>CM069457.1:66408723-66623594 GCA_035610835.1 Ophiura sarsii | reverse complement strand
GTCTTATTTACAATACAATACAATACAATACAGAAAGCATTAATTGCGCCATTTCCAAAAGGCTCAGAGCGCTTACAAGATAAAACCTTAAAATTACAACTTAAACTACAAAATGTGAGTGTAACTTGAGCATAGTACGTACAATATATTATAGCAATTACAAAATAGATTAGAAACAAAATATAAACAGAAAACTGTTTAAGGGAACAAATGAGTTTTAAGAGCTTTTTTGAACACACTTGTAGATGATAATTGTCTAATACAGATAGGTAGCTTATTCCACTCTTTTGACGCACAAACTGTGAAAGTTCTATCACCAGCTAGAACTCTAGTGATAGGGTATTGAAGACGTAGATAGTCATTAGAAGATCGGAGTGGTCTATTTGGAACATATAATGATAAACAATTTGACAAGTAAGATTTCGGGGTTTATTTGTCATAAAGTGTTTTATATCCTACCTGTATCTACTGGGCTTTCTGTCATGCTTGAATCTGTGCTGGTACTGGGAAGATCGTTAGCTGTGGTTACAAAAGTGAGTATTGATTAATGATTGTAATTACTTGAAACGTCCATTTAGTGATGAGAAACGCTGAATTTTATAGTACACGTGAACCTGAAACGATTTCCACGTCTTTTAAACATATTCACCGATAGTAAAATAGAGAGCTTGTGTGGGAGAGAGATCATGTCGTCATCTTCATTATTATTATTATTATTATTATTATTATTATTATTATTATTATTATTATTATTATTATTATTATTATTATTATTATTATTATTATTATTATTATTATTATTATTATTATTATTATTATTATTATTATTATTATTATTATTATTATTTTAATTATACATCATAGTTACGGTTCAATCAAATTCAGATGAATTTTTAGCACTTTGTCGAGACAATCTTGGAAAAAGTGCTTGGAACACTTTACGCGTTTTGATCATTATGACGTGTGCAGATTATTTTTTCACATCTTTAAAATGATGTTTATTTTGTTAAAAGCTGAATAGGACATCTTAGACTCCCCAATCTCCATCGAAACTGATTGTTTCTTTTTAATGAGCATCTACATTGGAAACTAACACACACACTTAGGTATGGAGCACTATAATAGTGCTGCTGATGTGTTTGATATAGTGATACGGTAAATAGATGAAATTGATTAGAATCATAAGAAAATAATTTATTTATCACCTGTTATCAATTCAACGCCCTTTGATTCCATTTTCGCATCAAGGTATTTCGTGATCACGTTAGAAACCACTAAATTTAGGCAAACATGTCTAACATCCTCTGATTACTTTGGCAATGACAGAGCGCCACCTAGACCAGTTGCGACAAACTATTAAGGTCAAGAGAATCAGAGTTTTGTATGGGTGAGATGATTATCCTATAATCATAGAATCTCTGGTGCGGATGGCCACAGCCGTATGAATCTCTAAATCTGCCCATTGTTTTAGATTTGGCTCTTGAATAGCGCACTCTATAACAGTTGCGACACGCGATTAAGTAATCAATGAAGCGAGAATTGTATGTATGAATATTCAGGTATTCATCAAGTCGCGTTCGGTATTGTGAAATAGTTTTGTATTCATTTAAAATCATCAATCAAATGTCATTGTCGATGTGGTCTAATGGATTGGCGCGCTCGCTCTAGAGCACTCACATTGGCGGAGGTTCGAATCCCAGTCTCGCTGATTTTGTTTCAATATAAATATAATATTGTATCAATTTGTTTATCAGACGTATTTTTGTGACATTTCCATCAAATTTGGGCACGACATCAGGGATATTAATAATTATGGGATAAGAAACTCCAGATCTGTGCCTGTAATCAAATTGGTTCATGTACACAGCGCCCCTTTAACAGTTGCGATATGCCGCATAAGGCAAGCAGTGGTTGGCTTCGACCATGTTATAGCGCCAACTAGACCAGTTGCGACAAACTATTAAGGTCAAGAGAATCGGGGTTTTATCTACCATGTTACCTACGCCTGACGACATGTACACCTGTTAATTATAATTCAGTAAATCAGTTGTTTTATTTAATCCCGTCACTCTTATCCGGAAAATAAGAAGTGTTTACGTCTTTGAATATACGCAAAGTTATTAAACCAAACGTGGTTTATTAACGTATTTCAATATTCATGAGAAACACTGCATGGTCCCGCCCCATCTCTGATGCCCTCAGACGGTGGTGGCACTATGATTTTTTTTCAATCTGGCATCTGATATAAAGACTTGCGGTACGAGCCTTATCGTTTATGGGTATTTAATTAAAAGACTAATTATAATTATTAGGTCATACAATTACAACATTTGTCTTTATCTTTCTTCTTTGCACGGTCGGGCGGTGTAGATCTACAATGTATGTGTCGATACGTTGATATGTGTTTGATATGATTTGTTGTTGTTGGTCGATTTACCGTTCATGTGCAAGATCTCAACTTTCTCCTATAAACAAAGATTACATGAACCTGATATTGACTCATATTCGTGTATCGTGTTGGATTTGTTTTACTTTTTCCAATTGTATATCTAGTCGAATGCCTGATTGTTTCTTTTTAGTGAGCATCTACATTTAGAAACTAACACACACACTTATGTATCGAGTGCTGCTGTTTATGATATAGTGATACGGTAAATAGATGAAATTTATTAGAATCATTAGAAAACACGTTTTTTTTTAACGTTTCCACAGTGCATGGAGCACTCGTGCTTTTATTTTCTTAATCAATACATAATTATAACATAATATTAAGAATATTCATTTTTGTTATTGATAAGTTACAGAAATCATGACTCGATCAGAGAGTCTCCTGTACCACCAAATATCGTTAATCTTAGCTAAGTGGTTCACTATTTTCAATGATACAAGACGTTCTAAGTCGAGTTAACAAACAAATACAATATATACACATGGACAAAAGTATCGCACCAATTTTGTTTGTTTGGAAAAGTGCAAATGTGGCCTCGAATTTTGCGTGTATGTGTGATATTAAGGATCATTTGTTTGCGTAAGCTGTCCAACAAAATGCTATGCAATAAAAGGGCCACATTTTAGTTTGTGACGTAATCGATGAGATGTTTTTCAAGACCAAGGGGAAAATGCATGCTTTTGTCCAAAAACATGCATGAAACAAGTTTGGGTATAACTAGATATTTAATAGACTTTAAAAACTTAAAATAGTAATTATATTAGTTCTGTATTTGGCGCAAGAAATGTTTCATTTAGACATTATAGGCTACAATGCAGTGAATTAGTCCAAACATGCCATTTTTTTGTTGCTCATAAATTCAGCATATACGATGAGGTCACTGTTGATTTTTTTTAAATGTATTTGACCTAGGTCAACACTTCCGCAATATTGCTTTTGTCATTTGAACTTATTTAAAATTTGACCTATTTTGACCTTTGACCCCATAACCGTTGGGCGTACGAAAAAGGGAGTTTTTTCATGTTTGAGGACAATCGGGCAACTTTTGAAATTTGAACCCAGATGACCTTTGACCTTGGACGACTTGAATGTGTTACCAAGGATTACAACTATAGAGATTAATCATTGGGCCTCTCAATATCGCGTTTTACCCAAACTTGTTTTATGCATTTTCCCTTTGGCCTTGAAAAACATCACATCGATTACATCACAAACTAAAATGTGGCCCTTTTATTGCATAACATTTTGTTGGACAGCTTACGCAAACAAATGATCCTTAATATCATACCATGGTGGCAAAATTCGAGGCCCCATTTGCACTTTTCAACAAGTAATGCGATACTTTTTTCCATGTGTATATTTTGATAGAGATAGAAAAAGAAGAAAAAACCCCCAACTAATTAATATGTTTAGACACGTTATTAATTTGTTCCATTGTTCTGTATTTGTGATTGGAATCCTCTGGTGTTTTTTTTGAATTAGCTAGTAAATCATTATGTTTTTTAACTTCTAAATAAAACAAATGGAACATTGGAATCTCTTTTTGGATTTCGATATATATCATGCGAAACTTGTATATTGCATAACATGCAAGGATGATTATAACATTGGCTATATTAAATTCAGAGTTATTTATTTTCCAGCCACAAATTACGTATTCAAAGATATTCTGAAAGAATTATATTTAAGAGTTCTCAAACATGTTGTTATCTGTTTCCAAAAGGACTTATTCTTGATACATGAGACAAAACAAATGTGTATAATCATCAAGTTGATTATAGAAAATATATTTTTCTGATTCGATTAATTTCCATTTATATAGATTCTTTTTGCATGGAAGTAGATTATAAATCAGGTTAAACTGAAAGTGACCGATCTTGTTTAGAATTCTATTCTTAATCTTAAACAAGAATATGGATGCGCGAAACAAGGACAGTGGCTGCGATGGGACTCTGCCATGCAAGTGGACACATCATGGAAGAAACTCCTGTATGTTTGGACACCAGAACTCCTGTCGTTCCAGATAAATGCCATCCATGACCAACTCCCGACACCAACTAACTTGAGACTCTGGGGCAAGGCAAATATGGGATTGTGCCAGTTATGTCACCACCGAAATTGTCCTCTGCTCCACATCCTGAACTGTTGCAGCTTTTCCTTAGAAAATGGAAGGTACAATTGTCGCCATGACCAACCATTGAGAGCAATTGTATCAGGACTGATACCATATGTCGATGAAGCAAACAACAAGATACCATCGACATCCCAGTCTCAAAGTTTCAGTCCTACCATAGCATTCCAAACAGCAGATGGCACAAAATACCGTAATCCAGTCTTGCCGTACAGAAAGCCAAAAGAGACAGACATCCTGACAAATGCCAGTGACTGGAAACTCCTGGTAGACGTAGAGCACTCGCAGATAGTATTTCCTCCAGAAATTGTTGAGACGGCCAAGCGACCTGACATTACTATTTTCTCAACTCAGACTAAAAATGTCATCATCATTGAATTGACAGTCCCAGCAGAGGAAAACCTTGCAAATGCTTTCGCCAGGAAGAAATGTAAATACCAAGACCTTGTAGCAGAATGTGAAAAAATGGATGGTCTGTAAACTACTTTCCCGTTGAAGTCGGAAGCAGGGGGATATATAGTACCACGATCAGCAAATGTCTGGCCTCACTAGGAATCCCCAGCGGGAAGAGAAAACCAATCTTAGACACAGCAGCCAAAACAGCCTTGCGAGCAAGCTAGATTATCTGGCTTTGCAGAAGCACTAAGGCGTTCAGACAAGCGGAGTTGATTCCACCTCCAACCATATGCCATGAGGGAAGTGGGACGGTTGAGCGCTCACAACAAATCTACATGTACACAGATGAAGATGATGAAGAAAAGCTATATTATGCAACACGGTGATTTTTCCCAATAGTCATTTTCAACGAGAACTACATCAGGAGTGCTCATCTTAATAAGGGTGAAATTACGGCTCCGAAGGTGACTACACTGGTAATCTACCAATGAATTATTCTTCTTCTTCTTACCAGTCATTTCTTGGTGTCAACTTTTGTTTTCAATAGTTAATACATTTTTCTTGTTGTTTATCTTGATTTAACATCATATAAATATTTTTCGAACTTAACATAGAAACATGTACATTTTGGTCATTTATAAAACAAGCTATAACACTACCGAGTTAGTGCTAACCGTGTTAGAGGTTTTTTTTCTTCTTTTTTCAATCCGATCCTCAGCAATTACATGATAATCTGATTATAATGAACAAGCAACAATGATTCTTCGCTGAGATGACTGCACCGCATTTTAAATCCCGGGTTCTATTAATTATTCCAAAGCTTTAAATCATTTCATGCCTTTTTGCCTAGAAAGGGTAAATCGATTATCCTGCCCATCACCCATCACCTGTTATCAATTTAAGGCCCTTGGATTCCATTTTTGCATCAAGGTATTTCGTGATCACATTAGAAACCACTAAATTTAGGCAAACATGTCTAACATCCTCTGATTATGTTGACAATGATAGAGCGCCACCTAGACCAGTTGCGACAAACTATTAAGGTCAAGAGAATCGGGGTTTTGTCTAGGGGAGATTCTTATCCAATAATTATAGAATCCCTGATGGCCATCACTTGGCTTGTTGATGTATTTGTCATACAGGTTGTGCATGGTTTTTTATCGATTGACTCAAAATAAAAGGTTTGAACCCGTGTCCATTACCATAGTCATGGCGTAGTGTAGTCTATTCAAGAGGATTCTGCACTGTACTTGGAAAACCGTAAGTTAGAATGAGTGCATGCTTCTGTTGAATGTAGTTGAATATGCCGCCATAATTATCGGTAACTACGTCATGTGCACATTGACAGTAGGTTGTTGGCAATCTTAAACACTATCTGCTCCTGTGACCTTACTGAGGATAACTATTGGAGGCGCTATTTAACAGGTAATTAACATAAAAAAGGGACGTGGTAATAGTGTATGAATACGTGACAGAGGGTTATCAAAGTAGTACCAGTACAGTACGTGGTGAGAAAACCAAATTGCAAAACCTATGAAAACTAGTGTCATGCATCGACAGTTTAAAGTAATATATGCAATTTGAATATGATTTCAAAGGACACGCTTTAGGAGCAGATATATGTCTATATAAACGGTTATTTAAGGGTTCATTAAATTTGTACAAAAGTTTTCTATTTTTACCCAAGCGCTGTGCAATGTTGTTACGGTTGACTCCATACTTGTAACATAGCGCCCCGGATCAATGTTAAATGCTGCTTAGATCCTCTATTCAGCCAATGACCCATTTTTGTTTAATGTCACAGACTTAACTTTTAATATTTATCAAATAAGTGAGTAATTGACAATTGTATTTTAAACGTTTAACAGAACACATTTTGCTATTAGTTATAACCAATATATAATATTTAAAATAGTTAAGAAATATCAAAAATCATTTTTTTAAAAGCATACGTAGAAAAAGAAATTGAAAAAAGAAAAGAAGAAAAAAAACGACCCTATATTTTCAGATTTTAGGATCGGTTACAAAGGATATTAGTCAACCATTTTTAGGCCTTATAGGTCAAACGTATTGGGTACCAATTTGGTTGATCTTTACAAAGAAATGTCTAATGTTTCTTGTGTTACAGCACCTGTGTATACCATTAAATAGTGATAGCGCCATCACTATTGTAATGAATGTCTACAGAATAGAGGGCTCACTATTAGTGACTGTATATTAATGAGACTCACTATTAATGACTGAATATTAATGAGACTGTTGCATGATGGGACTGAATAGTAATGAGACTGATTGCATCATGGGAAAACAGCCTCTGTAAGCTGGGCGGCCATCTTGACAACATGTGTGGTATTTACGTTAGCATAAATGGCTGAAAATATCATCACGGAGCCATGCTTGCAGGGCCACACTGAACTGGTAATGTAACGGAATGTTACTCCATCATCTTGTGTACAACTTGGATGATGAACTGTACCGGTAAGGTACCGTAATATTGATTTATAAACTGTCGCCGATAAACTGTACCGGTAATGTAAATGGTGACCCATTGACACGTCATCTTGCGAGCAGCAACGATGATGAAATATTATATATAATAAGTTGGAACTGTAGCTGTCCTGTCATCATACGTCTGTCCCTGTCCCCTGTCCCTTCTACGCAAAGAATAGCGTTGGTTGTGTTTACGCAGCAGTTGCAAAGTATAAGAACTCTCAACTCTTCCCGGCGTCTACGAATCGAGAAAGGTTCTCAATAACCTACGCATCAATGGCATGCCACGGCCAGATGTTCGCCAAACTCGCATGCTAGCAACAATTATTAACCAGAGCTCTGGGGGGTAATTTGTGATATATCCTTGCAATTGCATTATTATTTATATGTGTGATATTTTGTTAAACATGTTATATAAACCACTTGATGATGTGCTTGCTAAGGCAATAAACTGATTTAATCTCGCAATAGATTGAGATTATGAAAACACCGTTGATTTGATATGCATCTTGATATTTAGCGTGTCATCTTGACGTTTGTTATGGCTTTCTGAGTCGTGGTCGTAACACTTGCAGCTGTCTTCAGGGGTTCAGTTATGTTTCTTTAAAGGGGTACTTTATTGACTGGTGACAATTCGAATGATTGTATGCTGACATATTGGTGCGTAAAGCGATTTTTGAATTTGTTTGGGAACCAAGACTAACTGCAAACAGTATGGTTCCAATTCTGTAGAAGCACCTGCATGGTGTGTACTGCCGCGTCAAAAGGGTGGAGTCATTGGTGAAAAGCAGTTTGCGATATTGATGGAATTACTATTAAGCCAGGAAAAACAAAGAATGTTAGGACACATTTGCATTAATTAGTTTCTATAAAATCCGAATCTTAACCACAAAGAGACACTTTGAGGCATGTAACCTTATTTTGTTGGCATTAAGATGTAACTTTTTCAATGAGAGACTTGTACTTTTTTCAGTGTAAATGGTTTGCAAAGGAATGCAGTTAACACAACAAGCAAAGTCAGGTTGTTTGGTTTATGTAGAAACAAATGTAATACAGGGTGCCTCAAAAAATGTGCAAGGCTCCATTAGGTGATCGTAACTTCCTAAATACAAGTTAGAATAGAACGACTGAAAAGACGAAATAAAGGCAAATTAGTTGACTATAATTTGAAGAAACCTCATTTGATTCGGTTCAGTAATTACGGAGAAATGAGCGATTAAGTAAAAGTAGTCTCCAAAGACAAATTATGAACCAAAAACAAAACAAAGAAGAAAGTCTATCCTAACAAGGAAAAAGGTATGGTTTTATACATTTTATAATGTATAATGTCTTCATTATTATATTGAATGCATTCATCGTAGGAAACTTGTCCCCATTTGAATGATCAATCAATTCATCGATCATCGTAGCCAACTGCCAGAGTCATTGTTCCCCACAAAAAGGATGCTCGCTCATTTTGTTGACATTCAAAGATCAATCAATTCAACGGCCAGTCAGTGTGAAACCCGGGTGTGAAAAGGCTAAAGTTGTGTTGGTTCTCATTTTTAAATGGGACTATGCCAATGGAATTAGTTTGTAATAGTGTTATAAAATAGTATATTTGTTCACTTTTGTGTCCAAAAAATTGTTGGGAAAATAAAAATATAAAGTGAAGACTGTAGGTAATTTCCGCGTCAAACAAAATGTATCTATCTAGTCAACAGATCAGTTTATTTTAGAGAGGAATACGATTCTAAATTGTTATGAATGGAACGTTGCACGTTTCATTGAGTGATCTTTTTAAAAATTAGGATTAAAAGATTGTTGGTATTTAAAAAAATTGCAAACCGATTTGAGGGACTGGGGTACAAAATACAAACAAGAGTATTTATCTGTATCTCATGAATCAAAATTATTTTTGCAACTGAACATGTACCGTATTATCCCTATTAAGCGCCCTGGATGCTTAGCAAAGTCATTTTTGGTGGGTGATTATTAAGTTACCTTTTTACAGTCATTTTTCGTGAAAACTGTCGCCAGTTCCTCACTCCACTTCCCATCTTCCCATATGCTATTTGTTAATTCTTTACACATACTTATATTTTTGATCATCTTCTCATGGCATCTTTTCATAGATCCAGGTCACCCTTATTGCCTGTAATTGTTTACAGTGTTAAAGGGTGTCCAAGAAAGATTTATACTGGGAGAGATGTATTTATTTAGCTATGAATACCACTATTATTGGTCAAAGTGTTTATAATCCCAACATGTACATATATTTAGCTTTCTTAGGAGTTTTGAGTTTTAAAAATCGGACAGGAAATATGCATTGATTATTTGACCAGTGTTTAGGGACTTCTAAATATCTAATGAAGTGGTGTTTGGTGAATTAGCATTCAGTGGCTTAGATTTCATTTTCACATTGGAGAATGGATTTAGTGAGGTTAAACAGTAAGGGACTATATAATTTTTACCATGTTTGTAAGAAATTGCATTCCTAATATGAAAAAGAAGTCTAAGCAACTGATAATTACCCATGACCACGTCTTTACATTTAAATGTCCCTCAATTTTAACCTCAAAACTAGCTCATATAGAAACAAAGATTGGGGTCGCTCATGCGTGACGATCCATTTTTATTCTTCAAATTTAATCAAAATGAAGAATCATTAATGATTTGAACAATCATATAATACAACAACAGTTTAAAATAGAAAGAAACTAAAGATATTAGCACACAAGAGATTAAGAAAATGCATTAGTTTCTTTCAAAAAAGCTGTTTACACACATTTTTTTGCACTTTGCCAAAATGTGAAATTACCATGTCTTACACAATGGAGTGTAACTTCAGTTAAATAAGTCCGATATTCATCATCTAAAATTCTAGAAAAAGGGTACAGTATATCAAATATGATGAAAAAACAACGGATCTAATTTTATTGATTTTAATGATTAAAATAATTAATGAACTTTGGGGCATCGATGGGTACTAATCATTTTGAGACAGAATATCGTCAAGTATTATATATTATTGCCTATAACTATCCCTTTTCTACCATTTCGCATTAAAATTGAGGTGTATAATATGAAATTTCGAGCTAAACACGTGATTAATTTAAAATTACCCGCCATGTTCAAGAACTGATACTGAGAGTGGAGTTGGTTATTCGATGGGTATTCGCGATTACGTATCAAAGGGCATTGAGAGATTGCCGAGAAAAGTGAAATTTGAAAAAAAATTGAATTGTTTCAATAGATAAGGTTTCAGATGGTAGTTAGTATATGCCTAAAAAAACCCCTGATTTCCAGAAAAATTGAGGGCGCACTCCCATACGCATTTCTCAATGCCCCTTTAAACCAAACTAAACGCCCTCTATGTAATATCGTATGTAATTTGTATCGAAAAGAAAATAGCGTAACGCTGACCATAAAGTGCTGTCGGAACCGGGGACGGAATATTTTGAAACAACGTTTTATTGCACAAAGACAACTTATTTTTTTTAATCCTTACAGTTGTAAGTTTGTGTATGTAATACAATTGTAAACATGTAGAAATCCCAGTTTTTATCCTAATTGAGGGCGCAGCCTTCAATACATCTCTTAGTATCCCTAGTCGAGCTCTTAGGTTTTAGAAATAAGAAATGGGAACACTGAGAACTAATTTAAGTATTGATGTAAACCAAGCGTGTGCAACCTGCAGCCCGCGAAGCAATCCCAAAATTCCCATTGATGCGGCCCGTTTTAACCGGAACTCCCTAGGTTTACACGATTGGCGGATTGATTTAGTGGTGTGCTCCCTTAAAATTAGAAGGTGACGCGCTGCATTTAGTAAATATAACTCGAGGTGTGATGGGGGCACTACACTAAATCCTTGCGCGTTTGGTGTATGGTTCGGAGAAATAGTACCTACATATATTAATTTGATCATCGTCCCAGGGGAAGCAAATAGAAGTAAATCTTGCTATTTTTTTAATGAAAAAGATAGAATAGCACCTCAGCATTGCTAATGTGGTCAAAAATTGTCGGAATCGAATACGCACGGGAGCCTAGGCTGCGGAAGAATATCGTGGCCGGAACCGGTGAGGAAGCGAAATTATCGGTTTAAAATGGTGAGGGCGCTGTTTAGGTGCCCGTAGCGGAAAAGTTGATCTAGATGGGTCAAGAAAAATCAAGTTTAAAATAAAATTTAACACATATCTGAGACATGCATGCAAAATAAAAATATTTATCATTGTTACGTGGGGTAAAAATATGGTCTTGAAAAAGGGCCGAAATGCATGTATTTCAATGGGGGAATTATTTAGTGGTGTGCCCCTAATTGCGTGTTCAAATCCTTGGTTAAAGTGGGGCTAAAGCAGCAACAGCGAGTAAAAAGAGGACATTACACGAAGAAGGGCAGGTATTCAATGAGCAATGGACTGAGGATTTTTCTTTCTAAGCATCCCCTCCCCCTATTACTCCTCCTCCGGATGTTTTATGGAATGTTTGACAATCACTGCGGCCCGTGAATGGATCTCAAAATCACAATTAGGCCCGAGAGGTAGAAAAGGTTGCACATGCTTGTAAACAATAATCTAAGAGCTCGTATGATGATGGCGCTATGAAACCATGATTTTGCGCATAATGTCTATGGGAACCAAGATAAATTGGGGACCAGATTTAGTACGTTTTGTAAAATCTTCTTTGGTTTTGTGTCATTTCGTGGCCGCGTCAGGTAACGGGAAACCTATATGCCAGCAAGGCAAAGTTCGCTGAAGCTAGACATTCCTACAACCAAGCGGAGAAGCAAGCCAGGAGTAGCTACAACACTAAACTGAGACAAGACCTAGCAGATAAATCGCTAATCATCAACACCCTGTCCGGAAGAACAGCTCGTTCCGAGATCCCAGTGATTGAACATCAAAATGTCACCCATATTACAGCAAGGGACAAGGCAGAAGCTTTTTGTCAGACATTTGCAGACAAATGTAGACTCCAAGGTTCCGAAGACCAAGTCCCAAATGTCCATACTTCAACAACCAAATCCTTTGACAAAATAGTTTTGAAGCCCAAGGATGTTCGAAAACTATTACAACATCTCAATCCAGATAAAGCTACTGGACCAGGCATGATTCCAACCAAGGTACTCAAAGAATGCTGTGCTGAACTTGCCAGTCCACTCTGCAGGCTTTTTGATCTCTGCTTCACTCATGGTGTGTTTCCCAAACAATGGAAAACAGCATCTGTCACTCCAATCCACAAGAGAGGTTCCAAGGCTGACCCAACAATGTATACCGTCCTATCTCACTGCTAAGCAATATCAGCAAGATCATGGAAACTGTTGTGCAGAAACAACTTCAACGCTTTCTTCTCAGCAATGGTCTGATTTTCAGCAGACAGTTTGGATTTAGAGAAGGCCACAGTACAGCTGATCTCCTCAACATTTTGTCACAGAATTTTTACAACTCTCTAGACCAAAGTGATGAGGTTTGTGTCATTGCCCTTGACATAAAAGGAGCTTTCGAAAAAGTATGGCACGATGGACTCTGCTCAAAATTGATGTCAAAGGGTGTCACCAGAAGACTGCTTTCATGGATACACAACTTCTTATCCGATAGATCTATCAATGTCGTCATGTCGGGACAAGCTTCCAACACTGCACCCATAAATGCTTCTGTTCCACAAGGATCTATCCTTGGTCCACTACTGTTTTCTGCCTTCATTGATGACCTTGTGGATGTCTGTGACAACGAGCTCTATCTGTACGCTGACGATTCAACACTTTTCGCACCCATTAAGTCTTCAACCAGCTCCAATGCAGTAGCTGCTAGCCTTAACAGTGATCTAAGCAATATGAAAGCGTGGGGTGATAAATGGAAAGTGACCTTTGAGCCTACCAAGTGCAAGACCATGGTAATCTCTAGGAAGAGAACCCCATCCCAACTTGAACTCTACTTTGGTGACTGCGAGCTACCATCTGCAGACAAACTGGAAATCCTGGGTGTTACCATTGATAGCAAGCTGACTTGGTCCAAACACATCTCGGCTGTCTCAACCAGGGCTGGCCAGAAGCTCGGCGCTCTTCGCAAGGTTGCAAATAAATTTACGGATTTGGGCAGATCTACTGTGTACAAATCACAAGTCCGTAGCGTAATGGAGTATGCTTCACTAGGCTGGTCTAGCGCTTCACCTACTATCCTAAGCCAGCTTGACAACATCCAAAGGAAGGCACTCAAGATCATTGGAGCTCATGACGCTACTGGTCTATCACATCTCAGCATCACAAGCCTACTTCACAGGCGACAGGTAGCAGCAGCCACAGTCTTGTTCAAAATGCACACCAACCACTGCCCACAAGACTTAGCAGCATTGCTCCCCACACCATATGTTCATCGTCGTGCTACGCGTTCAAGTGTTGCAATGCCAGATCATGCCCTTTCATTGCCGCCTGCCAGAACTTGCTGCTTAGACAGAAGTTTCATCCATACTGCTGTTCCACTGTGGAACAGTCTTCCAGACAATGTTGTTGGCAACATCCAAGAGGAAGGACTACAATCTTTTAAGTGTCGTGTTAACAGACACTTTCTCTCCAACTCTTCAGAGTATATTGGCTAAGCTCTCGCGATATATCAATGACCTCCAGATATTTTTTTTCTCTTATTTTTTATGTTATTCTCTATGTTTGGGTGTTTATCTTATTCCTGTCCCGCGCCACTTTCATTGGCTTTTTTACTTGCCCAATTGTGTTTACTTTTACTATTTTTGATTATTTTCTGAGTTGCAGTGAACCAATTGATTGGCCCATCAGAGCTCTCTGTTGAGAGTTACCCGTTTGATTTGTAATCACTCAGTTCATTAACTTTGTTAATGTCTGTTGGGCTTTTTTCATATTTGCTCTTTTTAATATACAAAACAAAACAAAAATGTCTGCTAGCCTGGATGACCAAATGTGTCTCTGCCCTTAAAGCTGTATGAGACTGAGACTGACTATTTCGTAACTGAAATACAAAAATTAAATTAAATTACGATATTAAATAAGCCTACATGGTGATAAGAGTGTTGTCAAAGAACAAAAATATATCGAGGGCTGAGCGGCCTTCTTGCGCTCAATCCTCGATATATTATAATGCAGGTGTCCTAAAAGTGTCGATACCTGTGTCAGTGTTTCTCTATTAATATAATTCGTAGATCCAAACTGAAAACATATTTGGATAGGGAAAACTGGTAGAATTATTTTGATATCAAACTTGTCGCCTTTTCTGACGCCCCTTAATATTAAACAGTAAACACACGCTGAGAGGTTTGTTCACTTCGCAGGACGCCATGTGTAGTCGATGTTACCACGTGTTGTATGTATTTTTACATTCAATAGAGAGAATCCATGTGTCGCCTATATTTGCGGGAACCAAACTCTGTTTCCGAACTTAAAAAGACCACCCACAGATCTAAATATGGGACCAACATGCATGTTGATGGATATTTGTTCAAAATAACCCGCCAAATGTATAGCTCATTCTTTGTACAGTAACCCTTGTATTGAAGGTCATGCATTGAATTGATCTGAACAACGAATACTACGGGAACGAGAACCTTTTATTACGGTCATGCATGAGTGGAGTGGATACTCTCTACTCAACTCTCAACTGATTAATGCGAGTTTTTGCTAAAGGCGTTCATTTATTGCATTTTGTGCACAACATCGTTCATAGTAAGGATTATTTCAATCTGAAATTCAAAAGAATCCCCAGGGAAAACCTGTTCTTTCTCTTCTCCCTTCCTCTCTCGTCCCTTCATTCAATTAAGCTCATTATACTACGGGTTTTATGAAAGTTCAATTTTAAAGTTCCGACGTTTTTCTTTTGTACTTTCGCAAAACGGAAAGCTATAATTATTTGTAAGTCTGGTATCAAAATAGTTTTCTCTACCATGTCTATCCAATTATGTTTTTATCATGTTTATACTGGGATTTGTTTCATACCGGTGATACAACAATTTAAAAAGGTATATCGAAACTTTTGGGACACCTGTATATTGAAGTGAACGGTGAACCCTTTATCTGTTTTAACACTTTCCACGTCAATATTATGGAATGTAATCAAAATTTGGAATCGCTGTGAGAAATGTATTGAAATAAGCACAAACAACAACACAAGCCTAAGTATGGTTCAGTAATTCTTGAGATAAGGTTCGGTAAAACTAATTAATAGCCGCGTGGAGGGGGTTAATATGGTTTTATGTTTTAATCTATAAACATGATAAAGTGAAACGTCTTACCTTGACACCTGACACCCGCATCTCCCCTACGGCAACGGTCACTGACACCCCATCCTCGATGAGAACACTGAGCAATGTTAGACTCCACACCCAGGCATCCTAAATCATCTAGTATAATCCCTATGCCTTCACCGAACCACGCAGCGTTGAAGACTTCGGCAACTGACTCGTAGCCTAGCTGTCTGCATACAACGATAGCATCGTTGGCGTCCCAACTATCGTCACATATCGTTCCCCATGTTGCATCGTAGTAAACTTCCACGCGACCTTCGTAAGGTGTGCTGCCGCCCGCAAGACGAACATCACCGTCTTCTTCTGTATTAACAAACGGTTGGCAATAAAACACCCTTTTAACATTGATTAAATCAGTATGTATGATTAAATGAAGAGACAAAACTTGGGAAAACTCAGAGTTGGTAAAATTTGTAAAAGCTAAAAATCTTAGAATTCATCTAAAAACCCATGGATGATGGAAATTTAAAGTTTCGGTACCGGTTTTGTGAAATATGGTCAAATACTAGTAGTTTTTACTTGTAACGGCAAGTAGGCCTATATCGTAAGTAATTTTAATTTTAATTTTGACAGGTTGTGTGCTGGTTTAGTATATGTATTTTGACGACAGGACGAATGATGTATCTCATAAACAAAGTGATGCAAGTTTCTGATTTGACAATTGTTCTGATGGACACAACAACCCATAAAAGGAATAATTTGCCAGGCCTACAAGTTTAGTATCTATTAGTTTCATTAGGTCAAAGGTCAGCCACATAGGCCGTGTAGCCTCCTGACCTGAAAGAGGTTTATACGTGTCAACCGAATGCAACGAACGGTTAATGACGGGTTAAATTTTAAAAAAGTATACTAACACAGGAGTTGATTTTCCAGCGGGCTTAGAGTGAAATAATTTTGATCCAATATGTGATGAATTTTCTGGAATCATATAATCTAAATCCATTTTTACATCAATATTAACGGCCATATTGAATTCCATGGTTTCAATGTAAAAATGGATTTAGATTATATGATTCCAGGAAATTCATCACATGTTGGAACAAAATTATTTCACTTGCGCCCTCTAGAAAATATTATTGATTATGACCATATAGACCAGGCTAAAAATGAGCTAGGTATCACTTGGAGGCGTTCTTTATCTCATGTGGTTTTTCTAGACCAGAATTTCATGAGAAATAAGAATATCTTGGGTAATCAGCCCAAATCCTGAACGCACCCCCTAACTGGGGGGTTCTTTCAGGGGGGTCCCCCAAAAAAATCAGAAAACTACCGTACATGTATGTTACACTTAAACTCAAATAACGTATGATCAGAGTATAGTTTTAACAATGGGATGTATGTGTTAGACCACTAGAAACTCATATCTAGTATTTTCGCTTTGTAAACATACTTAAAACCAAAATGGCCGCCAAATGAATTGCCCAAAATGGTCAAAAGTGGAATAATATCAACAAAAATGTATGATGAAAATATACTTTTAACGATAAGATGTATGTGTTAGACCATTAATAACTCATATCCAGTACTTTAGCTTTGTTAACATAGTAAAAAATCCAAAATGGCTCCCAAAATGGGTCCCAAAGTGACTGCAAAAATGGTCAAATTCCATAAAATAGCATAATATCAACCGGAATGTACAATGAAAATATACTTTCGACGATGAGATGTATGTAATAGACCCCTAGTTACTCATATCCAGTATTTTTTGCTTTGTTAACATAGTTAACATTCCAAAATGGCCCCCAAAATGGGTCCCAAAGTTGCTGCAAAAATTGTCAAATTCCATAAAATGGGATAATATCAACCTAAATGTATGACTAAAATATTGTTATAATGATGGGATGTATGTATTAGACCACTAGTTACTCATATCTAGTATTTTTGCTTTGTTAACACACTTAAAAATCCAAAATGGCCCCTAAATGTGTCCCAAAATGACTTAACAAATTGTTAAAATTCCATAAAATGGGATAATATCAACCATAATATATGATGAAAGTATAGTTTTAACATTGGGCTGTATGTACAGCGTGTCCCAAAAAAACTGGGTCCAAAACTTGCAGAGATTATAACTTAAAATATGGAAAATATAGCTGCTTGATGTTTAGGAATATAAAAGGAAATATATCTGGCATTATTTGGTGAAATTATAAAACCAATCGGATGTAAGGTTTTAGAAATACAAAGCTCTGAATACAGCGTGCACTGAAAAATAAATTGGTGTCACAGCGACGCCTTCTTGGAGTCAACTGTAAATGACGCTTACAAAGGCGTTATTTTGACTCCAAAATTGGTGTAATCGTCAATGATATGGGTTTGCACATAATTTACGTTGACACCGTTAAGTGTCCGACGGACACCTTTCAGTGATCATTTAGTGATTTACACCAAAACTGGTGTCAGATTAATTGAAATAACTCCAAGGGCGTCAATAGTTGGCGGGAAAGCTCACGGTTTTTAGAGGTGTCGAACCAGCATGACACCAATTGGTGTCATTTTGACACCAATTGGTGTCATTTTGACACCAATTGGTGTAATTCTGACACCAACGGGTGTAATTCTGACACCAATTGGTGTAATTCTGACACCAATTGGTGTAATTCTGACACAAAATTGGTGTAATTCTGACACCATTGGTGTAATTCTGACACCAATTGGTGTAATTTTGACACCAAATTGAGCGTCTATCAACATATCAACGCATGCGTTTTCTCGTCGCCATTTTGTTTGCATGTTACGAGCCGGTAAGACTGGTAAGTACCGATCTGCTCCATTTCCAGACATTTTTGATAATAATTATGATACAATTAGCGTAATGTAAGCCTTGTTCATGTTGTTTAATATTGCGCCAACTAACTGATGAAATGAATTACAATTTCATAGTCAGAGACTAGCATTTTGTTGGACTGTGTGTCAGTGCATGAACCTACTAGTACTATGTGTGTGTTCGTCATGCATGCATACGATGATATGTGCAACATTACATACATGTAGCACGATTTATCTGGCTCAGTGGTCATCTTTTTCATACAGACGTCTTACATTGTATCATAATTATTATCAAAAATGTCTGGAAATGGAGCAGATCGGTACTTACCAGTCTTACCGGCTCGTAACATGCAAACAAAATGGCGACGAGAAAACGGCTCCTAAACATGTGCTATCTCAATATGACTCTTAAGAGAGTCAATATTACACCCCATTTGGGGTGTAATGACATTTTCCGAAAATGGGTCCTCAGGTAACCACCCAAAGGTGTCAAAATGAATATGACACCCAAAGGTGTCAATTTGACACCCATAATGGTGTCAATTTGACACCCATAATGGTGTCAATTTGACACCTTTAGGGTGTCAAACTCAATATGACACTTAAAGAGAGTCAATATTACACCCCATTTGGGGTGTAATGGCATTTTCGAAAATGGGTCCTCAGGTAACCACCCAAAGGTGTCAAAATGAATATGACACCCTAAGGTGTCATATTTTACACCCATAATGGTGTCAATTTGACACCTTTAGGTGGCCAACTGAGGACCCATTTTTTGACGCTTGTTTTAGTGTCAAAATGACACCAAATTATTTTTCAGTGTGGTCCGAACCCGTTTTTTCCGATTTTGCCCATGAATCGTCCATGCGTTGCATTTGCGCTCGTACTGACGTCATCAAAGTTTAGCCCTAATAACTTTATAACAATGACTTACTTACTCAGGAAAATCTTCGTCATAAGGGGAATAAAAAGTGTAAATTCCTATGATTTTTGTTAGAAAAATAAATAAATAACCTTCTGAGACACTGCCATCTTCAAGAAGCAGTTCAAGAACCATTTCTTCGAAATTGGAAACCAGCCGTTAAGTCTGTCATCTCATCAAAGGTATTAGAGGCAGCGCTGGAACTTCAGATTTTTTTCAACCAGCCAGTTGGGATCGGGCAGGAAACTCACAAAAATACCTGCCCGCCAGTCGGTTGCCGGGGTACTAAGTTTTCCCGACACAAAAATTACTCGTTATGGGCAGGTGGGCGGGTGCTATTTCCAGGCATAGTATCAGGGTAACAGTTGCTCTGGTTTTGTATATTTTCAACAACAATACTGCAATGGGTATTTCTAATGCTGAATATTGATCCAAAATACCTATAATGTAACCCTTTTCTACCAAACAAAAGATATTTCGGAGAATAAACACCATGCACATGATGCAGGGAAAACTTGCACACAACGTACAGATGCAAGGCATAAGGTGGTTTATTGCTAAAGTGGAAAAAACGGGTTCTAACCACGCTCTATTGATAGCTTAGTAATTCCGAAAGTTGCCATTTGATCGGTCTCACATTTTTACCAATTAAGATCAGGTATATTTACCCGAATTTCCTTAAATACGAAGTAGCTACATTTTCTACTTTTTAAGTTACAAGCTCTGCAGATTTTGGACCCAGTTTTTTGGGACACGCTGTATTAGACCACTAGTAACTCATATCCAGTATATTTGCATGGTAATAACATACTTTAAATTCAAGATGGCCACTAAAATGGCTGCTGTAAATGTAAAAAGATAGTCTACATGAGTGTATGATATAATCCAAAATAGATATTGTAAGAGTTTATATTACATCACATTCACCAAATAGTATGTTCAAAACTGATAAGCTATTGCTTTAGATATAAGGCCAACCTCTGACCATTCAGTATCACTTTCTAAAATGGCTGCCAGAATGGATAAGTTGATGTTAAATGACCTAACACAATTCTTTGTATTGCAAATAGCCATACTATGTACTACCAATACCCCCAAATATAATGGGACAGCATTCACTACATGTCTATGATAAAGCCTAGGGCAGGGGTTCTCAACCTGGGGGTCGTTTAGGGTTTTCCAGGGGGTCATGAAGGGCTCATAGATATAGGTTTTGGGGGAACCATGTTACATTTCGCTTTAAAAAAGCTACGAAACACCCAAAAGAAACGTTCAATTATGCAAAATTGCCTACTCGCTACGCTCGCATCCAAACTACACTGAAAAATAATTTGGTGTCATTTTGACACTAAAACAAGCGTCAAAAAATGGGTCCTCAGTTGGCCACCTAAAGGTGTCAAATTGACACCATTATGGGTGTAAAATATGACACCTTAGGGTGTCATATTTATTTTGACACCTTTGGGTGGTTACCTGAGGACCCATTTTCGAAAATGCCATTACACCCCAAATGGGGTGTAATATTGACTCTCTTTAAGTGTCATATTGAGTTTGACACCCTAAAGGTGTCAAATTGACACCATTATGGGTGTCAAATTGACACCATTATGGGTGTCAAATTGACACCTTTGGGTGTCATATTCATTTTGACACCTTTGGGTGGTTACCTGAGGACCCATTTTCGGAAAATGTCATTACACCCCAAATGGGGTGTAATATTGACTCTCTTAAGAGTCATATTGAGATAGCACATGTTTAGGAGCCGTTTTCTCGTCGCCATTTTGTTTGCATGTTACGAGCCGGTAAGACTGGTAAGTACCGATCTGCTCCATTTCCAGACATTTTTGATAATAATTATGATACAATGTAAGACGTCTGTATGAAAAAGATGACCACTGAGCCAGATAAATCGTGCTACATGTATGTAATGTTGCACATATCATCGTATGCATGCATGACGAACACACACATAGTACTAGTAGGTTCATGCACTGACACACAGTCCAACAAAATGCTAGTCTCTGACTATGAAATTGTAATTCATTTCATCAGTTAGTTGGCGCAATATTAAACAACATGAACAAGGCTTACATTACGCTAATTGTATCATAATTATTATCAAAAATGTCTGGAAATGGAGCAGATCGGTACTTACCAGTCTTACCGGCTCGTAACATGCAAACAAAATGGCGACGAGAAAACGCATGCGTTGATATGTTGATAGACGCTCAATTTGGTGTCAAAATTACACCAATTGGTGTCAGAATTACACCAATGGTGTCAGAATTACACCAATTTTGTGTCAGAATTACACCAATTGGTGTCAGAATTACACCCGTTGGTGTCAGAATTACACCAATTGGTGTCAAAATGACACCAATTGGTGTCAAAATGACACCAATTGGTGTCATGCTGCTTCGACACCTCTAAAAACCGTGAGCTTTCCCGCCAACTATTGACGCCCTTGGAGTTATTTCAATTAATCTGACACCAGTTTTGGTGTAAATCACTAAATGATCACTGAAAGGTGTCCGTCGGACACTTAACGGTGTCAACGTAAATTATGTGCAAACCCATATCATTGACGATTACACCAATTTTGGAGTCAAAATAACGCCTTTGTAAGCGTCATTTACAGTTGACTCCAAGAAGGCGTCGCTGTGACACCAATTTATTTTTCAGTGTAGTTTCATTTATGATATCTTGTTGGTGTTTTCACTTAATTTTTGTTTTGGGGGTCACAGTACAGACCAGGAATGTCAAAAGGGGTCGTGGGGAAAAAGGTTGAGAACCACTGGCCTAGGGGCTGTAGATCTAGTTTGGGTATTCTAAAATATCCAATATCTAAGATGGCTGCAAAAGGTTAAAATAACTGTAAAACAGTATTGTTATTGTGAGCAGTAGGCCTACATTAGATATAACAAAATTATTATATCTACAGCGTTTAATCCATCCAGCACACATATTTGTATATGTGACAAGGTATGATTGAATGGTATAGACTCCATTTTGACAATGTGATGTTATTATCTCCAAATGGTCAATAAAATTACCTCCAAATGGTCCAAATATTTACCACAGGTGGCCACCAATTGTCCAAAATATGACCAAAATGGAGTCTATACCATTCAATTATACCTTGACACATACAGATACGTTTACTGGTTGGATTGAAATATATATATATAATATTTTGGTCATATTGAATGTAACACTAACAATAAACTAATACTGTTTTTCAGTTATTTTAACCTTTTGCAGCCATACAGCTCCGATGCTTTATCATAGACATATATTGAATGCTGTCCCATTCAATCTGTCTCATTCAATTTTGGGGCATTGGTAATTGGTATTACATGGTATGGTCATTGACAATACAAATGAATTGTTTTAGTTCATTAAACATCAACTTAACCATTCTGGCAGCCATTTTTGAAAGTGATACAGAATCACAGATGTGGGCCTTATATCTAAAAGCAAATGCTTCGCAGTTTAGAACATACTATTTGTTGAATTTGATGTAATATACACTCTTACGATATCTATTTTGGATTATCATACACTCATATATAGACTATTTTTTACATTTACAGAGGCCATTTTGGTGGCCATCTTGGATTCAAAGTATGTTATTACAATGCAAATATACTGGATATGAGATACTAGTTATCTAATACATACATCCCAATGTTAAAACTATACTTTCATCATACATTTTGGTTGATATCCCATTTTATGGAATTTCGAACATTTGTTCAGTCATTTTGGGACCCATTTTGGAGGCCATTTTGAATTTTTAAATTTGTTAACAAAGCAAAAATACTAGATATGAGTAACTAGTGGTCTAATACATACATCCCATCATTATAACTATATTGTAATCATACATTTAGGTTGATATTATTCCATTTTATGGAATTTGACAATTTTTGCAGCAACTTTGGGAGCCATTTTGGCAGCCAAAATAATTAAATAATTCGATTCACAGTTATCTTCTGCGCATTTTGACACCTCTTTTGTTGCGCTATGATGTAGTTTGGCCGATTTATGGGCACTTGAGTGGCTTTAAGTCGAATTCTAAAGTTGCAAAAGCCCCTATTCCAGCAACGAATAAGATCATCATTATTTTTGCCCGCCTTTTTTAAATGATGTGTATGTCGCGTGTTGGATAAATCGATTGCAATGAATATCAGCATTAATTTTCAATAACAAAACAAAAGGGTCAGAGATGGGAGGCATAAATCAATAATTAATCAATCATTAATTGTCATGGTTAAGTAAACAGAACAAATTGGTGTCTTTTGTCTTAATTTTGTCTGTGTGTGATGATTTGTGCGAGTTCCTTTCTGGAATTGGGGTGAATAGGAGCTTTTGCAACTTTAGAATTCGACTTTAAGCCACTCAAGTGCCCATAAATCCGCCAAACAACATCATAGCGCAACAAAAGAGGTGTCAAAATGCGCAGAAGATAACTGTGAATCGAATTATTTAATTATTTGTTTGCATACTAATTCAGGTTCCGATAAATCTGACCATTTGTAAGTGTTTCGATACTTTATTGTGCAGTTTATGTTTATAGCAGTGTTTCTTCAATAGGCTAAAAAACGGTGGTTTGCAGTTGGTGACGTGTTTTATGCACACAGCAAGACTATGCTTTTGTGACGGTGGCCAATGTGTATACTTGGTGTTACAGACTCTGCAGAGCTAGCCGGTGAATTTGCATAATAAATCGTAAGTTCTATTTATTGTATAGTTTAAAACCTGTGTCACTTATAAAACTCGCCCATTGCTTGTGTGGTAGATTTCGATCACGACAGGAGCATGCGCAGATGCGATTTTTGTGTAAGTGGTCTGTGATTTTGTCAATATTATATTTTTACTGTGATTTGTCGATCTGCATTAAATGCAAAAAGTAACAACGCCCCCGGCTGGACTCGAACCTCCAACCTTTCGGTCAACAGCCGAACGCGCTAACCAATTGCGCCACGGAGGTGATCATTTACTAGGCTGTTTTGGTTTGTCATGTTCACCCGTACACTTCCCCGTACACTTTCTTGCAAAGTCGGGCATCGTTTTTTCTCAAATGTTGCTTGCATATTGCCTTTGCTGTCGCCTTTAATACATGTGCTGTCACTCGAACTTGGAACCAACGTTTAATTTGAACTGTCTATTTTCAATAAAAAAAATACTCCAATACGGGAAAAAAATCAGAAAAGCTCACAGACAACAAATAAGAACATCATTTTACTCGACCTAGAATTTCAATCAACGGATTTCAATCATCGGCAAAACCCGATGATGTGAGTGACGTCATTTAATGAGCTCATTAGCATAATTTATGTCCGTGAAATATACAATAGGGTTTTGGTAGTGTGTGTATCAATCCTATAACTTGCACGAGCATACAGTTGAATATGGATCTGAATCATGTGTGTATCAATCAAGCAATGTGGTTTAACATGGTATTGATTATTGAGTGATAATCAATACAGTCACCATTTATAATCCTTGTGGGTGAAATTCAGTGTTTATTTAAATGTGAGTGGTTAATGAAATAACATCACACCTTGTGTATTGAACGTTGAGACTGGTGCGCAGTCTATTGTGTAATTGTGATGTATTTTCATGAGTCACTTATTAGACTTGATCAAAATACACGTTATACAATGTTTCTTGTGTAATAAGATATAACATTTTGATCAGCGTTACAGAAACGTCACGAGCGTATTGACGGTGTTAAATATTATACAATATTAGTGTGTGATATAATTATGTGGCTACGAGCGTATAATTTGACGGTGTTAAATATTATACAATATTATTGTATGATATTGGTGGTTAAATTAATCAACAATATTAATTTACTTCAGAATTCTAGTTTGTGTCCAGAATTATTTCAACAAACAAAAGAATTACTATATCGTGTGTATATAAAAGAGTCATGGTCAAGTTTACTTTTACTCTTCTATTTGGGATATACTTTTATTTATTATATACAGCCGAACATGGGTGTCGGGTGCAAATACCAGACTATGGTACGGCCTACTTGAGGACCAGACAAGTCGTCTCGTCGGGGCTCAGTTATTACAACTACCATATAGGCCCTACAGTCTACGAGCAGATGATCTACGGGTCAGTCTACAGGTCATAATCAGAGGATCTACGGGTCATAATCAGAGGATCTACGGATCATAATCTACGGATCAAGTCTGCGGGTCATAATCTACGGATCAACTCTACGGGTCATAATCTTCGGATCAACTCCACGGGTCATATTCTACAGGTCAGCTGTCAACTCAGCGTAGGAACTGTTTAACCAACGTAGGAACTGTTGAACCAGCGTAGGAACAAAATCAGTAAAGTGGTTGTGCACAAACCAATTTTAAGTGTTAATTGACTCAAAACAATATTATGATGTGTGTACTTATTGTTTATGTTGTTATCATGTATGTTATATTCACCAAAAAGCGTGAACCAATCAATCATTAATAAATGTAGTGTCAAATCTAAAACAATTCTATGACCTTTTCATTTCTATGTGACAGAGATGTCAACGGTCCTCTTTTCATCCACGTTCGGCCTCAGACATGTATATAAATCACAAACATGGTGTATTCAATCGACCAGCAAGTGTGCTCATAATACATGTGATTGGTCGTTTTCCCCTTATAAATCCTTACATAAAGGAATACAGTCATCAAAAAAAGTAACTATACAGGTAATAAAGGGACTTTTAACTCTACAAATATATATCCTACCTAAAAATATTAAATTATAAAGTTGTTGAAAAATTTATCTTCTACCTTAATGCAAATCAGCTAAATTAAGTGTATGACAAACAAAATAGTATTTCAATTGGTGAGATGGAAAATTGACCATCATAATGTAATCAGTGAAATTAAAATATGCGTATCGCAAACAAATGACAAGGCGATACATTGGCTGTCCATCTTAATCAATAAGTTACTAATGAGTGTACAAAATTGTATGGCAAAAACATCAACCCTCCGGAATACGGACATGACGTGGGGCCGCTCCTGTATCGAGACACGGCGAAAGTAATAAATATTTGTACACCATTATAAACATGAAATTATGCAACGATGGATTTTGTGGAAAATAAATTGAATGATCCGTATGTAGCCGAAAGCTACCATTACCTAATCTGCACTTTGTAGACTCCCTCAATGCTCAAATTTACATTTTGAGTCAATTTTAGTGAAAATCGCATGTAAATAAGGAACTTTATCGCATTTTTAAAGATAATGAGCTTAAATATAGCCGGGTAGGAAAAAATAAGGAAATACATAAGAAATGCCGTTGACCTAAAAATTTGATGAATAATTATGCGCAATGAATTAATTTAATATTATTACCAAAAAATTATAGAAAATTACAATTGTTTAATTTATATATAATTTAAAGTGAATTTGTTAACAATTACAGGGTGAGCGTTTTTTACACACAAACCAATACAAAACACCTCCGATTATCGAATTCCCGTCAAATAAATTGACCATAACATCAAAAC
Source organism: Ophiura sarsii (assembly GCA_035610835.1). Classification (NCBI taxonomy): domain Eukaryota; kingdom Metazoa; phylum Echinodermata; class Ophiuroidea; order Amphilepidida; family Ophiuridae; genus Ophiura; species Ophiura sarsii. The sequence continues at coordinate 66,596,662 of CM069457.1, read as the reverse complement.
CGAATGTCCGATTTGACGATTTAAAGCTAAGACATGCAGTTTTCCACTGTGCTCTTATGTCATTTTTTGTAAAGTAACTAAATTTTGAAATCCGGCCATCCTATAGGCCTACTCCCCCTTAATCCGTAGTAAATTTTGAAATTATCCTGAAAAAATGGCACGTTTAGCTTGTTTGGTTCATCAGATATGGTTCATTACAGAAAGCATGCACAAAACGGACCTGTCCACGGGAGGGTCCTTTAGTTTCAGTCTTCAACAAAACAACATGCTCTAGATTCAGAAATGAAAATACCGCCCTGACAAAGTATCCCAATCTCTATGCCTATGTGCCATTCATATTCAACAAAGAAAGGTAGGTACTAAGATAGGTACCTGACAGATGTTTCAGTTGTCTCCTTGATTTATTTTTCTCCTTTTTTCACAATTTGTGACCAATCGTGTGTACGTCCATTTTGTGCATTCCATCTCTACTAAAGGATGCTCCCGTGGACAAGGCAGTTTTAAGCATGCTTTCTGTAATGCACCATATCTGAAGAACTAAACCAAGCTAAATGTACCGTTTTTCAAGATAATTTCAAAACTTACTGCTGATCATGACTATGGGAGCACATCAAAACTCGACCGCTCGGCAACCGCCGGTTCCGTGCAGTTCCGTGAGGTTGCAGCCGGTTTCTATTGTTCTAAACAATGATACGCGGTCCAACCGGGTGGAACCGGGGGGGGGGGGGGCAGAGTGCCCCCTGAAAAAATTGACAGGGAAATCGGGAAGGCAGCGGAAAGTCGGGAAGGCAAAGGAAGGAAAAGAAAGGGAGAAGAGGAGACAAAAAGGGCAAGAAAGGGAAAAGGGAAAGGAAACGGACAGAAAGGAGAAAGGAAGACAGGCAACTTAGTTGGAAATTGCAGTTTTTCACGCCTGTATGGGGGCGCAGCGCCTCTACCCCCGCTCAGCAGGCTGCCGCTCAGTTTTCTAACTCGACGGCCATCAAAACTGTTACATCAAAAACCTGACTACGCCACCGGGTCGAACTGGTGTTCACCGGGAAAAAATACCATTTGCCCTCCCTGACAAGTGACCCTGAACAAGTTAACTAACTTGAGGGAACAAGTTATACCTTAAGGAAACAAGTTAGCTAACGTGAGGGAACAAGTTTTATAATTTGAGGTAACAAGTTAGCCAACTTGAGGGAACAAGTTATAACTTGAGCGAACAAGTTATAACTTGAGCGAACAAGTTATAACTTGAGCGAACAAGTTATAACTTGAGCGAACAAGTTATAACTTGAGCGAACAAGGGAACAAGTTGAGGGAACAAGTTATAACTTGAGGGAACAAGTTATAACTCGAGGGAACAAGTTTTAACTTGAGGGAACAAGTTATAACTTGAGGGAACAAGTTATAACTTGAGGGAACAAGTTAGAACTTGAGGGAACAAGTTATAACTTGAGGGAACAAGTTATAACTTGAGGGAACAGGTTTTAACTTGAGGGAACAAGTTATAACTTGAGGGAACAAGTTATAACTTGACGGAACAAGTTAGCTAACTTGAGGGAACAAGTTAGCTAACTTGAGGGAACAAGTTAGCTAACTTGAGGGAACAAGTTAGCTAACTTGAGGGAACAAGTTAGCTAACTTGAGTAAACAAGTTACGAGTCAATGTAGGTGAAAAAATATTGTTCAATGTCTCAAAACATTGTTTTTTACTCCGTCTCTTTCGGGGCTTCGTAATTTCAACCAAAATGATAATTGTTATAAATAAAATGTGTTCAATAGTTTACACACTAATTAATGTTGTGCTACACTGCTAAAATGTTGAGCAAAATACGTTGCTTAATTGCGTTTAATCATCTGTTGGGTAAATGGTTGATTAAATTTTATTCAACTTATGTAGAAATCTAGGTGTTGTATAAAAGTAAAAACTACCCAACGTTGAGCAAAACAATTTAGTAACAAGTTGGGGAAACCCCCGGTCAAACTCATTTTGTTGCTAAAATATTGCTTTAATTGTTTCAATTGGGCAACTTTTGAGTATTTGTCTCAGGCAATCACGCAACTTATATATATGTTTAAGATTTACTCATGTGGTTTTTATTGATCAACTGTTGCTTAAATTCCCGATTCTAATTGCGTCCGTGATGGATCTTCTCAGAATTTGGGGAACGGTTGTATACGACATATACAGTGCGAGTCAAAAAGAAGTTGATCGAGAATGAATATTTGTTTAAAAATGTACCAAACAAATTTGACAAACCAATGAGGCACGTATTCAAAGAACAACTTATTCCGCTCATATGTGTCATGAGTAAAATAAGTTTTTTTCCCTCCAGAAATACTTTTGACCAATGAGGAACAAACCTTATTGATTTTCTAATGGATCAGGCAATGATCAGTGTTATGTCACAACACAACACTGGCATTGTTGGTATGATTCAGTGGTGCATAAAAAGCTATATTGATATTTAGATTAGCTGGACTTCTTCTGTGTGGGGAGAGTTTTTCTCTGTGCAGATGAAATTAAGACCTGGTAGGATACACATGTATGGTAAACAGTGTAACTCCTATCCCGCCCGTTTGTGTGACAAAGTTTATGCGTCACCAAACGTACACTATGTCAAATAGTTTATAAGTCGAGTCTACCTATATACAAGCCACCTTCCATGAGAGAAATACATTCCGCAGGGCGATTTTAGGCATTTTTCAGTTGAAGTCAATTCAGGACTTCTTATGTGCTGTATATTGGAACCGCCAAGAATGTTATGCATGTAGCTGTAAATTGTGTGCTGTAACCAAAAAGAGGGAAGACAAAAAGGATGACTTAACAGCTTACGACATGGTGCAGTTTTGTTTGAGTTTTCGTGTTAAAGTAAATATCTTTATTCTGAGTGTATAATAATATTATGATTTGATATTATTTTAAATAATATTTGGTGAAATTTAAGTCAATTTCAGTATCATATTATATACACCAAATTTTGTTTCTAGAAAATGATTAGTTATTAATTTTCGGCAGAGTGATGTTATTTAAAGCAAGAGATGAAACACTCTTGTATTGGTTAATTTAATGTTGTGTTGATAATGTATTTGAAACTAGTAAGATTTTGGCATCATATCCAAAACCGATTCATTTTGGAGTTCATCAACTTGATAGCATTTAGTATACATTATTCAATCTGATTATGGTATTGTTCATCATTAGGTTAAGCTCTTGTGAGTTGAGAAATATTCAAGTTTGTCAATGCGTTTATGATAAAAGGCCATGTGGACTATGCCGCTGAAAACAAATAGTGGCTTGATATATAGATATCTCCAATTAAACGTATGCATATGATTTATTTTTAAATGTTGAAACATGGTTGCACGATATCTAGATAAACATATTTATTATATTTTTATTCAGGATTCACTGAACAAAACGAAAACAATAGTATACAATTCGCACAGTACAATATTTGACCAACAATTATAGGTAGGTCGGGGTTATTCTGCTGTGAATGAAGGTTTCAATAACTGTGTTTAGTTCATTAGAGTCTGAAATTCAGCTTGCAGATAGAATGCCAGTCTATTTTACATTTAAGTAATCTTAGCAATATTAGCTATATAGATTGCACACCGGTAAAACATTTTTGTGCTTATAAACATGATAAAGTGACTGGATTAACTTTTCATTTTTCGTAAAGTTTATGATATGTGTGATCTTTGTGTACAAAATATAAGGTAACCCTGAAAGTTACGTTTATATTTATCATAACAGAATATAAAAGCGTTGACAGAACATATTCAAGTAAAATCCCCTTAAAAACTAAGATTTAAACTATTTTGGTTTTTTGTACCGTATTAAGTATTCGTCCTATCACGATTATATTCCAATTCCAACCAACCGGGGGCAGTAAGTGACTATTGTGATTAGGTAAAGGCCACATGGTTTTAAATTTAGGCGAAAATACGACTCAGACCAGTAAGGACTCGAATTATTTACCATTTGACATCAGCGATACAGCGTTCCAGACGAGAAATTGCATCCACTCTTTCATCAGGATTAAAAGTACAGTACAATTGCGTGTCGTCCGCGTAAGATAGTACATTGATGTTGCAGCCAGAAATCACATCTTCAATTGGAGCACTATACATAGTAAACTTGGAGGGACCAATAACAGACCCTTGTCAGGCCATATAAGAAGGAAGGGGGGGGGGGGGGGCGGTGGTTCATCACCTAATCACATTATTTGTATAATAATGGTATTTTCAATTTTTCATAATTGATTTGAAATTATTGGCACATTTGTTACAGCTTTAGTTACTCTTTTGCAATGTCTTTATTTGTTTTAGTTGTAGTGATTTTATATTCTTGTATATTGGGTTGGTTTTCAATGTTACAGTTTTTAAAGCTGGCTTTCCATAAAATATGCATTGGAATTATCAGAAACAAAATATTTTTCAAGTTTTATTTTTGTGTTGAAGTTAAATATGTCATGTTTTATAAAATAGTTGAAACTTTGCTAAATAAACCCTCCCTGATATAATCATAATACTTAGCTACACATTCAATTTTATTCAAATTGTTTGAATTGATAACTTCAAATTATTTTATTTAAAAAGGTTGAATGTTTAGTAACAAATAAATAACTTCAAAAATGTTACCCATGAAATTAGTAAGGAAATAATTATATAAAGAATGTTTTTATCAGGTTTGTATTTGATTTACAAATACATTGTATGTTTTATCAGGGTCGGGTAGTTTGAACTCAATTTAAACAATTTAAATAGAATAGTGATATTACTTTCCATTCACACAGAATTTCCATCAATTACTATAAATTGAAACTATATTCATTTGTTGCACCATATTCATTATTATAGCCTACATCGTGCTAAGAAAGGGTTAGAATATTCACGCTTCAAGACCAAGTAACACATATTGATTTTCCTTTTATGCGTGTGACATGTACCATGACAATTATTGACTTTTAAGCTTTAAAGCTTCCCTCATTCAGTGAGCTACAAAGGTCAAGAAACCCTAATGAAATAGGCCTGGCAACTCAACCTCTGTGTTTGCTTGATTACCCAACCAGTACATGGCGATCGGATTGTGAGCAGAGTGCAAAATAAAACTAGAGGGTAACGTACACGGAATGTTTTTTAGATGAAAAATAAAGCTTGCAAATGAACTGATTCCCGAACATGTGCGATTTCTAGAACTTGAGATAGAGAATTTTGTTCAAAGGCGTATTTTATCTTTTTGAGGAGCAGAATTTGGACACCAAATTTCGCATTTCTGAATAATTGTTTGCGCTTCCAATGTATATTCAACCCTCTACTAAAAAACTGTGTGGTTTTTTAATAATTAAGCGTGATTTATCATCCCAAATCACAATTTCAAAATGAGCCTTTCCGCGAGACGTGTGAGGTCACAGTGAAATTCGGTCGCCAGCGTGGACAAGAAAATAAAGCAGCGAGCCAGCCTAGCGTTGACCACAGTGCGTTGACCCGGAGATTGACTGATCCATTCATCCCTCATTTAACAGCAAACAGCGCAAAGTTCATACGTAGCCTGTTTGTACCCATACGTTGAGGCCATTGCATTCGTGAGTAAGTAATAGCTGTCATATTTTTTATCAAGAAACCCCGTGTGTACACATGAGCCAAAAACATACCTAGGTCTAAAGACCCAGCAATAAAGACCCAGCAATTAAACAATTCAATACCTTGCAGACATGGCTGCAACAAACAGCTAGTATCTCCATCAAACAGCTATTGGGGGTGGGGGCGGGGCAAACTGTTTTAGTGTTGATTATTTCCACCATCTGTGATTGTACTCATATATATGCCTATACATCGTTAGGGATTATGGAATTAGAGCTTAAGATTCACTCATAACCACAGTCCCCAAGCCTGACATAATCCAGATTCCAACAAATTAAAAATTAAAATTTACCAATCTTTTGAGAACAAATTGCCCTAATTTCCGTTAATGTTCATCATTTTAAAACTTCAGGATATTAGATTGTCGACTTCCTCATCTATGTTGCCAACATTTTCGGAATGAAATTCCATATCTCAAGAAATAATCCACCATTGTCACAAACGTGTTAGAAATCAGATGTTAACTATGTTTTACTTCTTGATTCAATGTTTTTTAATTATCATAAAAAAATGCAAGCAATCTTTTTAGTAAAGAATGTCAACAATATCAATCTGTTGATGAATGATCTTTTGAATCGCTGAACATTTACCTTTTCTGTACTTATTATTTGACATGTAGCCTATATTTGGCTTATTTTTGTGATATCGTCGCTATTCTTTCAAAACCTTTTATCTCCATCCAGCCCTTCTGTATAAAATAATACTTTCTATGTATGACCTTTAGGCGGTCTGCTCTAAACATTTTTAAGTGACAAAATCACATCTATCAAAACCTTGTAAGTTCTCTTGTCCCGGAACATGTATAAAGCAACTCTTCCTATGCATAACCGTTGGGCAGTTTTACGTTATACATGCTGAAGGGCCGGAAAAACATACAAGGTTTTGAAAGAATAGCGACGATATACCCCTTTTCAGGAGTCAAGAGGTGCTCATATCAATAATCATGACAATTGTACACTTTAAGAACATTATTTTGTAACGCTGTATTCTATATTGTAACTCTAAAGTAAACACATTTAGATCAGCTCATATTTAAAAAATCATATCCAAAAAAATTAATCGGGACACTTTTATGGTGTCCGTCATTTTTTAGGCTAAATTGCCAAATTTTTTTCTTCTCCCAGTCAAATGTGTTGCAGTTTGACCCGTTAGCTACACAGACTTTATATGTAGCTCAAAAATTGAAATCATACCCAAAAAAATTAATCGGGACACTTTTTATGGTGTCCGTCATTTTTTAGGCTAAATTGCCAGATTTTTTTCTTCTCCCAGTCAAATGTGTTGCAGTTTGACCCGTTAGCTACACAGACTTTATATGTAGCTCAAAAAGTGAAATCATATCCAAAAAAATTAATCGGGACACTTTTTATGGTGTTCGTCATTTTTTAGGCTAAATTGCCAGATTTTGTTCTTCTCCCAGTCAAATGTGTTGCAGTTTGACCCGTTAGCTACACAGACTTTATATGTAGCTCAAAAAGTGAAATTATATCCAAAAAATTTAATCGGGACAATTTTTATGGTGTCCGTCATTTTTTAGGCTAAATTGCCAGATTTGTTTTTCTCCGTCAAATGTGTTGCAGTATGACCGGCTAGCTACACAGACTTTATACGTTGCTCAAAATTTGAAATCATATCAAAAAAATCAAATCGGGAGACATTTCATGGTGTCCGCCATTTTTTAGGCTAAATTGCCGGAATGTTTTTTCTCCGTCGAATGTGTTGCGGTTTGACCCGTTAGCTACACAGACTTTATACGCAGTTCAAAATGTGAAATCATGTCCAAAAAATCAAATCAGGACACATTTTATGGTGTCTGTCATTTTTTAGGCTAAATTGTCTGATTTTTTTTTTCTCCGTCAAATGTGTTGCAGTATGACCGGCTAGCTACACAGACTTTATACGTAGCTCAAAATGTGAAATCATATCCAAACAATCAAATCGGGACACATTTTATGGTGTCTGTCATTTTTTAGGCTAAATTGTCGGATTTTTTTTTTCTCCGTCAAATGTGTTGCAGTATGACCGGCTAGCTACACAGAATTTATACGTAGCTCAAAATGTGAAATCATATCCAAACAATCAAATGGGGACACATTTTATGGTGTCCGTTATTTGTTAGGCTAAATTGCCGGGTTTTTTTCTCCATCAAATGTGTTGCAGTATGACCGGCTAGCTACACAGACTTTAAACGTAGCTCAAAATGTGAAATCATATCCAAAAAATCAAATCGGGACACATTTTATGGTGTCCGTCATTTTTTAGGCTAAATTGCCGGATTTTTTTTCTCCATCAAATGTGTTGAAATATGACCAGCTAGCTACACAGACTTTAAACGTAGCTCAAAATGTGAAATCATATCCAAAAAATCAAATTGGGACACATTTCAAGGTGTCCGCCATTTTTTAGGCTAAATTGCCTTGAATGTTTTTTCTCCGTCAAATGTGTTGCGGTTTGACCCGTTAGCTACACAGACTTAATACGCAGCTCAAAATGTGAAATCATGTCCAAAAAATCAAACCAGGACACATTTTATGGTGTCTGTCATTTTTTAGGCTAAATTGTCGGATTTTTTTCTCTCCGTCAAATGTGTTGCAGTATGACCGGCTAGCTACACAGACTTTATACGTAGCTCAAAATGTGAAATCATATCCACAAAATCAAATCGGGACACATTTCATGTTGTTCCGGCATTTAGGCTAAATTGCCGGAATGTTTTTTTCTCCGTCAAATGTGTTGCGGTTTGACCCGTTAGCTACACAGACTTTATACGCAGCTCAAAATGTGAAATCATGTCCAAAAAATCAAATCAGGACACATTTTATGGTGTCTGTCATTTTTTTGGCTAAATTGTCAGATTTTTGTCTTCTTCGTCAAATATGTTGCGGACCGGTTAGCTACACAGACTTCATACGTAGCTCAAAATGTGAAATAAAATCCCACAAATTCAAATCGGGACACATTTTATGGTGTCCATTCATTTTTTTAGGCTAAATTGCTGGACATTATTTTCTGCGTCAAATGTGTTGCAGTTTGACCCGTCCCTTATGAAAATCGCAATCAATTCTGCAACCTTGCGCAAGGTTAAATTTGGAAAAATACAACCTTGCGCAACCAGTTTGGTTCTTCTGAGAAGGTTGCGCAACCTTGCAGCAATCATCCACAACCTTGCGCAACCTTGCGACAAACTTGTGCAACCTTACGCAACCCGGGACGCAACCGTGCGACAACCTTGTGCAACCTGGTACCACCTTGCTGCAATCGCATTTTGGTGATTGCATTTTCGTAAAGGGAACAGTACACAGACTTTATAAGTAGCTCAAAATGTGAAATCATCTAAAAAATCACATCGGGACACATTTTATCATGGTATCCATCATTTTTTAGACTAATTCGATATCCCGGGGCCATTTTGGGATCCGTGATTCCCGAAATGTCTCTAAACATTTGATTCTGGAATTATCCATCATTTCATTCATCAAAATAAAAATAATAAAAAATAATAATAAGCTTATTTAAAAAAATTGTCGGCTAAATCACGATTATTTAATGCACATTTAATGTAGAGATTCATTTGAAATTGATTTATTTTGTATTTAATCTGTGCATTAATTGTACTCTTTCGCTAAAATGTGGTTCTTCGCCGGGTATTTTCATTTTCGTAACTGATGTAAGACCAATCTCAAACAGCATACTTGATCTTATTGTGACATCAAACCAAAACCTCGTCCATAACATCCAAGTACTGCCAGGCATTTCAGATCACTGTCTCGTCCTCTTCGACATAAACATGAAACCAAAAATACAAAGAAAACCACGTAGGAAGGTCTACTTGTTCCATAAAGCAGACCTAAATGATTTCAAGTTGAAAGTGAATGAGTATGTGACTCAGTTCCTTGCCGCCAACCCGCTTAAACAATCAGTGGATGCAAACTGGAGAATACTAAGATTTAATCTCCTGAAGCTGGTTGATGATCACATACCTTCTAAGCTTACTAGGTCAAAACACAGCTTTCCATGGATTAATATGGAAATCAAACGCAAAATGAGAAAAAGAGACAAAATGTTCTCCAAAGCTCGCAAGTCAAACAACACCACCAGACTGGAGAGCCTACCGTGTGCAGCGAAACTATGTCACTAGGCTGATTAGGAACTCACACCATGACTACATCAACAATGTCATAGGGGAAAGCCTAACTGAAAATCCCAAGTCCTTTTGGTCATATGTTAAACTCACACGCACAGAAAACATGGGAATTCCAACTCTCAAGTCACAAAATAAAATGTGCAACGCCGATTATGACAAGGCCGCCGAAGCGCTCAACTCGCACTTCAGCAGCGTTTTCACAAAACGTGAACACACACAGGAACAACAAAAGGGTAATTCCCCCTACAATCCTATCCCACATCTAACCATTGGGGTAGAAGGTGTGGCCAAACAACTCTCACAGCTTAACCCATCCAAATCAAGTGGCCCCGATGAGCTGTCACCACGCCTACTCAAACATGTAGCTAACGAATTGGCCCCTGCCCTAACATTCTTGTTTCAACAATCATATGATACGTCTGAAGTACCAAAACAGTGGAGACAAGCTCTAGTTACCTCGATATTCAAGAGCGGTAACAAGTCTGACCCGTCCAACTACAGACCAATTTCTCTAACCTGCGTTTGCTGCAAAATCATGGAGCACATTGTCCTGAGCCACGTTGCTAAACACCTAAATTCAAACAACATACTAATAAATGACCAACACGGATTTAGGGAGCGACTGTCAACTGTCACTCAGCTCATAAACTCCACAAATGACTGGTCTGACACGCTAAACCGCAAAGGCCAGACCGATGCTATCCTGCTTGATTTTAGTAAGGCTTTTGATAAAGTCTCTCACCAGCACCTTGCAGTCAAACTAAATTACTATGGTATCAGAGAAAACACACTGGGGTGGATAAATAGCTTCCTATCTGACCGAACTCAGGCAGTATCCGTCAATGGAACTCACTCAAACTGGATTAATGTGTCTTCAGGGGTGCCCCAAGGCTCAGTCCTGGGCCCTGTCCTATTCTTATTATATATTAATGACATAAATGAACACATACAATCTACTGTTAAGCTTTTTGCTGACGACAGCATAATATACAGAGAGATAAGAGATCCGCAGGACCAAATCATATTACAAAACGACCTGGCAACCCTAGGGAAATGGGCCAAAAAATGGTCAATGTCATTCAACGTCAAAAAATGTGCTGCTCTCTCAATCACACTTAAGCGCACACCTCTTGCCCATCAGTACACACTACTAGATGAGGTCATTCCCTGTGTTCAACAGGCAGATTACCTAGGAGTCACCATCTCGCATGACTTAAAATGGAATGATCAATGCACCAAAGTTCTAAATAAAGCCAATCGTACACTTGGTCTACTGAGGAGAACTCTCTCCCCCTGCTCCCAAACAGTCAAAGCTAGAGCTTACCAAACTCTCATTCGCCCACAAGTTGAATACGCCAGTGAGGTCTGGAACCCTCAAACAAAATCCGAAATAAACAGGATCGAGAAAATACAGCGCAGTTCAGCCAGGTTTGTTTTCAGAGATTACAGGAGACAAACCCCTGTTACCCCATTAATAACCAAACTCAAATGGGATACGCTCCACACTCGCCGCCTGGCTCATCAAGCCACCATGATATACAAAATACAGTATGGCCTGGTGAACATTCACTTCCCACACAACATTCAAAGGGCTACACATATCTCCAATAGATTGGACCACCCTCTCAAGTATGTAAACAATATACACACATCAATAAATGCACACAAATTCGCCTTCTACCAACGGGCTATCTATGTATGGAACAGACTCCCACCAGCTGCTGTCCTCCATATACATCCGTCGGTCAACACATTCAGGACCTCGTCCATGCCTACCATTAGGGCTATGCAGCCCCCATATGGTAGCAACGTCCTTTAATTCCCTACCAGTTTTTAGGGCACCCTTATTTTGAAAAACTTTAAGTAATATTTCAGTACGCGCACCATTTTTCTTCACTGCACATTCTCCGTCTGGCTACGGACGTCACGCAACGTACAATCCAGTTTAGCTGCGATCTCAGCTGCAAAGGATTTCACCTATCAAGTATCAAGTATCAAGCTCTAGTTTCGATAGATTGGTACCAAATCTATAATTTGGGTATCGGGTAAAGGCACAGTGTTGGAAGGGAATCATTTTTATGTCCCACTTGGTCCCACCATGGACTCACTCACCTTTTTGGAGACTCAAACTTGTCCTTGAATGTTCTCTTTCGAATTCATGACATTGCTATGAAACTAAGAGCTAGCAAAAGTGTTCAGAAAAGTCGCATTGGATCTTTTATTTTTGACTAGCAAGTAAACAACTGGTATTAATACAAAATCCTGAGAGTGGTATACGTACTAGTCTCAGACAAAATCTTCGTCGGCCATCTTAAAAAACAATAATCACATTGGTAATTTTGTTTTTCTGTGTAAGGCTACCGGATTGAATTTCATCCGAATAATAGATGCATATTGTCAAGAAACAGGTGAGCACTCATTTTTAAGTTAAACCTGTCCGATATGTCCGTGAAAAACCGAATTTAGACATTAATTATTATGTTAAAATTAGTCACATGATAGCCATGTCTTTTTGGTATGGTTCCCCCTTATTCATTTGCCTGAAGAAGTCCTGAAAAGGACTACGTGATCTCATGGTATCAATGAACTCACGCCAGCCGATTTGCTTGAATTATAATTGACTATAACTATCCGCATTCATTAACGTAGGCAAATAACCTTATAAATAGTGTATAAATGACAACAAACACCAAAATATTATACCAGTGAAAAGAATGAGAGGAAAATTATTGATGAAATACAATAAATACAAACACAAACCACATTTTAATTCCATGTAATTCGGGGTCTACTTCTTTATGCGTAGAAACTATCGTAGGGGCGCATCACTGTACATCCTAACACATAGTGAAATCGCACGCAAAAGATTCTGGCCTTATTATTATGCTCCCGGAACATATGTACGCAATATAAATAGGCTATATTTTCTTTAAATTTCAAATATTAGTAGTATTACATGTATTCACACATTATGATATCATTATTGACATAATTATTATACTATTAAGTTGTATTTAGTTAAATTATTGTAGATTAAGTTGTACTTTAAAAATGTATGTTGTAATGTAAGTTATTTTTTGTATCGCGCCTCGAGCACCATTTTTGGTGGATTAGTGCGCATTATAAATCCACATTATTATTATTATTATTATTATTATATCGAATATCGAACGCAATAATAATATAGAACTAGGAGCATAAAGTATGGCCAATAAATTTTTCCCGCCATGGCTTACAGAAACGTGCCTTGGTTATCGGCCCAAAACACCTTAGATACGCCTTATTCTAAATTATTTTGGACCTCAAAATTATTTTCATGCAGTAGGTATGAATATAAAATACAACATATTAAAGTTTCTTCCAACCAACACCCTTACTTTTTTCATTTTTTTTTCACAAACGAACCACGCTATAACGCAGAAACTGTACCGTGATTACACAACACATACGACAAAACCCACCAAAAATGAGCCGCTCAGAACATGCTCAGAATCATGCCGACGAATACAGTATTCGAGGACTAAGTCATCTCATAAAAAATCCCTTTGATAAACAAATCGTGTTTTAATTATATGTTACAGGCCCTCATCCTTGTACATTGATTAAGACGCTGTTTGGTACCGTTTCAGACCCTTTTTATTTAAAATTAAGACCCGTATATAAACTTTTGCCGTTTGAAGATAAAAATAGCTTTACAGGCATAATTATGTTCTTGGGTGTACTATTTATTTGGAAAAATGCCAGAGAAAATGGTACTTCATTTTGTGATTCGTTATTTTCTTTTGCAGTGAACTTCCCAAAGTTATTTAAAAATACCCTAATGGATTTCCAAATACAAACTGTTTGTTTTGTATTTGATCAATATAAACAACCTATGCATACTTGAAATAAGTAAAACTCTGATTTCAAGTATGGATTTGGGTGGAATACTCATACTACAGGCCCTTGATTTTGGCAAATGCTCTCAAAATCTTTTGCAGGGTATCATAATTAATTGTAAACTAAAGAAAAAGGTAATACTAAAATATTCATGGGGCCCAAGGCCTATGTATACAGGTATTATAGTGCATGCGTGTATGTACCGTAAAATGTCAAAAACATATTTTGTACGCCTCTCGCGTGCATATTGTCCCTAAAAGTAGTACATTATTGACTATTTATAGCACTTTTTAATTAAAATGCTTAACATATTTCCGATATCATACCTTTAATAGGCAAATTTCAGGCACTATTACTCAAAAATACACATCAAATTTCAAAACAATAATATATAAAATGATGGATTTCAACATACTGTATTAATGCTCCTCTCTCTCTTAATACAAATCAATAGGTCAGAAGAGACAAAATTGCACATAATATGAAGAGCTCTATTCCAAAAGGGATCAACTCCTCTTTTTGTCGAAATTGAGTTAGGTGCAGAACATGAAAGAGAGTTACAAAATACATCTTTTAAACTTTGTTCTACATCTTTAGCATGTTCGGGTCAAAAGTTATGGCCCTCGGTAATTTCCGGAAATGTCCGGTAATTTCCGGAAGTTTCCGGAAATTTGAATATAATTCACTATTTTGTAAGCCAAAATGGTAGCAATATGGTTCTTATATCATGGTAAAACATTGATAGGAATGTCCTTAATGAAATGCCATGAAGTAAACGTAAAATGTATGGGATAATTGTTTCTAAAATTGCACACAAACAGAAGTGTTGTTATTTCAAAAAATGTGCCAAATTGTCCAAATTTTTAAGTTTTTTCAAGATTTTTTTCTTTCTTCATAATTTAAAAAGTTGAAGAGGTATTTGAATGCGGTTTCTGTTTTCAATGTGATTTGATAATGTCTTTCAGGTGTACCTTAATTGAAAATAACGAATGTTTAGTAAAGTAGTTTTTAAAAATTGGTCGAAACATTTATGTTCCAAAAGGGACTAAATCCACTCGTTTCCGAAAATAAAGAATGACATAGGAAATACAGTGAAAATCAAAAAATGTAATCAAACCTGTTTTTAAAGCTGGCAGAAAATTAGCATAATCAAAGAAGTGCAACATCATGAATTAAAAAAAACATTGCTTTTCTCCTATTTCACTTATATGGAGTTGATCCCTTTTGGAACATAGCTCTTCATATACTTTTCGAGCAAATCACACAGAAAGTGTGGACATTTCTCAGCATAAAAAACATTACTTGTTAATTGTAGAAAATATAAGGATTTAAATGTAAGGATTTGGAGTTGGGGGCTGTATATCCAGAGAAATACACCACTTGTACTGGGAAAATACAATCTACAAAACATGACACAAACTGCCTTTGCCATTTCTAACCAAGTTACTCAATAGTGATAAATCTGTCCAAACCATATTTTACAACTATGTTAGAAATATTAAAATAGATTAATTTGCAAATAATGAACAAACTATCATAAAGGCAACAACAACAAAAAACATTGTTTAAAAACATAAGACAAAAAATAAAAAGATATTTCCTTATTTGAAGGACAAAATGGGTTGGTTGTCCCGTACAACGGGTGGTATTTTTTGTCGCCCAATATTCAATAATGCGGTACAACTTTGCACTATTTTTTTCCTTTCACATGCTGTAAAAGCAAAGGGTGTTGGTCACCAGTGCCTTTAATGCCCTTCCTCCCCCATCTGAAAGCTTTTACCAACATGGACTGTGCCAAATAAAGGTCCTTTTCAACCTCTGACATGGTCTGTGAGTTATGATATGACAGTTGACTGGTACCATGGGGGTTTTCAGTTTACCATCTTCTGACTGAATTTTAAATAAAAAGGTTGAAATGTATTTTCTTACTTTGTGGCTATCTTTTGCCATAAGCTTAATTCACACGGATAAGGATACTATTGATATAGGGTATCTATAAAACAGGGGGCCCCGTTTAAATACACTAAATAAGCCCTAGGCCTGCATGGGGTCTTTGCGGGAACCCCTTTAGATAGATGTCATTGTTAAAGAACCGATGAACGATTGGTCAGCAGTGTTTTTTGATCTTTTTTTTGTTCAACTTGGAGGGGGCAAGATTAGCCTATCTATATATATTTATATTTAATAGACTGTAATTTTACTATGAAAGCCACTTTCCAGAAGGAATTTCCTAAAGAAATCAACAATACAAGTGTCATCATGTAATCGGTCTAAGGGAGAACTACGAATGAAAACAAAACCCAACGTTGTATTATACTCAAAAACTAATTTGTACAAAATGAGTGTCACAAAAACAAATGTGTGTCACAAAAACAAATGTGTGTCTTTTTTCTTTTTTACCCTACGTTTTAAGAGTGTATATTTATTTTTTTATTTCATTATTGCAGCGCTCATCAGTAAATAGTGAAAAAAAATTTCATTGTTATAATAGTTCCATCACTTGGCTTGTAGTGTATTTGTTTACTTGCCGCCCCGGTTGCGACACGACTGCTACGTCATGCACAACCTCTATTGACAGCGGGTTGTTGACAATCTTATACACTATCTGCTCACGTGACCTTACTGAGGAACATATCTATGGTAGGCGCTATTTAGCAGCTAATCAACATAAAAAAACGTGCTAATAGTGTATTCGTAGTAAAGAAATCTTTTCGAAAATTGGAGAATACACGACAGAGGGTTATCCAAGTAATACCAGTACAATCTCACATTGATATGGTATACGTATATGTGCCTGCCTTTTGGGGTGCCTTTTCGCAAAAATTGGTATAGCGATGGGGTGGTTTTCATCACAGACCAAAGCGCCCACTTTGATAAATTGGGTGTATTTTAAGGCATTTTTTTGTAAAAAGCGCCCAATTTGTGCAAAATTGGGTGCTTTTCTAACAAAATTGGTATATTGATGGGTGGGAAATTGGCCAATAAATAGGTATAGAGAAAGTCACATTTTCGAAGTCCGGCAGGCACATCCACGTACGATTTTGGCGAAAGTAACCCCCCGCCCCCCCCCCCCCGAGTACAATACAGTCATCACAATAAGTAACTAACCAGGTAATAAACATGCTGATAACTCTAAAAGTATAACTCCTACATGAACATATTTAATTATAAAGTTGTTGAGAAATTTCTCTTCTTGAATTTGAGATATTACACGCTAAGAAGGGTTGATTAATGAGGAAGTTACGATCCCAAACGTTAGGGCAAGTCTGATTTTCATGTTAACATTTTCTTTTCAACACGGGGAGAGTAAGACAGGTAAAGCGTGTGTGCCGTATTGATCGACCGTAAACAATGCCACCGGCCGACTATCCAACAACTAGGCCATCGACGGGTGAATTGGCACTACCACTACCAGTAATCAATAATTTTCCGGTCTGACTCCCCGTGTTGAAAATGAAAATGTGAAAATGAAAATCAGACTTGACAGTACATTCGGGATTGTAACTTCCTTAATAATTGGCAATTCTTAGCATGTAATATCTCAAATTCAAGAATAGAAATTTCTCAACATGTTTATAATTTAATATGTTTATGTGGGAGTTATACTTTGAGAGTTATCAGCACATTTATTACCTGGTCAGTTACTTATTGTGAATTAATTTTAAAAAAACCCATGAATACTTATGTCCTGCATCGACATTTTTAAAGTAATATGAATTGAAATATGATTCTAAGGACACGCTTAAACAGGAGCAGATATAGGCCTATATAAGCAAATTGTTTTGGTACCAACTACACTTGGCATTCATGAATCATAGATAATGAAGACTACTGAAAGCCAACATGCAGCATTTGTATTAGGTAGTAGACATAATAGTTAATACTATCTATTTGGAATTCGAAAACGCAGATATAGAGTATCGCATTAATAGTTGACAAATTATCCATACAATTTCTCTATCTTTTAAGTTCAATAAAGTTCTATTACCAAAAATTCGCAATTCTTTTGATCAATAAAGGTTATTTACAGGGTCATTAAATTTGTACAAAAGTTGTCTATTTTTAACCGAGCACTGTGCAATGACATTGACTGTACTTATCATAAGGCCCTCGAGGCACCGTGTACGGGACCGTGTATAGTGAATGTTCACATATGATATACTGCTTAGGTTCCTATTCAGTAATATTCGGCTAGTACTTTTGCCACGAGGAGGAATTTTAATAGTTATATTCTACACTCTAAATAATACATTGCGATGTGTCAACAATAACAAGTTATATTGTATAAAGGAAGTTTGTATTGGCACTGGGCACTGAAAAAAAAAAGGTTTGCATTTGTAGTATTGCAATTTCACGAATTCCAACTTCGCGAAATTAAAATCCACGTGAATAGTTGTGTTCATTAACAAAAGTTGAAAGTATTCATTTACCCTCTCCTTCTAAAAATAAATAAACGCATGCTAGGTACAGATAACACTTGTTCCGCACCCCCGTGCTGTGTCCGTGATCCACGAAAGCCAGCCAGCACTAAACATACTGATGATTTACCCCATTGGCCCTCAAATCAATCAGTTTCTCCACACACTGGGCTGGTACTCGCTATATCAATTTCATATTCTGGATGACCACCTGACAAGCACCCAAAGCTTACCTGGGTGGAGATTGGTCAGTTTTATGAAACAGCTGTCACTTCAGGTCATAATTTTTAAGCACAGATCAAGGGGAAATACCCACCAAGTTTGAAGACAAAGGAATCTCAATTCAAGGACTTCTTGAGTATCAGTGATGTATTATATTTAGTTTGAATATATAGCTCATGCAGCATAACTTGATCCTTTGGAGGTTCATACTATGTTTTCAGCTGAATTGATAAGCGTAGCATGAAACCAGTTCTAAGTGCAGAAGACATTTGTATTGGTTGTCATGGCTGATTAGGGAAAGTGTACTTTATGTCCAAGCTATACTAGAATGTACTATAGTATCGACCAATACTAGAACACCAAGTATCGTTCGATAAAAAAGTTAGTGTTCCAGTATCGCTCGATACTAACACATATATAATAATGTTCCAGTCAGTATTGCCCGATACTGGTAGAACAAAACAATGTACCAGTTGTGTTATGTCCTTTCCCAAACCCCTATTCCATTTGTTACTTCAATTTGAAAGAAATATGTTGCGCAGCATTACTCACTAATAATACATTTACTTGAAAATGCAAATACAATTGATTTCTACCTGTCTACGGTAAACATGGTAAAAGAAATCCTTGTTGTAACTTTGTACTATTAAGTGAAGCGGTTCAAAGGAATAACCGAAGGGTTTACCGAATAAAGGTATAGGAGGCGCTCTTCAATATCGGCGTTAGGGTTGCCAGCACGGCATAGTTTTGGGAATAAAAATAGCAGGGTAGAAAATCGGGTCATAATGAGGGAGGAAAGATCAACTCTGCAGGCGCCAGGAATTGAACCCAGCTCGCCTGCGTTGCAGTCCCGCACCTTTATAACCAAGCCAAGGAATCAGCTTAGAACATCTCACTAACATCGGAGCATTTTGAGAAGTTGACCTCTGTTCAAAAATTATGAGAGAGTTGTTGACCTTTGACCCTGTTGACCCTTCATCTTGGAAACTAAACATCGGCTGGATGTACAACCATTGAATTTTTTGATCCTTATGATCTCAGGAAAAGTTTGTTAAATGCATTATACTAATAATCTGAGCATTTTTGCAAATGACCCCATATGACCTTTGCTAGCCCCCTCCCAGCCCCCAGCCGCACAGGATACGGCCAGGCAGCAATTTGATATATTGATTCGTAGCCCCCGAATGACTTAATCAGACCATCAAACCTTTTGTACCTTCTCAGATGAATAAACTCTCCCGGCTGATGGACTATTTTCTCTTATCGGTCAATGTAGTGTAAAAATTATGCTCTACTTATCAACATTCTCTTGAGCTAATTCAATTCCAACACCATTGAAACAATAGGCATGTTCATCTCAAATTTCTTGCGTTAGTGGTGAATTGAGATTTTCATGGTTGTTCAAAACGGAAATACGTCAGTGGTAAATTGCGATTTTCCTGTTTGTAATACGGTCTATTTTCGATCCAAGGCTGATGAGGCATTCGATCTAGTTGTTGATGCGTGTCTATGCTACCAAGGTTTAGAGGGGAACACACAGTTTTTTGAGGAGGCACGAGTCTAGCGTTACACATGGTTTGTAACTGGATACTGCATATAAAACACTCACATTTCACTGCGTTAGAATTTAGTGAATTTTCAAAGAAAACCACCTTGACGCGGCATTTTAATTTCACTCATTTGAATCATCTTGCTATGTTAACCTATGTATAAAATCCTAATTAGCGGAACAATAATCTAGCGAATAGAAGTCCCTAGCGAAATTAAAATGCTAGCAAAATGTAATTGAATAGTACACGTATGTGGATGTAGCTGAAGAGCAGGGCTATCATATATGGTAAGGGCATTTCCATACATGGAATGTAGCACTCACGGAAAATACGTTTCTTCAGGGGTGTTTATAAGAAATGAGGCAGCTGATTTCTGAAAAGTAGTAGATTTCACGCTCTGTATTCAAACCACTGAAATACAATATGTTATTTATAATATTTCTAGGAGGGTTAATGAATTGACACTCCCCCACAATTTCATGAACATAACCAAATTATATAAAGTGAAAAGATCACAGTTTTATGTACCTTCGTTTGTTCGTAAATTAGATTTGAAGTTTACCTAAAAAAAGAAAATAGACATCTCTCAATTCTCAATTGTTCACGAAATGTGTGTAGCATGTTTGTGAAGTGTGACTTGTGCTATGCCTACCAGTACACCTAAAGATTGACTAATCCTACTACACAGTATTTCAGATTGTATCATCACACACTTTGGGTATATCGAATTTGATCAAACATTTACCTATTTGTTACATTGAACCGCGAAACCAAAGAACTGCACAAACCGAGAACTTGGTATTTTACTATAAATCTGGAAACGGTTTGTGGGGGTGTGTTTGTTTGTTTGGTTAGGCCTAAAAAAAGGTATTATATTGCCCTTTCCTGACCGACAGTAAAAATCGGGAAAATTCAGTCGCGTTTTTTTTCTTCTTTTTTTCTTCTTCTTTTTTCCCCCCCAATTTCTTTTAAATTACATATTCGTCCCCTAAATGACCTCAATTGACCCCTATGTGACCCCACTCTGAAATGCCACTATGAAATGCTACCAGACTTTGGCTTTATAATATCAAAATGTAGTTAAATTATAAACCTCAGTGTATTCCAGTGTGATTTGGTCATTCTCTGAGATCTAAAATAAATGAGGTGAAAGGGCAATCCAACCATTTGTTATGCCTTATCCTTAGTTCTCCGTTAGTGTCGCCTAATTTGCACGAAAGATAGAGGAAATAACGGGAAGTATGATAAAGTATATTCCAGTGAAATTGGTTAACAATTGGCTCCCAAAACCGAAAAAACCTCTCGAATTTGATTCAAATGGCACTAGAATTGCACGATATTGTACGTTGCGCGTACTACTGCATATCATACCGTGGTAACGCGTCGCGTGTATGTTTGCGCAAGGGCTCACGGCACCAGTGGCGTAGCTGGGATTTTTTTCAGGGGGGGGGCAAGATTTCTGAAATTTTCGTAAAAGGTTGCCCCAAGTTTTTTCCCAGTCACAAAATCGTGAATTCCACGTAAGTGGGAGGGGGGGGGGGGGGGGGGGGGGGGGGTCCAACAAATTTCGCACGGCAAAAAAAATCGCATAGTACATGTACTATAATGTACTATTTGGCCTTATTTGACTATTTGCCTTGAATATACCCACACATAACCGCCCGCCATCTCGGTCTTTTATCATTATTTTCATATTTTCGTTTTTTTCCTCCTTTTTAATTTTTTAGAGGGGCTGGGGGGCGGGGGCACAAATGGTTTTTTTCCGTCAGGGGGGCATTTGCCCCCCCCCCCCCTGCCCTGCCCCCCCCCCCCCCCCGAGCTACGCCACTGCACGGCACTATACGCACTCCTACACATGGCGCATATGGTTATACTATAGTAATGTGGTACAAGTAGCGTTTTGTGATAAGGCAACCTAATGCCAAACAATCCAAGGGACCGAGGGTTAATTGAGTAGCCACGGGAAAGGGTTTAGAAGGGTTATGAGTATAACTTAATCTGGTTGGTGTGTGGGGGAGGGGGATGGTAGGGGATTAGGCTATGTGGTTTCAGAGGTAGCGAGGGTGAATAAAGTAATGCGGTTTGAGAGGTAGGGGTTAATAAAGTAGCCACGGTAAATAGTATAGGAGGGTTATGATTACAAATCAACCTGTGGCATAACCATCTAGCGGGATCCGAGCGTAAAGAGGGTACGCTGCCAGTGTTAATAATAATTGGTTTCGTGTTGAAGCGTTATTGTTAATTATCTTCTAACAAAATGGGTCTAAACTTACAATTCAAAATCCAGTGGTGAACATTTAGTAATACTGACAACCCCCTCCCTTCCGGCCACAGGTGGTAGAAGTCAAGGTGCATTGGTTAAGCGAACTTCCTTTATTGGGTTAACACAATGGGTTGATAGGATTTGATTGAAAGAACATTGCATTACAGACGTAAGAGAGTCCTTGATCTATTTGTGGATTTGCCTTTCAATACTCACAGGGACTATCAAGACAAGATTTTTAAAGTATACTTACATTTGCTTTAAAACACAACAAAACACCCCAAGAAAAAAAAATTAAATTTTGCATCAATTGAAATCCATGAAGAATAGAAAAGGCTTGTTTAAGAAATTTTAAAATATCATCTTAGAAAATGTCAATCCTCACTTTGATTTTTTCAGTGCCACACATTTCAAATACTCATCCATTCACTTTTCATAAAAAGCACACCGACAATCGTGGCGGCGGAAGCACCATGGGGGGGGGGGGGGGGGGGGGGGGGGGATCAATGCTCAATAGACATATTTAATACACACATGTTCTACAGTTATATGGGAGACTTGGCAACTTAAAGAGGGGCGTCTATTTTGAGATATCGAATCACTTATGAAAAGTAAAAACACTTGGCTACCAATAGAAAGTTCCCCCTTTCAATCCCGGTGTTCTCTCTTCGTATTCAGAGGGGTAACACGTGATCGTTCCAGGATCTTGACCTACCCCCTATTTGGCTAATTTGACCTACCCCCTATTTGGCTTTTTCGACCAAAAGCGCTGACATTTTGTCTGATAATAACCCCCTTTTTCACCATTTCAAGGACACACTGAAAAATAATTTGGTGTCATTTTGACACTAAAACAAGTGTCAAAAAATGGGTCCTCAGTTGGCCGTCTAAAGGTGTCAAATTGACACCATTATGGGTGTACCTTTGGGTGTCATATTCATTTTGACACCTAGGGTAGTTACCTGAGGACCCATTTTCGAAAATGTCAAATGGGGTGTAAAATTGACTCTCTTAAGTGTCATATTGAGATACATTTACACCCTAAATGGGGTGTAATTTTTGGAAATGGGAAAATGAGTATTTGTCACCTCTAGCACATGTTTACGAGCCGGTAAGACTGGTAAGTACCGATCTGCTCCATTTCCAGACATTTTTGATAATAATTATGATACAATTAGCGTAATGTAAGACGTCCGTATGAAAAAGACGACCACTGAGCCAGATGAATCGGGCTATATGTAATGTTACACGTATCGTCGTATGCATGCATGACGAACACACACAGAGTACTAGTAGGTCCATGCACTGACCCACAGTCCAAAATGAGTCCTGACACAACAGGCTAACAAAATGCTAGTCTCTGACTATGAAATTGTAATCTATTTCATCAGTTAGTTGGCGCAATATTAAACAACATGAACAAGGCTTACATTACGCTAATTGTATCATAATTATTATCAAAAATGTCTGGAAATGGAGCAGATTGGTAATTACCAGTCTTACCGGCTCGTAACATGCGGACAAAATGGCGACAAGAAAACTTTTGCGTGCCAAGGCGCATGCGTTGATATGTTGATAGACGCCCAATTTGGTGTCAGAATTACACCAATTGGTGTCATGCTGCTTCGACACCTCTAATATAAATTGTTGAATTGAAGTTAAATTCTAGCATTTATTAAATTCTAAAGTTAAATATAAGATCAAATTTAAATAACTATCACTTTGGGGATGCCAATCATATTATTATTTTTATACAAATAATTCCATAAGTGTGCAAAGATATTCAACTTGCCAAAAAATAGAGATTATTTAGTAAAATTAGACATTGATGTTTGACCTTTAATTTTACAGAGACAATGCAATGTATACAATTTCTTTTTGTTTTTCCTAAATTGCAAATATATTCTTTAACAAATCTCAAAATGTAAAGACAATTGGTTGTGTATTACGCTAATTCCGTGGCCAGTTTAGTTAGGCAATGTTTCAAACTTTTCAACAACAAAAAATCAATAACCAAAATATAAAAGCTTATTATGTCAAATTTAAATAGCTAACACTTAGAGGATGCGATTCATATATAGTATAACATTTGTTAGAACAATTCCATTTATGTATGTTTCTGTACAGGGTGTGTCAACTTGCCAAAAAGTAGTCATTATTTAGTAAAAAATACAATTTTGAACTTTATTTATTTATTTATTTATTCATTTATTTACTTTTTGAACATACATTTTGCAAGGATAGACGACGAAATAATCAAAAATAATGTAACCATGACAAGTTGGAGTAAATTATTAAAGTAATAATTATAGAAACAACAGAGGAACATAGGAATGCTAATAAGCAATACAAGTATTACCATCCCTACTTCTATACACGAGACAAGTTTATTTCGACTGGGAGATATATTAGTTAGTGTCTTTACATCATAATCAAGCGATTTGGGCATTTTTGGCCAAAATTGATGCCAAATCTGGATTCTCTAATCCAAAAGTTGTGGTCAATGTGTTGTGCCTTAGAGATAAGTAACTTTACCTCTTTAGGGAGCGATCACTACATACGGTAGGGGGAGGGGTGTATGGGAGTTGTTTGGGGGAATCCAAATTTTTCCCACACCTTTCAAGGGAGAATCTGAATTTTATTTCAACCATTGAGGGGGGAATTCGAATTTACTCCCACTTGCAATTGGTAAATTTAGTGTAAAATAGCTATTTTCCCAAACACCAGTCGATCTCAGTTGAAAATTCCCATAGCGTTACACTGCCGATAATGAGCTAATTGATATTCATGAGGTGATTTACTACCGCGATTTCACATGGGAATTCTGGCTTGCTCGAAATCATGAATTGTAACGCTTTTGAATCACGAATCATAATAGGGGGAAAAATGTAATGGTATAAAATGTCCAATGAACACAATGGAATGGTAATGGAGATGTGATGGCATAATACTTTGTTGACAAATCAGTGATAACATATAGTTTTGCGCGGCAGTGTACATGGTGAGCTGTGATTCAAATTGCGCACAATATGTCGTTGTAACTAATCCTTTTCTATGGGATGCGTTTGATTTTGTTGAATTGAACACGGTGTGCTATCGAAATCAGTCAGGCATGTATAGATAGATGGTGAGCTGTGATTCATTACACATACATTGTCATTGGATAGCACCAGGCATGTATGGATAGATGGTGAGCTGTGATTCATTACACATACATTGTCATTGGATAGCACCAGGCATCACATACATTGTCATTGGATAGCACACTCTAAGCAATGATATCCCATACAAAACTAAATTTGCTGCAACTTTTTTCATTCGGTGTACTGTATAGTTAATTGAAGATCATAATTTTAAAAGTTTTATTAAGCGGTGTCACATTTCGGGAAGACATTTCTCTCTTAATAAATATCTTCTCAGTACACATTAGTTGAATTACCTAACATACTTCTAAAAGTACTTGTTCAGGAACGTTTTTGTGTTTAGTGCGTTACTCATTTTTTTAAATATGGAATTTTAGAACACTGTCACTTACTCTCAGATTCCTTAGATTTAAAAATTAGTCCAAAAGACTGATATTAGGGGCAACACCTTTTGAGACAAAGATGTAAGTCAAATAATACAATTTTAAATACAATAGATTGATATTATATACTCAAATCAAACCTTTTTATTTGAAATTAAACAAGTTTGCTCGTATTTTAAATCTTACAATGTTTTGTCCTAGTTAGATATCAGTCTTTTTTATTTACTTTTTAAGTTTAAGGAATTTAGAGAGTACTACCTCCTAATTAGCAACTTACCAGTCTGTGCTGCAGCCGGAACATAGCGTGTTATTAGGAGCAGATATACAGGTATTATATATAGCAACATAGCGAAGACAGCCATGAATGATATACCGCTACACAATCGACTGAACGTGGTGGTATCAAATGTATTTGTTTTCATACTAGACTGCACAGTCGTTGTTCACTTAATGTCAAAATAGAGAGCTTTCATACTTCCTTCTTTGACTCTGAATGAAATGTTGCAACATTCTACGCAACTGTATACAACGTCATGGTTAATGAAAGGTTCATTACCCGGGGTTCATTAACGCTCAATACATTTTGGGGCATTATGACGTATTTGGACCGTTCCGTTTCAATTGTATACTATTGTTGTCGTTTTGCTGAATCCCGAATACAAATATAATAAATATTTCTATCTAGAAATCGTGCAACCATGTTTCAACATTTAAAAAATAAATATTTGCCTATACGTTTAATAGGAGATATCTACCAAGCAGCCACTATTTCTTTTCAGCGGCATAGTATAAGATTTGACATTATTGTCCAAGGGTTCGACACGACCACCAAAACAGGTAGGTCGGGGTAATTTGTTGTGAATGACAGATTCTCAATAACCGTTTTTAGTTTTATAATAATGTTTTATATCATATATATAATATAATATAAAGCAGTTTACCAACTCACGGTGTTTACAATAGACAATATAACAAACAAATATTAACAACCACCGGCGAATGTCCCAACGAAAAATAAGCAAGGACATTCACCGGCGGGGATTTGAACCCCGGTCTCCTGATTACTAGACAGGCGTCTTAACCACTAGACAACCGATACTTGCTGATAAACGGCAATTTGAATCAGTGGTAAGTGATTAAGCGACGGGGTTATACAATACACACGGCACGATAACATGAGACATTTGGCCAAACACGGTAGGGATCACAAACGTGATGACGAGAGGAAACTGAATAAATAAATCATATAATAATGTTTTATATCATAATATAAAGCAGTTTACCAACCCACGGTGTTTACAATAGACAATATAACATTTAAACGTTTTTAGTTTATTAGAGTCTGAAACTCAGCTTGCAGATATAAGGCCAGTCTATTTTGCATTTAAGTAATCTTAGAAATGTTGGTGTCGCTGATATGTTGTTTATGCTTAGTATCGGTACAGTAATTATTGAAATAAGACTTTGAAAGTTGGGAGAGGTTTCTGAAAAATCTGTTTTGTATAACTTATAGCCGCATAGAAAGTGTTAAGTGAAGCGGTTGAAAGGATTGAAGGGTTTACCGAATAAAAATATAGGAGGCGCTCTTCAATATCGGCGTTAGGGTTGCCAGCACGGCGTGGTTTTGGGAATAAAAATACCAGGGCAGAAAATCGGGTCATATGAGGGAGGAAAGACCAACTCTACAGGCGACGGGAATTGAACCCAGCTCGCCAGCGTTGCAGTACCGCACCTTTATAACCAAGCCATGGAGTCAGCTTAGAAAATGTTACGACCAAAAATTGCAATTCTTAACGACGGAATACATGCCACTTCACCAATTGCACGCTAGACAGGTCTCACCGCAAAAATTATGCAGAAAAAGGTAACTTTTCCTCTACCATATAGGATTTTTTTTCTGATTCTTTCTCTTGGCTTATTCGGACGCTGCCAAAATGTCGAGTGTGATTGGTAAACAATGGACATTGGAACCTGTTCTACCGACCGATACTGGCACGATTAGATGCAGTCAGAAGTCAAGGCATGAAAATACCGTCTATTTTGTTCGCCCCGGCCCGCCAGTACAGTAAAGCCAGATTTCAAGAAAACAAATACAAATCGGATCATTTACAACTCGCGATTGTTACGGATTGCCTCCATCAATTTTGATCATCTTAGGCTCATTTTGAAGGGGAAGTCCTATTCGTTTAAGATATCATTTCTGACTTAATAAAAAACACGATTTGTGTTACTATTTTTGAGTCAATAAAGATGAATTTTCAATGCGATCATAATCATCGTAATTTCGATGATTTTTAGACGTCGTAGCAAAAACTTTATGCACAAGATATGTTCCTAACGTATTACACTTTATTAAAAATATGTTTATTTGTAATACAGTTTTGGACAGGGGTCAGGGCCACGACTTTTATTCACCTACAGTAAAAATATAAGCCATTTTCCAACACACAGAGACTAAATCGTTTTTTCTAACAAAAGGAATTCAGCAGGATTCGAACCGAGGAGGGGAGAATCCATCATAGATTACTAGTCCATAGTTGTAACCGCTCATAACTACTCATTGCCTTGTCTATGTGTTCTCTATATTATGAACTAGTGGTGAACTACTGAGTATTCGACGACATTTTAGCCAAATTGAACCCAGTTTCTAAATTGTATTTTAAATGTGAAAGCTAGGTTAGGATTCAATGTAAAGAGTAATGAATTGATGATCATAAAAGGTTATTTATTTAAAGCTTTTAATGAGACAGGGTCAGGCTCACGGGAAATATACCTTTTTTTCAGTAATGAAAAAAAAAATCTTCAGAAAAAGGTATTTTCAAGCAAAAACGTCCCTGCAAACAGGACTTTAGCATATAAAAATAATGGATTAATATTTTATAGTTCCCCCTTAGTAAAAATACCCCTAGTCACATGGCGTTGAACCATATTTAAATGCCTATTGTATAAGGATGACATTTTGGCATATTGAATTGCACGAGATCGACATCCTCTTTTCAAGGGAAAACAAAATCGCGTCGTATACAATAGACTCACTCAACGTTGGCATCTGACTGGATGGTCCAGTATCGAGTGATACCAAAAGGTTCTCAAAACATAAATTCCGTAGCATTACTTTATGGAACTCTAGAGGGCGATATGTAATTTGAAGGAAATACACACGATACCGGACATGGTCTCGGACACAAATATTCGTGCGAGGTTACATTATAAACCGACGAGCGACGAGCTGTTAGTGACAGATAACATTTAAAAATGAACATTTTATATCAAACTTGTGATGTGTTTTCTGGAATCAGAGTTTAAATCCATTTTTACCTTCAAACCAATGAAATCGAAATTTACGGCCAATCATGTCCACCGTCGTCTGAGAAAAAATAAATATCGCGACGTTATTTACTATATTTTGAATAAAAAACATTTTTGGCCGTATTCTCGTACGTATTTAAACACGGTTTTTAGCTAAACACGCGTTTAAATTTGACTCTAAAGTCAAAACTGAAAAGTGTCTAACTTTAAATATGAGTACATAGGGTAATACTTTAACGCGTGTTTAATTAAACCTGGGCACCAATATTGTACGCCTTGAATGATTACTTGCCTGTGCCCTGTGCAATCTGACGGACAGATCGTGTAGTCTTACAAATACCTGGGCACTTGAGGAATTCGGTCGATATGTATTATGCATAGTTCAACAAAAATAAGTTCTCGGGATTCCGGCATGCATCCGTAGAAGCAAGAACCAGCGGCGACGGCGCCGAAGAAAAATTATGTTTTTTGGCCTGAAATATTATTTATTTTAAACTATCATTTGCTGTATCCACTAAGATGAACTGTAAGTCGATGTAGTATGCCAAGAAATAAACACAAAAGGAAAGTCGGAAAGGAATTTAAACGACAAGGAAGTGACGAGCCTGACGACGAGACTGCCGAATTTGGTAATCCAGCTGAATTCGGAAACCTCGACACGGAGATGGCTACTGCACAGCAGGTTGCGGACATATTCAAAAGACTTGACAAATTAGACATATTGAACACAATTAATAAACGTCTAATCGAGATCTAGAAACAGCAAATTAACTTTTCTAGTGCTCAAATAACGACCCTGAAACAAAAGAAAGCCGATAAAACTGCACTTGAAAAAACTTGAAGCTCAGGTAGAGGATCTCGCAAATAGATCTAGGAGAAATAATCTTGTTTTTCTAAAAGTGGCGGAGAATAAGGAGGCTGAACATAATGGAAAATGTTCTGAGCTCATTAAAGCCATAGTTACTGAAAACCTTAAAATCAATGCTGACGGTTTTATTTTAGACTCCAACTCCAACACAAATGCCGAATGTCCCCAGAGAGAAGCCCAGGCCTATACACGTAACCTTTCATTACTACAGTGACCGGCAATCTGATCTCCGGGCTGCAAAGAACCTAAAGACTAATCCCTATCCAGCGGCAGATGCAAAGTTCAAGCTAGTGATCATAGAGGATGTAACACCTAAACTTCAAGCCGAAAGGGCTAAACTCTGAAAGCATCGAAAGACACTCCTGCGAGAAAATCCAGGAAGAAAAGTGTGCATCAGCTAGAGCAGTGTGGTGTATGGGAGAGAAAGACTTGTAAACAAAAAACTTTAATTTTATTATGTTATTTTTTTAAATAAAATACTTATGCTCGTAGATATGCTCGTTGAAAGGTTAACGAGATGGCAAAAAACTTCACCGTCTACTTTTTACAAGAAACGCATAGTACAAAATCTGACTGTCGGAATTGGAATAGCGATTGGGGATCCACCAGTATATGGAGCCATGGAACTTCACAAAGCAGAGGTTCTGCAATCTTGTTCAACAAGAACTGTTACTGTTACTTGCTAATATTTATGGACCAAATAAGGATTTTTATAAGAAGGTTGACGATAAGCTTGATAATTTTCATTGTGTTAATATTGTTAATGGTGGAGACTTAAATTGTGTGTTAAACTTATCTTTGGATAAAAAGGGTGGCCGTAGTCGTCATACCAATTTCAAATCACAAAAAGGAGATTTTAAATTGAATGGCAAAAAGAGATCTTGTTGACATTTGGCGGTATAATAATCCAGGTAAATTCCAGTATACATGACAAGTCGAATGACAAACCACCAATCATGTGTAGGTTGGATTATTTACTCATAAGTAATGGTTTAAAGGGAAATGTAACTAATGTTGATATTAAACATGGTTTAAAATCAGATCATTCACTGGTAAAAGTAATGTTGTGCAGTAAACCGGTTAAAGCATGGAAAAGCAATGTGGACATTTAATGTTTCACTTTGGACGATTTTGATTTTAC
Source organism: Ophiura sarsii (assembly GCA_035610835.1). Lineage (NCBI taxonomy): Eukaryota > Metazoa > Echinodermata > Ophiuroidea > Amphilepidida > Ophiuridae > Ophiura > Ophiura sarsii. The sequence goes on along the minus strand of CM069457.1, from coordinate 66,565,705 downwards.
TAATTTGATTCATAAAACTATTGAAAATGTTAAAATTGATAATACTAATGCACGTCCTGACATTTTATGGGAAATAATGAAATGTGTTATAAGAGGTGATACAATTAATTATGTTACTGAGAACAATAAAGATGAATGTGAAGGTACACTGAAAAATAAATTGGTGTCACAGCGACGCCTTCTTGGAGTCAACTGTAAATGACACTTACAAAGGCGTTATTTTGACTCCAAAATTGGTGTAATCGTCAATGATATGGGTTTGCACATAATTTACGTTGACACCGTTAAGTGTCCGACGGACACCTTTCAGTGATCATTTAGTGATTTACACCAAAACTGGTGTCAGATTAATTGAAATAACTCCAAGGGCGTCAATAGTTGGCGGGAAAGCTCACGGTTTTTAGAGGTGTCGAAGCAGCATGACACCAATTGGTGTAATTCTGACACCAACGGGTGTAATTCTGACACCAATTGGTGTAATTCTGACACCAAATTGGTGTAATTCTGACACCAATTTGGGCGTCTATCAACATATCAACGCATGCGTTTTCTCGTCGCCATTTTGTTTGCATGTTACGAGCCGGTAAGACTGGTAAGTACCGATCTGCTCCATTTTTCCAGACATTTTTGATAATAATTATGATACAATTAGCGTAATGTACATTAAGCCTTGTTCATGTTGTTTAATATTGCGCCAACTAACTGATGAAATGAATTACAATTTCATAGTCAGAGACTAGCATTTTGTTGGACTGTGTCAGTGCATGGACCTACTAGTACTATGTGTGTGTTCGTCATGCATGCATACGATGATATGTGCAACATTACATACATGTAGCCCGATTTATCTGGCTCAGTGGTCATCTTTTTCATACGGACGTCTTACATTACGCTAATTGTATCATAATTATTATCAAAAATGTCTGGAAATGGAGCAGATCGGTACTTACCAGTCTTACCGGCTCGTAACATGCAAACAAAATGGCGACGAGAAAACGGCTCCTAAACATGTGCTATCTCAATATGACTCTTAAGAGAGTCAATATTACACCCCATTTGGGGTGTAATGACATTTTTCGAAAATGGGTCCTCAGGTAACCACCCAAAGGTGTCAAAATGAATATGACACCCAAAGGTGTCAATTTGACACCCATAATGGTGTCAATTTGACACCCTTAATGGTGTCAATTTGACACCTTTAGGGTGTCAAACTCAATATGACACTTAAAGAGAGTCAATATTACACCCCATTTGGGGTGTGATGGCATTTTCGAAAATGGGTCCTCAGGTAACCACCCAAAGGTGTCAAAATGAATATGACACCCTAAGGTGTCATATTTTACAGCCATAATGGTGTCAATTTGACACCTTTAGGTGGCCAACTGAGGACCCATTTTTTTACGCTTGTTTTAGTGTCAAAATGACACTAAATTATTTTTCAGTGTATCTTAAATATGCAGGAATGCACTGATGTTGTCAAAGAATTGAAACAAGGTAAAAGTCCTGGGTCTGATGGATGTCCAATTGAGTTCTATAATTTGTTTTGGGATGTCATTGGACAAGTTGTTGTTGATTGTTTTAATTACTGTTTTGAGAAGGGTTGCATGACGGATGAGCAATGTAGAGGGGTAATTACTCTTATTCCAAAAGAAGGGAAAGATAATAAATTCTTGACAAATTGGAGACCCATCAGCCTACTTAATGTAGATTATAAAGTTGTATAAAAGCTATTGCAAATCGTTTCAAAAAAGTTATCAATTCAGATATTTCACCCGATCAAACTGGTTTTTTTTTGTCAAATCGATATATTGGTGAAAATGTAAGGTTAATACTTGACATTATTGAGTATGTAGATAATGCGAGTCTTCCTGGGTTGCTTCTGTTTTTGGATTTTGAAAAAGCGTATGATAAACTTGAGTGGAATTTTGTTCAAAACTGTTTGGGTATGTTTGGGTTTGGAAGTGATACCAACAAAATGGGTTACTCTTTTTTACACCAACATCAGAAATTGTGTTACAAACATGGGCTTTGTCTCAAACTATTTTGATTTATCACGTGGTCTTCGTCAAGGATGCCCCTTAAGTTGTTACATTTTCATAATTTGGTATTAATATTAAGGGAAATGAATCCGTTAAGTTAACACAATATGCAGATGATACCACTCTTATCTTGGATGGCTCAAAGGATTCCCTCGTGCAATCCCTTAAGGTTCTAGGTTCTTAAATCTTTCAGCAAAATATCTGGTTTAAGTGTAAATTATTCTAAATCATCAGTTTTAATGATAGGTTCTCTAAAGAATGATGACACCTTTTTACATCCAGATGCTAATCTAATCTGGTCTAAGGGCCCTGTCAAATTCTTGGGAGTGAATATTTCTCTGAACAAACAACTACTTTTTGAGTTAAATTATGAGGTCCAGTTTCAGAAATTAAGCAAAATCTTAAACATTTGGTTACAAAGAGGTCTTACCCCTATTGGAAGAGTATTAGTTATTAAATCTTTAGCTATTTCTTAGCTCACATAATTATTATCTGTTCTACCAAATCCTCCTGATTCGGATTTGAAAAAAAAAATTGAAAAGATGTTTTTCAAATTTATTTGGAATAGTAAACAAGACAAAATAAACAGGGACACCATGTACAATAAAGTTGATGAATGTGGTTTGAACATAGCTAACATCTATGATTATAGAGATGCTATTAAAATATCATGGGTTAAAAGGCCTCATTATCCGGGTCAACAAACCTTTTAACCCATGATATTTTAATAGCATCTCTATAATCATAGATGTTAGCTATGTTCAAACCACATTCATCAACTTTATTGCACATGGTATCCTTGTTTATTTGTCTTGTTTACCATTCCAAATAAATTTGAAAAACATCTTTTCAATTTTTTTTTCAAATCCGAATCAGGAGGATTTGGTAGAACAGATAATAATTATGTGAGCTAAGAAATAGCTAAAGATTTATTAACTAATACTCTTCCAATAGGGGTAAGACCTCTTTGTAACCAAATGTTTAAGATTTTGCTTAATTTCTGAAACTGGACCTCATAATTTAACTCAAAAAGTAATTGTTTGTTCAGAGAAATATTCAGGCTTGAAGAAGAATCAGAGCTAATTAAAGACATGACCCTGAAAGAACACAGGCAGTGCCTGACCAGTTTGGTTAAAGAAGTTGACGAGGATGAGATGCGCGAAACAAGGACAGTGGCTGCGATGTGACTCTGCCATGCAAGTGGACACATCATGGAAGAAAGGGGGAAGTCGGAAGCAGGGGGATTTATAGTACCACGATCAGCAAATGTCTGGCCTCGCTAGGAATCCCCAGCGGGAAAAGAAAACCAATCTTAGACACAGCAGCCAAAACAGCCGTGCGAGCAAGCTACATTATCTGGCTTTGCAGAAGCACCAAGGCGTTCAGACAAGCGGAGTTGATTCCACCTCCAACCATATGCCATGAGGGAAAGGGGACCGTTGAGCACTCACAAAACCGGGGGGTAATTAATTCTGTTATACCCTTCACAGGGGTATTCATAGTGCGTGATTTTAAAGAACGACACATACTAACCGATGTTCGTGTGAAGGGTATAACAGAATTATGCCAAAACCGGTTTAACCCGCCAAAGTCTGGTCCGCAGCCCAGAGACCTTAGAGCATAAAATTATCTACATAGATGAAGATGATGAAGAAAAGCTATATTATGCAACACGGTGATTTTTCCCAATATTGTCATTTTCAACGAGAACTACATCAGGAGTGCTCATCTTAATAAGGGTGAAATTATGGCTCCGAAGGTGACTACACTGGTAATCTACCAATGAATTATTCTTCTTCTTAGTTTCTGCAAAGTGAATAGAGAAACTGTAAAACATCTCATGTGGGAGTGTAACGTTACAAAAGATTTGTGGAGCAATCTTAGTGCATAGATGAATACTGGGCTGATTATCTTTTTCAATGCGAACTATCAGAATATATGTCTTGGCTTATTTAATGAAGATTTCGACTTTTTCAAAAATACAATTATTCTTTTGGCAAAACGTTATATTTATAGATGCACAGTTGAAGAAAAGAAACTTAGTATTTTTGTCTTTAAGGCATTGGTGAAAATGACTGAAAATCAGAGAAAATTATTGCAGAAAGAAATAATAGAATGGCATCTCATAACAAAAGATGGGGGATATTGTTTTCATAATATTGTTTTCATAATGTTTTCTTTAATTGTTTTTAAATAAAAACCCCATCATATGCCTATACAATAGTAAAACTTTGTCTGGCGTATGTGGGTTCTGAATGTTGATGCTGTGTCTGTATTTGATGTATTTTTTGTAGTGTTATCTTTACATTTTTGTATTTTGTAATTTATTGTTGTATGTCATAAAATAAAAAAGTCCCTATAAACGGGCTGGAAAGAGAAGAAAAAAAGGTTCTCCTTTTATCCCTGTTATATTTAAAATGAGTTAGTCCATCGAAACAATATTTGGCGCACATAATGCACGTGTTCACATCAACACTAGAACGGGGCTATAACTACGCATGTGTTGTAATGCTTGAATGAGCACACATTGAATGGGGGAATACCTCAATTCAAAAGTTGCTAAAAGATGTATTGAATGAGGGTGGTTAAGCAGCTTGAACCATATGTTCTTTGCTTGAACACCGCACAGGTACTGCTTGAATGAACACACGCGATATTGACGATATACCAACTTTGAAATGAGGTATTCCTCCATTCAGTTTATGTCCATTCAAGCATTGCAACACCTGCGTAGTTATAGCCCCGTTTTAGCGTTGCTGTGAACACGTACATTATGTGTGCCAAAATTCGTTTCGATGGAGTAACTCATATTTAAGTATCAGGCATAATCTAAATAGGAACTGATTTTTGGTGAACTGTCTAGTAAACCCATTAGGGCCACAATAATTTAAATACCTGTATACAGTGGACACACGGCCACCTTGGAGATTTTAAATCGGGCTTTGTTAGACACGTCGTTTAAAAGTTAAACTGGTTAATGTAGACGCATCTTTAGTTAGACAAAACCGGTTTAGTACGAGAATACTGACCATAATGTTTGCTTTCAACAGTGAAACGAGGACATAGAGGTGAATATTGCTGCAGTCGATACATGTCAGGGTTTGATAGGTTTTGATAGGTTTTAACTACCCCGCAATACCTCCTGCTCGTTGCAATGACCTTATCCGAGAGGGGGCACAATTTGCACTTCAATGTATTGAACGCCACTCACCACAATACAGATTTGTACATGACATTTGAAGAAAACAATACGGAGGATTCCTTCAGTCATTCTGTGCCCATTTCCTCACTGAGCCAGGATCCAGATTTTCTAACATTTTAATTTAGCAAATACCGTAAACCTAAATCACATTAAACCATACACACTGGCAAGGGAACACAAAGGATAAATAAATGCTATTGATCTATACCAACATCTTTATTTCAGCAGTAGCCAACATGAACATACTAAATAAACATCAAGAACTATTGCAATTATGTATATTAATAACTTTTTTATTTGATATTTCTGTGTAACATACTCCCATGTTATATCTTTCCGTTGAAAGAACCAACAGGAAGTTTTGTTTGCATAAAACAACAAGAAAACCCATTATATAACATGGATCTTTCAGTTAAAAATACTACCATACAATTAAATCTTCCCAATACAGTAATTGTATAACATGGATGTTTCTGTGTAACATATACCCATACATATTCCAATCCAACTTGGATCTTTAACATACAAGCAAATATCACCCCCCGGTGACAAATATATAGAACCGGAATTTGTCTGTGTATAAACACACACCCATATATCTTTCCAGTGACCAATTCCCTTAGAGTCGGATCCTTTCCGTTAGTTCTACGTCAGGCTGTTATTAAGCCTTTGATCAAAAAGCCGTCTCTGAATCCTGATCTTCTTAAGAATTACCGGCCCGTATCGAACCTTCCGACTTTGGGGAAAATTATTGAATACCCAGCTATTTCGAGATTCAAGCAGCATTTCCAAAGTAATGGGCTCACAGAAACATATCAGTCTGCCTACAAATCATCTCATAGCACAGAAACGGCCCTTCTTAAGGTCAAAAATGACATGTTGGGTGAACTTGACAAAGGTAGAGTAATTATGCTTGTTCTTTTAGATCTCTCCGCTGCATTCGATACAATTGATCATGCTATTTTAGTTAAACGAATGCAGACGGAATTTGGAATTGCAGGTTCTGCCAAAAATTGGCTTGAAAGTTACCTTCAAGATCGTAGTAACAGGGTTAGTATCCTTGGTGAATATTCAGAAAACGTCCCGCTCAAGTACGGTATTCCTCAGGGATCCGTCGCAGGTCCACCTATTTTTACAGTCTATGCTCAACCGGTGGCTTCTATCATCAGACGTTTCGGGGTCCCGTATCATATCTACGCTGATGATACCCAGCTATATATTAGTTTCGATTATAAGTCAAAGGTGGACATTGCTTCTGCTCAGCTTAGGCTTACTAAATGCATTGCAGAAATTCGATCATGGATGCATGCTAATAAGCTGAAGCTCAATGATTCAAAAACTGAGCTGTTCCTGATTTCGTCTCCTAGGCATGTTGAAGCAGTGTCTAACCTGGACATTAATTTGAAAATAGGTGGATCTGTGATCGCCCCTTCTTCTTGTATTACGAATCTTGGAATCGTATTTGATAGCAGTCTCAGTATGAAACAACATGTAAATAAGCTATATCGTACTGTTAATTTCCATATACGTAATCTTTGGAGGATAAGACGATTTAAGGTAAGATCTTTGATCCTTTCTCGGCTGGACTATGGCAATTCTTTGCTTGGTGGCCTGTCAAAATCAGATATGCAACGTCTCCAACGGCTTCAAAACCGCGCTGCTATCATGTTGATAGGCGCACTAGCGCTGCACCTTTGATTCGTGAGCTGCATTGGTTGCCGGTCCAGCAGAGAGTTGATTTTAAGATCTTGTAATTGTATACAAGGTTCATCCCCACATTATTTGCAAGATCTCATTTGTTTGTATACACCAGGGCATGCCGGTCTTAGGTCAACTCAAGATACAACCCGTCTTGTGACTCCTTCCACCAACAGAACCTATGGGGATAAATGTTTTTCTGTTTTAGGACCCAATTTATGGAATATGTTACCTAGGTCTCTTCGTGAAGCAAACAGTGTGAAAAAGTTCAAGAAACTTCTTAAAACTCACCTTTTCCCTAAACATTAGTTCACTTCCTGGCCTACTTAAAATTATATATCACTTTGTCAATTCATTCGTATTTTTAAACATTTGTAACTGATTATTGTGTAAATTATGTAATACTTTTTATACAACTGTGGTGCTTTGCTGTAATGCATCTTTTATATCATATTTTTAAAGCTTTTGATGTTATTTTTTGTTATTATATAATTGTATGCCATTTTTTTTATGTCTGTTATTTGTACAGCGCACTGATCTTTTGGAAATGCGCTCTATAAGCACCGGTAAATAAAAAACACAAAAAACAAACAAAAACAATCGAGATCTTTCTGCGTAAAATAGCGCCATATCTCTTCTGTGTAATTTACCCCCAGAACATCTAAGAAAAGGGGATAGATTGACCCGGTGTATACATTAATCGCAAACTATTTGGTTTTATAGACAATTGCTTTTGTAAGGACTAAAAACACCAACATGTGTTATTTGTTTGATCGCCGAGTAAATATTTGAAGTATAAATAAATAACTAGTTTCTCATCCAATTTGTGCTGTAAGAATGGGATAAGTAATGACCAGCGAAGTTTAAAAAAAAAAAAATTGATTTGGTGGACTTGCACACCTCCTCTATAATGAAGGGTGGCAGATGGTAATATCTCGGAAATAACAAACCTAAGAGACCTAACAACTGTATATAACAAACAAGGCATTCTGAAACTGGCGCAGCGGAATTGAAATTGTATGAAATATTTGGGGATGCGAATAGGCAACAAAGCAATTCTTTGCATCGAGACTCGGCAAAGTTTGATTTTTTTGTTCCACTGTATGTAAACCTATAAGAATTGGAGCACAATTGGAGATGACAAGGCAAGGACAACCAGTTCGCGCAATTATTTCGTCGCTGTTCTGACATACCGGCACATCTCTTTACTTATTTCTGTTGTGATGTGCCGGTATTTCAGAACAGTGACGATTTGCATGCCTGTTTAGGAAGCCTTCCGTCTTGGGAAGTATTACCCATAATCCCTTGCTACATGTATGCATCGATAAATAGTAGTCCTACCACAGAGACCAATTTAACTTAAATTTAAACCATAACATGATGAAACTATGACACACTGACGATCAGGAAATGAGCCAAGATAATAAGTAATATGTTCAGGCTCTAATTTGTTGGGGTTTTTCTATTCTACTGGACTTTAAAATCCATAAGTTGAACTAATTAGTTCATTAAATATTCAAACTCTTTAACCTAGAAAAGTACACGTTAACTTTTTCTTCCTTCGACAAATTTGAATATGATGTTATAATCATTCACATCACCAAGTTTGAGCAAGTCGCAATGTAAAATTGAGAATCGATTGTTCATTTATAGTTTGTAGTCTTTATGGACCCTCAAATCAAAATATGCGTAAATGAGCAACCGGACGCTGACAACGACAATAAAATCTATCATTGTATTTTAAAATGTTTCACCTATTTAAAAATAGGTCTAGGTCTTACTTATAATACTAGAGTTCTGTTATGTTATGAAAAGAGGGTTCCTCCCAAAGGACTAGCCAAAGGTTATCGCATGTTATTATGGGTAATGCTTTCCCATAAGGAATGCTTCCTGAACCAGTCATTGGCCTGCTGAACTGACAAATGATTTTGTATGGTTTACATTTTACATTACATGTACTTACACTGCTGTTGTATATGATAATATACGGTTTTATGACTGGACTTTTGTACTCGAATAAATTTGCATAATTAATGTGATTGGCATAATATCCAATGCAGGGGCAGTGCCCTGGAATATTCATCCGAAGAGAAAGAAGTAATTCATGAGTCACAGTCACACAGAGTCTCGTTTGTCCAAAAATATCATTATAAAAGCCCATTTAAAACAAAAACGTCATGCTGTTAGTTTTCGTAATCTTAGGGCCAAACTGGTGTTTACCTGGAAGAAATACCCTTTCCCCTCTAAGAAGTGGCCCTAGATACGCCACTGCAATATATAGGCCTAATATTATTTGAAAACGTAATGAACGTAACGTTCATTACGTTTTCAAATAATATTACTAAGAACAGTAGGATTCAGAAAGAAGCAATTGCCATTTACATATATCATCAAATTGTATACATTTAAGGGGGGTCTGGGGTGTAACACTTCTTGACGATTTTATGAAATTTGAATGTTTGTTTATTAGAATAAAGCATTCGAGACATTCCAAAAATGGTTACTAAGGACCCAAAATAGCGACTCTTTTAGTCATTATTTACATGTAATCCAATGGGCGGTTTATTTAGTGCTGTGCCCCCTTATAAAATACAATAATTATTTGTACAAATACAAATAAAATGTTTAAAAAAAATGGATGCGAAGGTTTGTTTTCTAATGTAAAGCGCCCTCTACGATATGTGATTTTTAAAACCCTGATATCTCAAAACGTTGAAAAGCGTAAACTTGTAATTTTGAGTGGGGCTAACTCAAAAATTAAATGATGGATTTGTATAATATTTGGTATACATATTAAGACCATGATTGTCTACAACTTCATGGATCCCGAATTTTGAAATTCATGGCAACGATATCTACGAAGTTGTGCGGAATGATTGTTAACCTTCAACCCAAATACAAGCATGACATAAATTGCCCGCTTAGGAGCGCTATTAATTCGGTCTAGTAAACCTATTGTTATCAATTACTACGAGAGGATTACCTGGTTGTATATTTAAATTCGAGCAGTACTTCTTGCTAACTGCATGGGTGAGTTTCCATTATGTTGCAAATTACATCCATGCTCAAGCGTTTAAACTACTCAATGGGCATTGCAATACAGCCGGTTGGTTGCACACGAGAATTATGTCATTTATAGCAACCAGCTTTGATGGAGGCGAATATTTAAATTTGTTGCCGGTTTTTTAGGGCAACAATTTAAGCGGGCCTTGTAGCGTAATGATACTAATAGCTAGCGTTTTTTAGTTTCACTTGCACGAGTTTTTAGCCAATCGGAGGCCCTGTGTGGTTACCATGGCAACCAAAGTCAATGTTGAAAGTTTGTGATAAGGGCTATATTATGGTATATAACACTTATGGGTCAAGTTTTGGGAAAGTTGTTAAAATTGACATCCTATATACGGGTTTTGACCCCAGACCCCCCCCCCCCCTTAATACACAAACCCTGGTGGTTCAAGATATTTAAATATCGGGGGCGGGGCGTAAAAATGAAAGTACAGAAACGTGCGGCTTCTTGTCAAGTCCATCTAACACAGTCATAACCCTTGAACACTACCTATAGGTGACTCGAAACCATGGGCCTACTAGTTTTCCAAGACCAAAGGTCGAGGGGAAATAGTAGGCCCACGGTCTCCAGTTACCGAGGGGACCTATTTGCACCATTTCCCGAATATAGAGCGGTACATTTTTGTTTTATATTACATGTAAAAATATATCTGTCATTTGAAATACTTGATAAACAAAAGTTAATAGACCTAGGCCTCGCGAGCCAGGAAAAAAATGCCCAATTTTGTTTACTATTTCCCTCGCAGCACTTCATCAAAGGGAAATAGTATACAAATATTTAATGATCAGGAAAAAAATGCCCAATTTTGTTTACTATTTCCCTCGCAGCACTTCATCAAAGGGAAATAGTATACAAATATTTAATGATCATGAGGGAAATAGTCACCGAGGGACCAATAGTTTGCACCATTTCCCGAATAAAGATCATTTAAATATTTGTTTTATATAACGCATGAAAATATTTCTGTCACTTTACACATTTTCATCAACCATCAGTGATAGTGATACGGTACTCACCTAATTTAGCAGAGTTGAACTCCCCATCAGTCCGAAATCATTAGTTCCCCAAGTTCATAAAACAATCCAAAACAAATTGATTCCTCGTCAAAAAGTCTTTATCGTGTAATTATTCCACGCGAAACAGTTCAAGTTCAAATAATTCAACTGGCAAATGATGTAGTCCTATAGGCTAGGCCCAGCGGTGGGTCAAGCCAAGCTGCTGGACCTAGCCTACCCTAGGGCTAGGCTAGGTTTATATAATCAGTCCGAACACGAAATGTAGGCTTTTAAATAGCGAAAATGTCAACATATTTACAGTTATTCTTCAAGCTATAGTTTTAGCTAGTTATTAGGATGGTTATAGAATGTAACCGATCCATGAATGAAAGTTGAAATTCTGGATGGTTGATTTTGTTTTGTTTTACTTTCTCACCGTCTCACGAAATGAAGGTAGGGATGGGCGTAAGGCGTGTGGCGTGGGCGAGTCGGGGGAAAAGTGGGCGACTGCCAGGTCCAAAAGCTCCCATCAAAATGTACTATTGACCGCCAGGTCCAAAGGTTCCCATCAAAATGTACTATTGACCGCTTGACCCGTTATTTGGGTGAAAAGGTGAAACTATTTTATGTCACGTGATGCAGTTTCCACCAATAAAATGACAGGAATATTTTCATGCGTTATATAATACTTTATATGGGAACTTTTTCCCCTCCATGTCACATAATGTAATATCCACCAATCAAATGACAGGAATATTTGTATGTGTTATATAAAAACAGATGTTTGAGGCTACATAGTGATGTATAGCTTATACGTCACTATGCTAAACCAGGATTGTTGGTAGTTTTCTTTACACCAAATCAAATTTAAATACATTGTATCCTTTGGGATTGTGTGAAAATAATTTAAAAAAAACATATATCAAAATAATAGATACCAATTTAAGTTTACCATACGACATTATGCTATACCACCGACGAAGTCACATGATATGAATAGCTAAAATCCCTATTGCCTGGTATAAAACGGGTTGTGATCAAACAAGTTCGGAATTTGTTTTCAATCGCCAAGTTTTCAAATATGTCGTGATATTGACGTAGTAAACCTTAGCCATGTCATCACTACCGTTTCTAAATCAACGGGTGGAGGCGTGGGGAGAATACTACGCGATAGGTTGGTATCGGTAGCTTCCCCCAGAAACCATTGTGTGTTTAGTTAACTTACACTTCCATTACGTGTGTACACTGTACATATGGTTCCCTTCGTAGAATTAACTTGGTAAACATGAATTGATAATAAAACAAAACACACCAATTGCAATTTCTAGGTGTACTCTTACTCTATTCATTTAGATTAATTTTTCCCTATCGAATCATTTCATAAAATCATAGAGAGAAATGCTGTTTTGGAAATATTTAAAAGCATAAAGCATAAAGGTTTTGTTATTGCTGGCCATACTATTCTACTGTCTATTGTCACCATCATTTTAATAGAGTCAGATAGTTGAATGTAGGCTATCCACATCGATACAATAACTTACTCAGTACTCGAGCCATGGCTTTATGGCGCGTGTAACACTCGATAGGCCTAACAATTCAACAAAGCTGGCAATTCAAATATAGGTTTCACCCACGAGTACTCTCACAGGCGCGGTAAAAGTTAGCGTATTGTGGACTGGACAGAAATCCTAACCTTCCCACAATGCATCATATTTATATATTTTGAGAGCTTTTAAAAGTAATATTTCGTTAATTAGCATGAATCGATAGTGAAAAACATAACATCAATGAACAGAGCAGAACAAGAACTTGCCAATGGTGTGTTTTGTTTTACTATCGATGTTTAACCAGTTAATTCCGGACAACGAAGCCGAATGGTATCTGGGAAGCTATCGATTTCTTCTCTTGGTACCCTCCTCTATATTCATTGGGTCCGTGTCGGCTTAAGCGTAAGTTAGGTCAGGAATTTCCGTAGGCGATGGAACATTACCACGAGATGTGCAGTGTGTCATAATCATCTGGGCTAATGCCTGGTAGTTGGGTCCACTTCAGCGCAAGCGTAAGTCATGTTAGGATATTCAGTAGGCGAGGGAACATTACCACGCGGTGTGTTAGTGACATCGGTGACGTTATTATCATCTGGGCTCATATACGTACTGTAACCTATATTGAAAGTAGCTGGATTCACCGCAGCGTATGCCGCATCTGGATTTTGTGTAAGCGAGGCAACCTCACAACGAGATGTGTTAATATCATCAGCGGTCACAATGTCTGGGTTTCGCCATATGCGAGTCTCGTAAGTCGTAACATCCGTGACGTTATTATCCTCTCGGCCCAGATACGTACTGTAACCTATATTGAAAGTAGCTGGATTCACATCAGCGTATGCCGCATCTGGATTTTGTGTAAGCGAGGCAACCTCACAACGAGATGTGTTAATATCATCAGCGGTCTCAATGTCTGGGTTTCGCCATATGCGAGTCTCGTAAGCCCTGGAAGTCATTGTGGTAAGAGCCAAGCCATTGTTAGTGGAATCTGGAGTCTCCGATGGTGTTGTATCCGGAGTTGATTTTCTAATCCTGCAATAAAGAAAATACTCGTAAAATGGTGCGGCACAAAGTTTTCAAATAGAAAGGGTCATTATAACCCTACTAGTACTAAATATCATTATAATCTTAGGTGGTTTTCTTTAAAATGCATTTTAGAGTAAGGTAAGGGATAAAACATCAAAGAATACACGATTAAATTGAAATTCGATTAAAACTAAATGGTTGTTTGACAAGGTCGATTATTATCAATTTCATGCGACTTGATATATAAATAATTAAATAAATACAAAATTGTATACAATTTGAAGCCTGAAATCATGACCATGTTTGTATTACTTATTCTTTTAAGATCATTAACATCATGATAGCTTTTTGTGTATCGTATTGAAAACCATTTGTTCGCACAATAGGCCTAAGCATGATCAATGTATTTCTACCATGATAAATCTTGCGTGGAAAATTACAATGTTATTTAATGAACGAAGAATTGTTAGTTATCAGAGCTCTTTAAGGGGGTGTGGACCCTCAGCATAGCCTCCGTAAAACGGCTGTAACTCCTTCATTATTAATTTAATCTATATAAAAGTATACATTTTTTAAAGAAAAGGGTTCAATGAATCCAACCATGAACATAAAATTGACCATTTTGATTTAAAAAAACCCAGTTTTTTGTACCCAATTTAGGTTTCGTCAAAATAACTTAAAATATATTTTGTTAAATTGTATCGTTCTAGATTCAATATATTCGTAATAACATTCCCATGGAGGTGTTTTTTGTTTTGGAATATCTTATTTATTTTTTGAATTATTGACCAAAAAGGGCCAAATATGTGTCAATAATTCCAAAAATAAAAAAGATATTCCAAAAATAAAAAACTCTTCCTAGGGAATTTTATTAGGAATAAATTATAATAAAGCTAGTATGACAAGATTTGACCAACTATATTTTTATAGTTATCTTGACGAAACTTAAAATGGGTCAAACAAACTGTTTTTTATAATTTTCTCCAAAATGGTCAATTTCATGATCATGGTTGGATTCTGTGACGATGCTAGCGTTGTGAATATGCTAGCGTAGCGTTTAATTATTGTTATTCTTGTTGTGGTAGCGTAAAGTAAGCTTACTGCCTAAAATTTACCTTGGCTTTGCGTTGCGTATTTATTACGCCTGTTTCTTGAAGAACTTCACTCGTTTGAAACACAAGATGTTTACGTTTGGTCAACTAGGGTTTATATATTTGATCCATTGTCGTTTTATTTATCAACTTCTTACTTATAACAAACGATTGTGTCGATTTAATATGTGACAATTTCCCCGACGATACCGTTCCAAAACAGGCACGCAGGAAAAAAAAGCGAATTCTCCTCCCAATCGCCCAGGTATGCCCGCATGTAGTTTCAGCCTTCTGATTGGCCAAGAGTTGTGCTCATGTAGTTTCGGCCTTCTGATTGGCTAAGTCTTATGTGACGTACTCGTGAAACTACTTGTGGCACCATTGTCAACCATTAGGGGTGAGCAATTGTGTATTATTATACTGACTTCCTCACAGATTCATTGAACCCTTTACTACAAAAAAGTGTATACTTATAGATTAAATAAATAATGAAGAAGTTACGGCAGTTTTACGGAGGCTTTACCTGAGGGTCCACACCCCCTTAAGCAGACCAGGACAAAATAACCAGTATGCGTGTATAGCATACATGTAGTTATGGTGAATAATGTATTTGTCAACCTAAAGGCCTTTAAAGGTCGGATTGTCTGAACATAGAAAAGCTACATTACAAGGCAAGAAAGATAGCCCGGCACTAGCTGAACATGCCTGTGAAGAAAGAACCACACTCTGGAACCAAACTAAAAGCATTGCACAGTTTTCCAATCTTGGTATGTGACTTGTTTGTGAAACACTAGAGATTGCATGTAGAATCAATGAATCATCAACAGTCAATAGAAATGACTGCAAAGATCAGTGCCCATCTCTCTTTCAAAGTGATTGGGACAGACTCATTCTCTATAAATTTGCTGTATGGGGATCCCTACACCTCCTCCACTGCATGTATTACCTTTCCAGCAGCAATACCGGTACCTAGTCCTAGGTGGAGAGGAGTATTTAAGGTACAGAACCTTACTGAAGATTAACACATTGACCGCAGCGGGACTCGAACCCAATACATTTGTATCGTGAGTCCAGTTCTCTATCCACTATGCCAGACGTGTCCCTTTTGTGACCGTATTGTATGGTTTATTTATAGATATATTATTTACAATTGCTCTGTTATTAGATCATTGTTGGACAGCCTGTAATAGACAAAATTATCTGTCAACTTTACCTGTAAAATATGCATACGCTTACTACTACAATGTTGAAAATCAAAACCAATGCACCCACACTAACGGCAATAAACACAACTGCAAGTAATGAAAAAAGAAAAGAGAAATTGTTATCATTTTGTATAGTTCACTACGTCATCACACAACACAATAACATGAGACATTTGGCCGAAGCATTTGAATATTAGACTTCTGCAATATTTACAGTTCAACAAAACTAAAACTTCTCTTGGACGGAGGAAGCGGCTTTGTTCCCTAAAATCGATTATCTCGGACCCTACGTGGTTATTCAATTCTGGTTGCAGTGTCTTGTGTAAGTGTCAACAGTCATATTGTGACCAACATGGGCTACTTCAAAACTGATACGGTCAGCTTAATATAATGCTTCATAATCTGGTCAGTTGTATATTAAAATATAGCGCCCTCTATGGCGATAAATGGCTTCCCATAACACTTGACCAATACAGTCATTGATAGTCTGGGAGCCTGTCACATATTATTTCAACCCATAAAGTACAGAAGGTTTTCCCCCTAAAGTTACTTAGGTCATCTAAAAAAGGGTTAGGGTTAGGGTTAAAAAAAATGAAAATGAAAATAAATAAATATGGCATTCTGTTTTCAACAGTTATGTAAACAAATTATTCAGCTTTCTGGAGAACTTTAGATCATGTTAATTGGCCTTACCAAACTACACTTGACTGTGTGATAGGGGGTATTTTCGCCCTTTTGTAAAAGTAAAAAAAATTGTAACTTGGTTCAGATATGAAACTTAATTCTGTTCTAAGTACGGTGAGTTAAGTAATCTTTTCGTTTGATCTGTATTTATCAAATTAACATTTTCAAATGAAGTCAAGGGGATTTCAGTTTTTGTTTTCAAAGTCTCTTATATAATAATAATATTGATTTACATTACAGTCACAACAAAAGATCCCGATAAAAGTAAAAACAAATCGGAAAGAAATGGTTTCAAACAGGCACTTGTTCTGCTCATGTAGCATGAAACCATTTTGTTTGCACTTCACTAACACTACAAAACAACACTTCTTACAAAATTACACGTATTTTAAGTTTCGTGTGGCCTATTATTATGATCTAAAATGTTTCAGAAAGTTAAATGTATGGTGCACATAGCTGGTGAACGAGTTATGCAATATTTTGTTATTTTAATGGTAAAAAAAATATTGAATTTGTGGTTTTTGGGTTCAACATTTTCTGGGTCACCCTATACATGGGTCAAATTGCTGAAATGATCATATTTGGTGTAATATATATCAAATTGACCCTGAGATCATAAGGATCAAAAGTAAAATGGTTTAATTCCCATCCCATGTTTAGTTTCTGAGATATTGGGCAAAAAGGTCAAAGGTCAATATTTTCATAAATTCTTTGTACAGGGTCCCGTTTTTACAGGATCAGAATGGTCTCAACATTTTCGGAGGGATACGACTTGACATAAAAAGAGTAGTTTGCAATATCTGCAAGTTAAGCATCTATGAGTTTCAAAGTCAAAGGTTAGGAAGGGGTTAGGAAGCTATACCGCTAATGTGTGCCGACCTTTGACCTCATGAAACTAATACTTAGACACTTAAAGGGGCATTAAGTGATGTGGTGGAGGCAGCGTCCCAATTACAAAAATATATGATAAAAACTGGGATTTGTATATTTTTACAATTGTATTACATGTATGAACTTACACCTATAAGGATTATATTAAGAAAAATCAGCCCTCTTTGTACAACAAAACGTCGATTCAAAAATGCTGGTAGAGCCGCAACCAGCATTTTACATGGTTAAGGATGGTATTCCAACATGTTTAAAACATTGTTTTAATCAAGTTTTGCTGGGTATTTGTTTTAGTAGAAACAACAATAATGGCAATTTTTAATAATGTTCATCTTGAATTCTGAAGTAAATAAATTAAAAATTCATCATGACATTGTTTCCCTTTAACTTGTAGATATAGCAAACTATTCTTTTTATAGCATGTCGTATCCCTCCGAACGGTATCTATGGGAGCCGCCGCTTTACTATCAGCATTATCAATACATACACACACACGCTCCTACATTTTTCATTTCATTTTTATGTGTCGTAGCCAAACGGCCAAATTAAAAATGCATTAAAATTCAAAGATTAAAATACCAAACAATACAATAACATAAAAAATCACCCACATCACAGCCACGCCCAAAAAGGCTGTCGCATACATCAACAACAACAAAAACACCCACACATCCACCCCACCCATTCATCACCCACACCACAGTCACGTATCAACCCCCCCCCCCCCCCCCCCCCCCCCCCCCCCCCCAATCGCACAAGCATAACTAACAAACTCACAAGTCTCTGGACACCCTCACACACATTTATAAATATATAAAAAACACACCATTATATTGCACAGGAAACAAAATTATTACCGGTATATATTAAAAATAATATTGCTCCATGAGTAAAAGAACAATTAGGATTTGTTATTTAACAGGTCAGTAATACATTGGTATGGAGCTTTATCTGAACCGTTTGGACCTACAAGTCAGAAGGGAGATGGAATTGGAATTGCGCAATTCCCTGCCATGCACAGATTGCCTAGTAGGTGGCATGAGGGTACTAGTAGTTGAGTTGCAGGGGCACGAAATTGCCCGTGATATGGCTTACATCTAGGATTGTATTGCATTATATGGTAGCCATAAGTATGTAGATCAAAATTCCACCGGGTGACAAAATTCTACACTTGGGCAAACAAAGTGATGACCTCATTTTACCTTTCAAGTCTTTATCATTACTAGCGGCGTACCCTCGCTACGCTCGGGTCCCCGCTAGATGGTTATGCCACATTACCTACCTCTGAAACAACATAACCCCTTCACCCCCCTAAACCAGGTTGATTTATAACCATATTCATCCTAAAGGCATTATAAACCCCTTACAACCCCCCAATTAGGTTGATTTATAACCATATCCCTCCTAAATCATTTACCGTGGCTACTTTATTAACCCATACCTCTCAAACTGCATCAAGCTAACCCGTTCTTTTAAAACCACATAAACTCCCTACAACCCCCCCCCCCCCCCCCCCACTGTACACCAACCAGGTGGATTTATAATCATAACCCCTAACCATTTCCCGTGGCTACCTCATTAACTCTTAACCTTATCCTAAAACATTTCCCGTGCGCCCCCCCCCCCATACACACACACAAACCAGGTTTATTTATAATCACAACCCTCCCTAACCCATTTCCCGTGGCTATTTCATTAACACTCGGTCCCTTAAATTGTTTGGCATGCCAACTTAAAGTAAAGAAATCAGGTTGCTTCAATAACCCCCGCAAAACGCCACTTGTACCATTATAACTCTAGGGCCTAGAGTCCAGGTCTATCCTAAACCATTTCCCGTGGTTTTAACCCCCAACATGACACCAAATACCCTACCAACTGCAGGCCTATATAACCATTTCCCGTGTGGCTTCTGCGCCATGTGTAGGGGTGCGTGTGCCGCGGCAGAGAGCCCTTGCGTAAACATGCACGCGACGCGTTACCACGGTATGATTACGCGGTAGTACGCGCAACGCACAATGTCGTTCAATTCTAGTGGCATTTATGAGCCAAATATGAGAGGTTTTTTGCTGTTTTTGAGCTATTTGTTAACCAATTTCACTGAAATAAACTTTAACGCCCTTCCCGTTATTTCCTCTATCTTTCATGCAAATAAGGCGCCACTTTGATCACAACTAACGGAGAAATAAGGATAACAAACACACACACATACACCGTTTCCAGATTTATAGTAAGATTAAGCCTAAATATATCGTGCATGGTATCAAATTAAAGCTGATAACCCATACAATCCATTTGCAATGATTTCTTGCAAAATATACATAGATGTAAACAGTAAAGGTTATTTAAGGTCATATAAAGTATTTGACTAGGTACCTGTATACAACCAATTAAAATAGTGTGAATGGTGGTAGTTCCAATCTAAAATATGCTCCCATCTTATGGTTTCTATTGCATTATAATGTCTAGATTACAAAACCATCGGGTGCCTAAATTATCTATTTGCATAAATTCCAGTACGTCCTTAATTTGCCTCGGCAATTCATTCAATACAAGAAATTTATATCTTGAAGAACTGAAAAAGTACATCAATCCCAATACCACCAAATCAGCCACTATCCAATATAATCAAAGGGCAGGATGTGTCAGACCACGTTACAAATGTAGTGACAACTCTCTCGTCATTTGGTGAACGGATGGCTGCTGCGTTTATGGCACTTCCCGACGGTTTCTATAAACCATTGAAGAAACAAGGGGGTGACCATTGAAATACTTAAGAAAAGGGTGCAGATCGAATAATCTAGAGTTTATGACACTGAGAAACTGTACGCCCGCGTACTAGTTGTATCCCAGAAGCGTGATATTGATATTGCCGAGATGTTCACCACTGGTATCACCAGTACCGTCTGCATTGTTTGGTGAATGTGGTTACATGCGCAAAGGAACCACCAAGGCAGTTTTGATTCAGAAGCTTGCCGTATTTTCCCCCGGTATTTGCCCCGACGCCACGAAGCAATCTTCTTGAACTCCTTCGGGAAAAAGTAGTATCCAAGTGTTAGCTGATGATTACGGTGGCCCTGAAGGGTCATGACGAGTTTTAACCAGATGATGACATGACGAGATAAATGACTACATATTTGCAAGATGACTAGATAATTGACGAGATAATTGCGAGATAATTTACAGATGACGTGATAATTGACGAGATAATTTATTCTTATATAAGATTTTGACAAAATATTTACCTCCACCGGTTGCACCTCCACCGTCACCACCGGCAACACCGCCAACTGGACCGTTACACAAATCGCCGTCGCAACATGTCGTACCATCGGCAATAACCTGCTGGTCGCAGACTCCAAGACCGCATCCTCTGGTGGCGCCCCAATAGTGACCTATTCCAGGGTTTGTAATCTGAAAAATAACAAGGTGTTCCTATTAAAAATTCCATTAAAATGGAATAAGGCGGTCTTATAATAGAAAGAGGCATGTTTGGTAACCATTTTCTCGAATGAGAAGTATTGTAGGGTTTTTTCACTTAGACAAGAGTGCAATTTCGTCACTACTTTTGATTAACGAGTTAGAGTAGGGGTCATGAGAACTGAAAGAGGTTGACCTTTTTGGTCAATATTTAAAAACTAGATGATGTCTTTAAATGATTTTGGTGCCATTTCGGCATTTTTTACCAAAAAATGATTTAGTTACGTAATCTGAAAACTTTTGAGCCCAACAAGTGTTGTTGTTTTGGTGGGGTTTGTGAACTTTTTGTAGTGGGGACCCTATTTGGCTGCACATCCCTAAACCTAGCTATTCCTAAAAAATTGATTCTCTGACTCCGTTCAAAGTTACAGCGCTCGATAAATGTCCCATTTTGGGGATTAGTACCCCATTAAATAACGTAAGTAAATTGGTTTACTTGGTGAAAGTTCTTGAAACCACCAATGTTTTATGAAATAAAGATTTAGGGGAAAAGAAAGTTCTTTAATTATATGAGGTGTGGGTGCATTGAAAAGTAACTTAATAACTCTACCGCTCACTTACTACACTAATCTCACTCTTACACACATTTCATAATTTGCCACAAAAAACCAAAACAAAACTCACCAACCAAACCATCCACAACTTGATACTTAGAGAACCCAACAACAAGTTTGGATTTGGCGGGTCATTTTCACCCCCCCCGTGTCTTTTTATCACTTTCACACTCAGAATGGTCGGAATATTCACTGAACGTCATCGTTTTTACGAAAAATACAGTTATTCACTTATTTCAAATAGGGTCATTTTAAATAAGCTAATGTGACAATTATGTTCACACATCATCAATATTCTTTAAAAGTAGATATAGCCTAGAACTAGCAAAAAATCATGCACAGCCCTATTAAAATATAGTTCTATAGATTAGAATGTTACCAGACGGTGTCGGATATACACGAGTTGCCCAGATCTGCGATATGCAGGTTGATCATACTTACATAACAGTGCCCACCTGCGCATGGTACCAAATCAACAAAAATGGAACCAAGGTCGAAGTCGGCATCTCTACAGTCGACAAATGAGCATTCGTAACAAACCACAGGAGTTCCTGTTTCAGAAATCATAATAATACACTAGCAATCAAAAGTATTAAGACACCTTGCAAGCTGGAAATTGCGAGAAAACACTGGGAATAAATTGAACTACTGTGTAACCTTTTTGTATTATATGGTTATGAAATGAATGGAAAGATCTTAAAGGTTTGTTTTAATGAATTTGGGATATTCTTGAGACATTATCTTTTAAAAGGAAAACTTTTATAACAATATTTAAGTGATACAAGTGTCCTTGTCTGGTCAGCAAGAGTTCACATGATAACAAACAATCAGTTTTAAGATTGGCTTTAAATGATTTTGTTGCTTTCCAAGGCTGTACGTCACTATGTGATAACTTTTTCACGATTTTCACCATACGCCACTGTAAATTTGGACGAAAATTGATGACACGCCACTATGTAATACCGCCGACGATATGCAAGATTAAGTAGTGAATTTCTTCTACTGCTATGGTATTTCACCCTAAAATAGTATACACTATTCAAATATATTTTTGCTTGGATCATAAAATTCAATGGAGCAATTAAAGTAAATTCAAAATGGGCAAACATCGGTTCATCCACCTAAATCAACGAACCAGTAGCGTATCTTTCGGGGGTCAGGGGGCAATGACGGCGTTGACCGGGAAGGCCAGCTGAAACTACCGGGCTAAAAAAAGAAAGGGAAGAGAGGAAGAGAAAATGGGAAGGGGAAGGAAAGGGAAAGAAAGGAAAATGAGAAACAAAAATGAGAGAAGGAAAAGGGGAAGGAAAAGAAAGGAAGAAGAGGAAGATAAAAAGGAATGAAAAGAGACAAGCGAAGGGTAGCAAGGAAAGAGTGGAAGGAAAAGAATAATGTAGATAGTGATGAGGAAGGGAAAAGAAGTGAAAATCGAAAAGGGACTTAGAGAAGAGAAGAGATTTAACCATCCAAACACTTGATGATTTATGATTTATGTGTAAGCGTGCATTACGTAACTTTAGTGACTTTCATCATAGTATAATTATAGGACCGGGACAGGGACCACCCTCCTTGAATTTTTGTGAATTGCGCCTATTTGAAAGGGGTTTACTTAATTTCCATCTAAATGATAATGTGCCCCTTGCTCGATTTGATGATGTGCAATTTAGTATAAAAATGGCACGCATTTGTCCAGGAATGTCATACCAAATACAAAACAGATTTTCAGAAACCTGTCCCAAAGGATTACTGAAGCAATACTAGGTATGTTTATACTTATGTTAATGCATTTATCATGGTGATTCCATATGTGGTGATGAGATTCAATAATGTTTTTTTGAATCATTTTGTGAAATCTTGGAACTGTCCTCTGCAGATCCCTACCGCATGGAAACTGTTAATAATAGCCAGGCGTTAAAAATGCTCGCGCTACGCGCACATCAAGATTAGAATGCGACCTCATTCAGTGGAATAAACAACCCAGCTGCGCCATTGTTTACGTAATAGGGTCGGGCTGGTGTTCACCGTGGAAAAATAGCTTTTGCCCCCCCCCCGACAAAGACCCCAGATACGCCACTGTAACGAATATTTGTTATTATATAAGGTTATGACCAAAGATATCTACCTCCAGTAGCGCCCCCGGCATCAACACGACCGGTGTCACCTCCAGCGTCACTACTGGTAACACCACCAACTGGTCCGTTACACAAATTGCCGTCGCAACAAGTCGTTCCGTCGGGAATAACCTGCTGATCACAAACTCCAAGACCGCATCCTCGTTCGAATCTACTAAAAATGTCAGATGTTCCAGGGTCTGTAATCTAAGTTATAACAAGGTGTTCTTTAAAAAAAAATATGGAATTTGGGCAGTCTACTTGAACTCTTTGTTTTGAAACCATTTTGTGGAATGGGAAGTAAATGGTAGGTTTTTTTTACTTAAACAAGAGTGCACTTTCGTCACTACTTTCTATTAATGAGTTAGAGTAGGGGTCATGATAACTGAAAGAGGTTGACATGTTTTGGCATATTTTACCAAAACATGTTTTATTATTATGTAGTCTGAAAACAATTGAGCCCACAAGTGATCTTTTATAATGTGTACTTCATTACGTTCCAGTTTAATACCTGTATAGTTTGAGCACAAGTTTGAAATAATTGTCTGACAGCATGCTTACAGGTTGAACTGGCCATGACGCTAGTATTTGCGTGTGAAAAGTGTGAAGACCCTGGACCAACTGTCTAGACCCAAAAGGTAGTCAACACTCCGGCGATGTGCCTTGGAATATGTGTCGATCTTAAGCCCTATTGGGCTAAATTTTAAACAAAAATATGCTCTATATCGCAATATATCCCAAATTTAAAAAAAAAAATTATTTGACAAAATTTGAAATAGCATTAGTTTTAACAAATTGAAGTTCAAACATTGAATTTCTTAACAGAAGCACTTTGAAAAGTCGCGTGTTTGGGCTCTAAGTTCCACCCAAGAATTTGTAAATCCAACACCATTGACGCATGCTTGGGAGACCTTGAGAATGGCCAAGGCATTCTAGTCTATCTACAATCTTGCTACATGACTTGGCACAGCCACATTGAGGCTAGTTTTCAAACTAAAATCTGCTTCAGGGATGATATATTGTGATTTTTTTTCTCGAATTTTGAACTTTTGATTTTACAAAATCTGAAATGGCACTAGTTTCTATGACAAATTGAAATAAAAAGTGTGAATTTCTTAACACAACAACTTTCAAAAGCAACACTTTGGGCTTCTAGTTCCACTCAGAACATTATCCAATTGAATTGAATCTAGCTATAGGTTTGTATGGGTAAAATGTTGAGATTTTCTTTCAACTAACTTCGTTAATATCCAATGGATTTCAATCGTTCCACCAGCAAAGAATATGAAAAATATATATTTATGAACTTTAAAACACAAAAATCAGCAAAAAACTGTTTCTAAAGACCCCACTAGTACCAAGTCACTCAAACCATGGGCCAAACCCGGATACCACACCTGGCGCCGCAAGGCCTTGGGCAGTGCTTTGCCAGCGATCCTAGTAGCCACGCTAGGAAATGCACAGGTGTGGTGCGATAAATCAAATGAATATTGTTATTAATTATTTTACTTTGCGTACACATTTTGATTTACTCACCATGTACACGAGGGTTTTTTCGTTTTTTCTTTCAAATTTATTTTCATTCATCATTCACACGTTTTGTATAGCATGATCACAATACATATATTCACGAATTCAGAAATTAATTCATGATTGCATCACATGACCAAATCATACAGCATAACAAATTAATTTTTATTTATTTTTCGACGATTGGTACACGAGTTGCCCAGATCTGCGATAATGCAGATGGATAATACTTACATAACACTTCCCACCAGTACAAGGCACCCCGTCAACAAAATCAAGGTCGAAGTCGGCATCTGTACAGTTGCGGAATGAGCATTCGTAGCAAACCAGAGGCGCCACAGGAGCTCCTGTTGCAGAAGTCATAATAATAATAATAATACTAATAATAACACTACTACTACTACTACTACTACTACTACTACTACTACTACTACTACTACTAATAATAATAATAATAATATAAAATACCTAGTTACACGGTGAAATTGAATAAGCAAAAGCAGTCTTCTAAATTACTTTTGGGCCTAAAGTCTGCATCACCCCTATCTAAAAATCACCCATGCAGTTTTTAAAAATACACTTATGTCGAAGTAAGGTATGCCCACCCACGGAGCCATCTATAACGACGTAATATAGGCCTATACATCGTAGAATCTCCCCAATGATTTCATGCATTATATTTTGTTTAACTTTCTCACCCAAATACCCGGGTGAGGGTTTACCAGAACCCATACGTGGATGTGTATAATGCAAAATTAACACCCTATCGATATACCATGCTTATGAAATTGTCCTACCCACCCCTATACTAAACTTGGTGAAATGTCTACCGATCAATATATTGAATATGTCAGGCCTTTTGGAATTTTAAGGAGGATCAATACACCTATCTGCCAAAATACACCGTTCTATATACCATCAAAGAATTAATGGGGCATTAATATACAAAAACCCTTTCTGATTTAACACCCATCGATATATCAAAATTTCGCGACAAAGCATCCAAAATGTAGGCACATATACGAGCACAT
The DNA here is from genome assembly GCA_035610835.1 of Ophiura sarsii. NCBI lineage: Eukaryota > Metazoa > Echinodermata > Ophiuroidea > Amphilepidida > Ophiuridae > Ophiura > Ophiura sarsii. The sequence continues at coordinate 66,539,560 of CM069457.1, read as the reverse complement.
ATTATACGAGTACCCCCCCCCCCCCCCCCTCCCTGGCCAGGGCCTAAGCACCTATTTCCTTTTGCCAATTTATCAACTGTCTCGCCTGAAAACCGTATTTTATAGAACATTTTGTGAAGACACTCTTGTGACATTTTGGGACTCTCTCTCCTAATGGTGGCCAAAAGATTGCCGGTTTCGCCTCATTTATGTTTAATCAGATAGCTAACACATGTTAATGTCACGTACCGCCCTGAACATATATAATAACTCACTGAGATATACCAGCAACATTTCGGAGCTCCAACCGTGAATTGAACCCGGGATCTCCCGATTAAATGTTGAACGCGCCAGTGTATAGACCAAAAGAGGACTTCCCCATCAGGTGTATGACACTAACACACTTATAGCTCGTGACAATACTCCCCCACCCCTAAACAAGGCACGTCCTCGTGCCTTCAATACATCTCCTTGATACAAAGTACATTATTAAATACGCTCCAATGGGTGGGCCCGGCCGGATGTTGAAAAACCAGGGGAATTTCTGTTGAATTTTGGGGAATACGGTTAAGGACAATTTAGATAAAACACCAATAGATTAATACCATTCACATTTGTATTACGGTGAGTATTTTATAATACACATATGCATAACATTCAGTACACCATCCAAAGGCAATAAATGTGCTTTAAAAAAATACATCACGGCATTTTTTGTTACAGCTCTACGTTTAGGCTAAATTAAGTGCTTAAATAGTAAGGTTTCCAATGAAGAGGGGTGACAAAAATAGAAAACGATTTTTAGGCCATTTTCAGTATAAAAATACCGTTTTTGGGCAAAAATAATAATGAATAAATCCACCAGTAATCACTTTGACCTGATTTATTGTTTAGTTAAGGAATAATCCGTATTTAAAGCTGCTTAAAATATAAAGAAAATAAAAGCATTTTGGAGTACAAAAGGGCACTTTTCTCAGTTTTGTAGTTGTATTTGCCACTTATATTCGCTAGTTGCTTAATCTGTCATGCGATGATTGAATACACCAGCAAACTAGTTTGACATGGCCTATGACATTTATAGATAGTTTTATGATGACCAGTATGGTAAAATTCAACATTAAAGGGGTATTCAATGGTTATTTAACATAAAGGTGTAGAATCGTTATAGTGACTTAGAGGTGTATTTAAGGGAGTGTCTTCTGTGCACTCCCAGGACTCACCAAACCTACTTTTTGAACCTCTTTTCATGGTCCTAAAACATATTCAGGGTGTTACCAAAATTAATGTTAATATGCTAAGGGGTTATTCAAAATGGCGTCCAAAATGGCCGCCAAAAAGGGTCAAATTTCGTAAATGTATGATAAAAGTATACTTTTTAACAACGGTATGTATGTAGTAACTCATATCCAGTACTTTTGCATTGTTAAAATAAATTAAATCAAGATGGCCGCCAAAATGGCCGCCCTAATTGTAAAAATAGCGTATTACAGCGTATATTGCATCATATATACCATGTTCTAAACTGCTAAACTAATACACCTATCAGTTGTAAGACGCACCCTATGACCCCCGGGAGAGGTGCGTCGTGGGTGCGTCGTTTACCAAAAAAATTTGACGGAGGGTACGTCCGTGGCAGCCTTTGGTCCGTCAAAAAAATGACGGAGGGTGCGTCAAGGTCCGTCACTTTACATGGGTGCGTCACAGTGTACATCTGTTTACGAACAACAAAATACGACCTTTAAATATACGCTATAGGGCTACTATACCACATAACTCCTTAATACCGCCAACCAGGCTCCACTTTAATACCGCAAACATCACTCCGATATTTTATACCGCATGTTCTAAAATGCCTGAAATCACTCGATCATCAATACAAGAGTTTGGCAACGAAAAAAACAAGGAACCGCAGTAGACCGAGAACCTTTCATTTTAAGAGAAGTGTCACGTATACAAGCATCTTCATGGTATAAGATAGGGATCAGCATTGCGCTCTTCCGCACAAGCGCAGAACAATCTAAGAACACAGAGGTAGTAGGACAGGCCCCCGGAATTGAATTTGGTCGGGGATGTGCGGCAGGAGATTCAAATAAAAAACATAGGCCTACCCGGTCCCGGTCCGGGGTCTATATAATTATTCGAGGGCCAGGGTTGACAACATCGAATAAGGGCAGATCCCCCGTGAATTAAAAGTAGTTTCATTTCCAGTAGATTGTGTTTTATCCAGTTATAGTCAACGATATCTATCTGACGACGGGGTGCGTCGTCATGTTCCGTCAGAATCCACCAATGGTGCGTCCAAAAATTGACGGAGGGTGCGTATTTGGAAGGCAATGGTCCGTCGTTTTTTTGACACAGGGTGCGTCATGGTACATGAGAAGTCGACGCACCTCGGTAAAGTGACGCACCACTCCCGGGGGTCATAGGGTGCGTCTTACAACTGATAGGTGTATAATGCTTTTAGATAAACGACTCACCTCTGTGAATGTTTTGAATATTTATCGCATTTTAAAATGACCGCCAGATGGTTAGAACTGATGTTTAAATGACCTAAAATAGGTGTTTTGCGTCATAAAAATATTATGTAATATCCTGTATTACCTATACCGCAAAAGCTAATGAAACAGCATTCCTTATATTTCTATGATAAAATGTGATATTTTTAATATTTTAAGATATCCAAGATCGTCGCCGAAAAAGTTAATCATTGAATAACCCTGGGTGATCATTTAATGACCCCAACTCACCATTAAAAGACCGGAGCCGTCGTCTAACACAAACCCTATACATGACCATTTATTGACTCGATACAAGCGATATTGTAATCGACACCGAGCAATCATTAAATGACCCGGATGGTCGCTTAATAACCCCAGGTGATCATTCAATCAACCAAAATGTACGATGACAGTGTAGCTTTAACTATAGGGTATATGTATTAAACTCTCATCCAGCACGTTTGCATTGTTAACATACTTTGAATCCTAGATGGCCGCCAAAATGGCCGCCTAAACATAAAAATAGCCAATAATAACAGCATAGTTTGTATCATATTCATCAAATGATTTAAGGCTACCAGATGGACACCATTAACTACCAATTGGTCAGAAGAAAATAACAAGATGGATACCAAATTGATTACAATATGGTCAGAAATAGCTGATTGGACCTTATCTAGTATACATTTTCGCTATCTACCAGTATCCAAAATTCTAAACAGATAAGTTAGTGATGTAATGGGGATAATTATGATGGGCTTCAAAACCCTACCTTATTATTGAAATATCCAAAAGGATCATCAATCAATCCCAATCGCCACCAAGTATGCATAGGTAATTGTATGAATCCATCAATGACCTTATTAATCAGATATCCTTTATATTACTTACTTAATTGATTGGGGTCATTTCGGTATTACTCGCGGTCTGTAGATGATCACCTAGGTTAATTAAATAATCAATCGGGTCATTAACTGATCCTTTTGGATCATGTAATGGTCATTTGGGTTAATAGAATGATCACCTTGGGTAAGTAAGCGAACGTCCGGGTCATTATATGATTGTTTGGGGTCATTACGCTATCACCTAGGGTCATTAAATTATCAAATGGTGTAATGAAATGATCACTCAGGATCGCATTGGGTCATTGAACAGTCACTTTGTGTCAATGGGTACCAAGGGTTATCAAATTATCACTTGGATCGAGTCAATAAATATTACCTTGGGGTCATAAATTCATCCCTTGGTGTTACTGGATGACAGTTTGGGCGGCTTTAGTAATCACATGATGGATTGGGCCATAACATATCACTTGGTATCATTACTGAATACTCAAGAGCAATTACACGGTCCATTTGAGTCATTACACGATCCAGTTGAGTCATTACACGATCCAGTTGAGTCATTACACGATCCAGTTGAGTCATTACATGGTCAATTGGGGTCGCTTGGTGTCATTAACCTATCACCTAGGGTCATTAAATGATTCCCCGGGGTAATGAAATGATCACTCAGGATCACATGAAGTCATTAAACAATCCCTTTGTGTCAATGGTCACTTAGATTTATTACAATATCACTTGGATCGAGTCAATAAATGGTCATGTAGGGTGTGTGTTAGATGACAGCTCCGTCATTAAATGGTGAGATGGTGTCATTATATGATCACTCAGGGTTATTCAATGATTCACTTTTTCGGCGACCTTCTTGCACATTTTAAAATATTAAAAATATTACGTTTTATCATAGAAATATAATGAATGCTGTTTCATTAGATTTTGCGGTATAGGTATTACATTGTTTTACATGGTATTTTTGTAATGTAAAACACCTGTTTTAGGTCATTTAATATCAGTTCTAATCGTCTGGCAGCCATTTTAGAATGCGATAAATATTCAAAACTTTCACAGAGGTGAGTCGTTTATCTAAAAGCATTAGTTTAGCAGTTTAGAACATGGTATACATGATGCAATGTACGCTATTATACGCTATTTTTACAATAAGGGCGGCCAGTTTGGCGGCCATTTTGATTTAATATATGTTAACAATGCAAAAGTACTGGATATGAGTTAATATTGATCTAATACATACATACCATTGTTAAGAAGTATACTTTTATCATACATTTTGGTAGAAGTTTTATGAAATTTGACCCTTTTGGCGGTCATTTTGGCTGTCATTTTGGATAACCCCTTAGCATACTAATATTAAATTTGGTAACACCCTGATTATGTTTAAGGACCATGAAAAGAGGTTCAAAAAGTAGGTTTGGGGAGTCCTGGGAGTGCACAGAAGACACTCCCTTAAATACATATCTAAGTCACTATAACGATTCTATACCTTTATGTTAAACAACCATGAAATACCCCTTTAATGTTGAATTTTACCATACTTGTCATCATCAAACTATCTATAAATGTCATAGACCATGTCAAACTAGTTTGCTGATTTATTCAAGCATCGCATGACAGATTAAGCAACTAGCGAATATAAGTGGCAAATACAACTACAAAACTGAGAAAAGTGCCCTTTTGTACTCCCTTATGCTTTTATTTTCTTTATATTTAAGCAGCTGTAAGTACGAATTATTCCTTAACTAAACATTAAATCAGGTCAAACTGATTACTGGTGGATAGGACATTGTTTAAAGATATGAATTGCACCAAAAAAACACAAAAATCTTATTTTTGCCCAAAAACGGTCTTTTTATGCTGAAAATGGCCTAAAAATTCTATTTTTGTTACCCCTCCTTCATTGGAAACCTTACTATTTAAGCACTTAATTTAGCCTAAATGTAGAGCTGTAACAAAAAATGCCGTGATGCATTTTCTTAAAGCACATTTATTGCCTTTGGATGGTCTACTGATTGGGGCGATGATTGCATAGGCCACCCCACCCCTGATCAAATACCCTACCCACCCTAGGAATAACGCCTATGAGTATTATACCTGTACTTCCACTATCCGAGACTTTTGTTGTTTGGACTGTCAATTTACCGGCATTTGTAGTAGAGAGTTCGGGTCCCAATGTTGCTGTTACGGAAAGTTAAATTACACGACACTGATATAGTGACACAGTTGGATACAACTACTAAAGCAAAATAATGAAAAATAACATTTGTGAGATTTTAATCAAAAGATGGCGAGAATATGGTTGCATCATTGAGACTTTAATATTGTGGTTATACAACACTAATAAAATCGAATAATGCGAATTGACCATTTTTGAAATAATCTACTATATCTTCATAAAATGGTATACATCTAACACAAAAAGTCCCGGACCAGCTGCTTTGATGTTGGCTAATTCAAAATAGATAATCGGAACCAAAAATTTGAGATATACATTAAATGAGCAAATTTCTTCTCCGCAGTCAGTCAGGTATACGGAATATATTATTGTGAATACATTTAATAAACACGTGACTCATGATTATCCTAGTCCGGCGAGTGCAGCGGAGAAAAATCCCCGGATGTGGACGCTTCACTGTACAACAGTATAGGCATGTTATTAAGTAACTTAGTGAGACGTATACATTTCTTTTCAAGATACTTCTTGTTGTATAGAGTTGAATTATTTGACCCTGATCTATGGCCTATTATATGTAATACAGGCTTTGACCAGCGTAAATAAATATTTGCGGATGAAACGGAAGTCACAGCAAGTTTATTATGCGATTTAAGATCATTTCGGTGATTTTGTGTGCAATATGCACTACATATCGCGTGGTATTTGGTGTTGACTTTCGTCTCCGGGCGGAAAATAATAACCGTACACGGTCTGCACTCTTTGTGATTTGTATATGTATCGTTAGTAAGGTAAGCTTATTAGAAAATCACTTTGCTATTTTGTGGAAAAATACATCGAAAAATATATCCATTAGCCAGGCATTATATAGGCGGCTACAAGATGGCGACACCCTATTAGTCAACGTGTTTATTAAATTTATTCGCAATAATATATTCCGTATACCTGACTGGCAGTTTGATACCTCATTAAAAAAAATCGAATGGATAATTTTTAAGTTATGGCGATTTCAATGACCGCGCATAACAACAGCAAATTTGCACTAGAAATGATTTTCTATGGGATAAGTCCGTCTTTAGTGGCACAGGTCTGGGCTGACCCGATCAAATCCACTCTTTCACATTGAAATGTAGATTTTGGTGTCAGAGGAAAGCCTACATTTTTTCGATCTCATTAAACTTACCCAATTTTTTTTTTAGATCTGTTTACTCTGTATGTTGTATCGTCTGGAGTATTAAATTATGACGTATGGTATTAAGGGGTTTTATTACATGGTGACTTATCATGATAGCAATAATATCGAAAACAGTCATTTCAACGTAAACTGTTCTGCTTATGATAGTCGCGGCTAATATTGGTGGTGGGTAGGCCTATACCGGCTGGTTAAAAAAAGTTCAAGGTAACTTGTCAACCACATTTAAAGTTTCAGAGAACTTGTGTTTACTTAGTCATGATCAGCAGTAAGTTTTGAAATTATCCTGAAACTGGCACGTTTAGCTTGTTTGATTCTTCGGATAAGGTTTATTACAGAAAGCATGCATGCAACTGACTGTTAACAGGAGCGTCCTAAAGTTTCTCCGAAACTATAGATGTGGCTAAAAAGTTACCTTGAACCCTTTTTTTTAACCACCCGGTATGTCATAAAGTAGATTGATGGAAATTAGTTTTACCATAGGCCTATTTAAGAATGATTTTGCTGACTTTCCAATTTTATACGTCACTATGTGAAAACTTTTTCACGATATTAACTGTACGCCACTATGGATTTGGACGAAAATTGGTGATATGCAACTATGTAATACCACCGACGATATGCGATATAAAGTGGTGAATTACTTCCAAAAGGGGTATTTCACCCTAAGACATTGTAGACTATTCAAATAATAAAGTGTATTTATGCTTCGATCATTACACCCAATGGAGCAAATCAATTCAATACAAAATGGGCAAACATCGGTTCATCCACCTAAATCAACGAACATTTATTATTATTGAAAGTTTTGACAAAAGATTTACCTCCACCGGCGTCACCTCCAGCGTCACCACCGGCAACACCGCCAACTGGTCCGTTACACAAATCGCCGTCGCAACATGTCGTACCATCGGCAATAACCTGCTGGTCGCAAATTCCAATACCGCATCCTCTGGCGCCCCAATAGTGACCTCTTCCAGGGTTTGTAATCTGAAATATAACAAGGTGTTCTTATTAAGAATTCCATTAAAAGGCGGTCTAATAATAGAAACAGGCATGTTTGGTAACCATTTTCTCGAATGAGAAGTATTGTAGGGTTTTTTCACTTAGACAAGAGTGCAATTTCGTCACTACTTTTTTTTACGAGTTAGAGTAGGGATCATGAGAACTGAAAGAGGTTGAACTTTTTTTGGTCAATATTTAAAAACTATATAGATGATGTCTTTAAATGATATTGGTGCCATTTCGGCAATTTTACCAAGAAATGATTTAGTTACGTACTCTGAAAACTTTTGAGCCAAAAAAAGTGGGAGGGGGGATTGGACTTGGTTTGGTTGGGACCCTATTTGGCTGCACATCCCTAACCCTAACCCTAAAAACTTGATTCTCTGACTCCGTTCAAAAGTTACAGCGCTCGTAAAATTTCCTATTTTGGGGATTACCCCATTAAATAACGTTTGGTTAACTTGGTGAAAGTTCTTGAAACCACAAATGTTTTATAAAAATAAACATTTAGGGAAAAAAAGTTCTTTAATTATATGAGGTGTGGGTGCATTGAAAAGTAACTTAATAACTCTACCGCGCACTCACTACACTTTACTCACTCTTAAACACATTTCATAACTTGCCACAAAAAAACCCAAAACTCACCAACTAAACCATCCACAACTTGATACTTAGAGAACCCCACAACAAGTTTGGATTTGGCGGGTCATTTTCAATCCCAAACAAATTGCTACAAAAGGTTTTTCAACTGATTCTGCCTACAGGTGATATTATGAATGGCCACAAGAAAGTCGCAAAAAATCTAACTTCCGGAAAGTGGTTATTTTCAAGATGGCGTCCAAGATGGCCGTCAACATCATAAAATGACTATAATTCTGGTATTAATCACCCTAGAGATGTACATTTGGTATTTATTCCTAGGTTTTAGGGTGTGATAAACTCAATCAGACTGTTTTAAAGTTTCCTAGACACTCAGGTGCACTCTACAACAAAGATGGCGTCCAATATTTTGGGACTTTCTTTTGGCCATTCTTGATATCACCTGGAAGTAGAATCAGTGGAAAAACCTTTTGTAGCAATTTGTGTGGGGTCAAATCACAACATGAACATGCAGGTGGATCATACTTACATAACACTGCCCATCAGCGCATGGCACCAAATCAACCAAACGTGAACTACGGTCGAAGTCGGCACCTATGCAGTTGTCGAATGAGCATCTGTAGCAAACCCGAGACGCCACAGGATTTCCTGTTGCAGAAATCATAATAATACACTAGCAATCAAAAGTATTAGGACACTTTGCAAGCTGTAAATTGAGAGAAAACACTGGGAATCAATTGAACTACTGTGTTAAGCTTTTTGGTATTACTAGCGGGAAACGCTCGCTACGCTCGCGACCCGCTAGATGGTAAGCAAACCAGCGGTTCTCAGCTTGTTTGAGAGAATAAAAAACCAAAAACCAAAAAGCAAGTAAGACTATTTTTTTGTTTTTTGGACCTAGGCCAACTATTTTTTTAATTTCATATCACAAACGTGTATGCGCACACCTATTAGGTAGGCCTATGTGTTGGTTTTTTATTTCATATTACAGACGTGCATTCGTATAATGTATAATCTACTATATCTTCATAAAAATGGTATACATCTAACACAAAAAGTTCCGGACCAGCTGCTTTGATGTTGGCTAAGTCAAAATAGATAATCGGTACCAAAAATTTGAGATATACATTAAATGAGCAAATTTCTTCTCCGCAGTTTGATACCTCAATAAAAAAAAATTCGAATGGATACTTTTAAGTTATGGCGATTTCAATGACCGCCCATAACAACAGCAAAGTTGCAAATATGTGATAAGTCCGTTATTAGTGGCACAGGCCTGGGCTGACCCGATTAAATCCACTCTTTCACATCGAACTGTAGATTTTGGTGTCAGAGGAATGCCTACATTCTTTTCGATCTCATGAAGCTAACCCAGCGATTTTTTAGATCTGTTTACTCTATATGCTGTATCGTCTGGAGTATTAAACTATGGCGTATGGTATTAAGGGTTTTTATTACATAGTGACGTGTCACGATAGCAATAATATCGAAAACAGTCATTTCAACGTAAACTGTTCTGCTTGTGATAGTTGCGATTAATATTGGTGGTGGGTAGGCCTATACCGACTGGTTAAAAAAGTTCAAGGTATCTTGTCAACCACATTTAAAGTTTCAGAGAACTTGTGTTTACTTAGTCATGTGTATAACATTTTACTTCTGACTTATAAATGTCTTCATGGTACTGCGCCAATCTATCACCAAGATCTAATCAAACAAGATACACCTTCACACAATCTTCGTTCTTCATCTCTATTGCGTCTTGTCTGCTCTTCAACGTCCACCTAGTATGGTCAACGTTCCTTCTCTGTGTCAGCTGCAGAACTCTGGAATAATATTCTACTTCATGTGAAAAATGCAGAGACTATATTTTAGTTTAAGAAATCCTTAATGACTCATTTGTTCACAATGGCTTTTTAATCGTAGTCCATATCCATGTATTTGTTTGTTATTATGTTTTATGTTAAAGCGCTTAGGGATCTCGATGTTAGGCGCTATACAAATATGGTTATTATTATTATTATTATTATTATTATTATTATTATTATTATTATTATTATTATTATTATTATTATTATGATCAGCAGTAAGTTTTGAAATTATCCTGAAAAATGACACGTTTAGCGTGTTTGATTCTTCGGATAAGGTTTATTACAGAAAGCATGCATGCAACTGACTGTTAACAGGAGCGTCCTTAAGTTTCTCTGAAACTATAAATGTGCCTAAAAAGTTACCTTGAACCCTTTTTTTTTAACCACCCGGTATGTCATAAAGTAGATTGATGGAAATCAGTTTTACCATAGGCCTATTTAAGAATGATTTTGCTGACTTTCCAATTTTATACGTCACTATGTGATAACTTTTCACGATATTAACTGTACGCCACTATGGATTTGGACGAAAATTGGTGATATGCAACTATGTAATACCACCGACGATATGCGATATAAAGTGGTGAATTACTTCCAAAAGGGGTATTTCACCCTAAGACATTGTACAGGGTGTCCCAAAAGTCTATGCATGACTTTGAAGCATTGTAGTTCACAAAATATAAGTCGTATTGAAAATATGAATACATATTTAGAAAGAGGAGATGTGGGAAATAATGTTGATACCAAACATTAGAGTAACATCTGTTTGTAATGCCACCCTAGAAGTAAAATATGAATTACTGCAAAAATGTAATTTTATACTTCGGAGGAAAATAAAGTTCATAAATCCATACCCAGACGGGTAGAGTTGGTTACACTGAAAGTGATCCGTCAATTGTTATATTTAAAATTTTACATTACAGTGATCCCATCATAATAACAAACTATATCACACATAGTTTTCGTTTCTATAGTGAAATCTAGTTTAAATGGTTTCCATTTATACAGAGACGTGTGCTAATGCAAAAACACAGACCTAAAAAATTGAAAAACGTAACAGAAAAGTGAACACACACATCACACAGAGAATAGATCTCTTTGGACTTTTGGTTATTGCATGTCTTATGACATCAATGTGACTTGTTGATCTACCAGTCCTTTTTCTACCACTTCGAGACAAATCATGCACAGTTCCTGTGTTAAAAAATGTATCCACCAACTTAAGATTGGATATTCCTCCTGGTGCGCATTTCACTTTAAAATGTTTTCTGAGCTTTTGTTGAGTAAGTTGAACAGAATTTGTTTCAGCGTAGAACCATACAATTTGCATTTGCTCTATGCTGGAAACCATCTTGAATGAAGACTTTTGTTGTGCAATGTTGTCTACTACGCCTATTTATGTTGTGAGTGACCGAGTTTGGTAATAACATTATTGTTGCAAGGTAAGCAGTGAACTGTGACTAATGCGCAACGTTGATTTCATACCGTTAATTTATGCGCACCTGTTTTAGCAACAATGTGTGGTACTTGGTATGAATGGTTCTCACACGGCTAAAAACTTTCAACCAGTTTTATATTGTTGTGGGTTCACCAATAGGGTTGTGTTTGGTATCAAAATAATTTCCCAAAACTCGTCTATCAACATATGGTTTAAATTTATACCATATGATTTATATTTTATGAGATATGAGTCTTCAAAAACGTGCATAGACTTTTGGGACACCCTGTAGTAGACTATTCAAATAATAAAGTGTATTTATGCTTCGACCATTACACCCAATGGAGCAATTAAATTCAATACAAAATGGGCAAACATCGGTTCATCCACCTAAATCAACGAACATTTATTATTATTGAAAGTTTTGACAAAAGATTTACCTCCACCGGCGTCACCTCCAGCGTCACCACCGCGAACTGATCCGTTACACAAATCGCCGTCGCAACATGTCGTACCATCGGCAATTACCTGCTGGTCGCAGATTCCAATACCGCATCCTCTGGCGCCCCAATAGTGACCTCTTCCAGGGTTTGTAATCTGAAATATAACAAGGTGTTCTTATTAAGAATTAACATAACATAACATAACATAACAATGAGCATTTATATAGCGCTCTTACACATTATACAATGGTAACACAGCGCTTAACAAAATTAAAACATAAAATTAAAAATAACAGTGTTAAACATCACTCGCCCTATGACGGTGAAATAAGTGAGTTTTTAACATCTTCTTAAATTGAGTCAGTGATGAGGCATGCCTGATGTGACGCGGTAAGTCATTCCACAAAAATGGGGCGGAGGCATAAAATCCTTTTTTGGAGATAGTGAGACGAGTTTTAGGTACAGTGAGAATCCGAGTGTCAGAGGCAGAACGAAGACCACTTCTTTTAGGTACATAAGTACTAGTAAGGTTCTTAAGATAACAAGGCGCGCCATCATTGAAACATTTATATACAATAGTCAGGATCTTGAACTCAATGCGCGTTTAAACAGGCAGCCAATGTAACTTGTGGAGAAGAGGAGTTGCATGATCAAGTCTTTTAGCATTATAAATGAGTTTGGCTGCTCGATTTTGGAGACGCTGTAGCCGTTTAATATCTTTCGCAGAAGATCCCTGTAAGAGAGAGTTGGAATAGTCGAGCCGCGATGTAACAAGTGCGCGTATGGCGTGATGACATGTTGTTTCATCAATAAACATCCGAATACGAGAAAGATTCCTAAGGTGAAAATTCAAACTATTAAATCCATTAAAAGGCGGTCTAATAATAGAAACAGGCATGTTTGGTAACCATTTTCTCGAATGAGAAGTATTGTAGGGTTTTTCACGTAGACAAGAGTGTAATTTCGTCATTACTTTTGATTAACGAGTTAGAGTAGGGGTCATGAGAATTGAAAGAGGTTGACCTTTTTGGTCAATATTTAAAAACGAGATGATGTCTTTAAATGATATTGGTGCCATTTCGGCAATTTTACCAATAAATTATTTAGTTACGTACTCTGAAAACTTTTGAGCCCAAAAAAGTGTTGTTGTTTTGGTGGTTTTTTTTAACTTTGTTTGGTTGCGACCCTATTGGCTGCACATCCCTAACCCTAACCCTAACCCTAAATAATTGATTCTCTGACTCCGTTCAAAAGTTACAGCGCTCGATGAATTTCCTATTTTGGGGATTAGTATCCCATTAAATAACGTTAGTAAATTGATTTACTTGGTGAAAGTTCTTGAAACCACCAATGTTTTATAAAAAATAAACATTTAGGGAAAAGAAAGTTCTTTAATTATATGAGGTGTGGGTGCATTGAAAAGTAACTTAATAACTCTACCGCTCACTTACTACACTAAACTCACTCTTACACACATTTCATAACCTGCCACGAAAAAAACTAAAAACTCACCAACTAAACCATCCACAACTTGATAATTAGAGGACCCCACAACAAGTTTGGATTTGGCGGGTCATTTTCAACCCCAAACAAATTGCTACAAAAGGTTTTTCAACTGATTCTGCCTACAGGTAATATCATGAATGGCCACAAGAAAGTCGCAAAAATCTAACTTCCGGAAAGTGGTTATTTTCAAGATGGCGTCCAAGATGGCCGCCAACATCATAAAATGGCTATAATTCTGATATTAATCACCCTAGAGATGTAAATTTTGTATTTATTCCTAGGTTTTAGGGTGTGATAAACTCAATCAGACTGTTTTAAAATTTCCTAGACACTCAGGTGCACTCTACAACAAAGATGGCGTCCAATTTTTGGGACTTTCTTTTGGCAATTCTTGATATCACCAGGAAGCAGAATCAGTTGAAAAACCTTTTGTAGCAATTTGTTTGGGGTTAAATCACAAAATGACCCAACTCATAGATTCAAGAATATAGTCAATGTCTTTTTTCCGGGAATTTTGAAACATCAACGATAATAAACAAATAATAGCTTTTGAGTCCATCACAGACTGCGGGTACTGTTTCATTTACAGTGATTAAACAGCAATACACATGTTAAAAGGTAGATGTTTTAAAATTGTCGCATTCCAAAGTTTGAGTTGCATAATTCTAATAGTTCTGTTTTAGAAGCACAAGGTCACAATAAATGTGCACATTGAGTAGTACAGAAACTGGTTGGTGGTTAAGTTAACCACCTTTGGCAGTAATTCACCACATTTTCGCCTATAACTTGGAAATGACAACATTTCTGGCCCCTAAGATTTTACAGACATAATAAGAACAATTATATGGATTTTTCTGATATCAAAATATGTTGATGTGAAGACAAATCATAACCAAAAAAGGTGATCGGAACTTACACCTTTAAACATGTATTTTTACGCATGTGACATAGACTACCAATTAACACATGGCTACCTCCATCAATATCTAGAAATACCCTACATTTTCACAAACTCACGTCCCGCCCGTAGAAAGTTTTATAGTTGTTACGGGCATTTTTCTAATCTGCCTATAAGGTATTCCTGTTGGCCTTTCCTTTCACGTCTTCCTCGTCCATGGATGTACTTATCATATTTTTGAGTCCGCATCTCTTCGATTTTTGTTCTTGGCCTCGTCCAACCAGTCTTGATGCGCCAAATTTCAAGTTTCAAGGTCAGAATTAGATTCATTATCGTCATTTTCATCAATTTTTTACCCGTCTTGTAAATGAATGACCTCTTTTCATAGCCTTTTTTTGGTGGTAAATGTGTGGGTCTAAAAATCTTAATTTTGCTGTTTTTCACAGAAATGTGAGCAACATCTGTCAAATAATATAGGACCATTATGTGTTTGCGGTAAACACAATTGGTAACGTTTGGGTCAATTTTCGTTTTGCTTGCAGCACATCCCTACCAAACAAATATCCGAGTCACCCCCCTCCCCTCCATGGTCATTCAACGTCATCGTTATAACGGAAAATACAGTTATTCACTTATTTCAAACAGGGTCCTTTAATAAACTAATGTGACTATTATGTTCACACATCAATATTCTTTAAAATAGATAGGGCCTTATAAGTGATAGAACCAGTAAAAAACGAGTTGCCTAGATCTGCGATATGCAGGTGGATCATACTTACATAACACTGCCCATCAGCGCATGGCACCAAATCAACCAAACCTGAAGTACGGTCGAAGTCGGCACCTATGCAGTTGGACAATGAGCATTTGTAGCAAAATCGAGACGCCACAGGATTTCCTGTTGCAGAAATCATAACAAAACAGTATTAGGGCACCTTGCAAGCTGTAAATTGAGAGGAAACACCGTGAATCAATTGAACTACTGTGTTAGCTTTTTGGTATTACGTATTAGATAAAGGGTGAGAGGCAGCCTGTTATCAATTACAATGGTGCCTTGTTCAGGTTTGGTGAGCATGAATGCTAGGGACGGGTCGAGCTTTCCCTAGCAGATTCATGCGAACCGACCTGAACAAGGCACCATTATAATTGATAACAGGCTGCTTCGAACATTTTATATTACATATACTTCAAGCGAAAACACAATCATAATATAAACACTCATTTAAATATTTAATGGTTTAATTAATGATTTTGTTGAAAATTGTTTAAATAATAAGGCAAATATTTCCTTAATAAAAACACTGGAAATGTATGATATCTTATGTGTGATGGCCCAAGTATTGCTTATTACACTTATGTCTCACAATAATCAGTGATCTGTAAATATCATTAACCTCTTGACAAGTTATGTATAAAAGTGAATTTGACACTTCTGATGCAAATTATTGAGATATTTTAACAATACATATCTTAGTTTAGGTATCCGACCACAAATAAAAGCTGTTAAAGCAACTGTTAAACTTGTGATGGTAAGTACATAGGTGTTGAATACTTTGTTTATTGAACACTGGGTTCACGATGAGGGACTATTGTGAATCATAATTCTGTCACTGTTAGTCTAGTTTAGTCATACCTGTTAGATGAGTGCTAGCATTAGATAAGTCATACTCATTTTCACCATGGCCTTTAGAAAATTGTCAGCCTAAATTTGATTTTGAAGACAATGGGGACTGTAGACTTCACAGGTGAGGAACTACTTCAATCAAGTCTGGAGGCAGATTCGGATGAGGAAATACTCCAGGCTAGTCCGGTGCATGACCTATTTTGAAGAATGGAACAAATGGAGAAACTCCAAGGCAGCGAAAGATAGTTTTATCATCGCCCCACTCGTCCATGACCAAGGTTGAGGTGAACTACAGCATAAATCGATTTGGTGCGAAGTCAGGAAGGAGATCGGAGAATATCTAGGGAAAACATGATACCAGTTGGTCACCAGCCGTCAGAAGTACATGAAAATGAAAAATGTTTTCCACGAAGTGTTGATTGAAAAGAAATTCAAAGACTGACTTTAGACTCGGAAATGAAAAGAAAGGATGCGGATGACATTAAACAAACCATTGAAACAGCCAAGCTGGTTACCCTTGACCAGGAGGAGAAAGTGTGGGCATCACTAGACTCTAGGATCATCTAGCCCACGTCTGCTCATGGAAACGCTCGTTTTCGTTTACTTATGATGTGAATGATCCATTTCGTTGTGCGTGGTCGGTCGGAGCTTCGTCGGATTACATATGGTCAAGTATGTCAAGAGCACGGGGCGTTTAACAATTTAACTTAGTTAGCCTAGTACTATCCAGATATACAATAAATTATTACCAATCAAGTGATTCACAATATCTCAAAAAGTGTAATATAATATAAATCAATTTATTCTGTGCAGTTTTCTTGTAGTTATCACACATAACATAATATTCCACATTTACAATTATGGTAGAAAAGAGAAAATAATATTACAAAGTTTCTCTATGCTGATTTGTCTTGAATCTCGATGTGCCTGGATTGTTATACAAAAGGTTGGTACATACCAGAGAGGTTGTCAAACAATTGTGGTTCCTCAACCTGTGGATGATTTCTTACTTTCCACAATATTTTATAAGAGTCAAATATATTGTGTTTTAAACACAAAGGGTAAGTGTTATTTACTCTGTCTATACAAGCAACGCTTTCATTTTTGTATTCCTGGCTTCATCAGCGTCTCTCGTCATAGTTCGTCTGACATCGAGTGTGGCGATTTATGGCACTCGTCTTTTCAGTCCTTGCATCCGCTCATCTCGTCAAAACCCAAAGAAAAAGGTGACAAATAGTTTCTTCTCTTGCCAACTAACCAACATCGTCATAACAGCTACAGTGTCGTGGATCAAAGCGGTTCACGCCTGCAATTTGCTGCCCTCAAAATATGGGTAAGCTTTTAAACTCCCACAGACATTCCGTTTCCTGGATCAGAATAACCTCACACACAATATGTCCAGCCAAATTGTTCTATTCTATTGAATAAATATTCTGGCACCCGGCTTAAATCGGCTTCTATATCTCAAGAATTCAACCCACGCCTTGTGAAACTTGTGAAGAAATAAAGGACGAAACACCTTTGGTAGTTGCAGAACAAAATAATATGACTTCTTGTCCGCTCAGTGCTGGAGTCCAAAATGGCTAGAAACCACATGGGCTCATGGAAAAAACCCAGCTTGCTGGAATTTTAATTTATGCATTTATTCATCAAGTGGAACCCAGGTGCAATCTCTCAATAGACTTTCTAGGATGTTTTCCATACATTGGAATGTTACAAATACAGGAGTTCTCCAGCTGGTGCCCTAGATTATTGAACCCTGGATGTGTTGCCTAGTTGAATAAAACTATACAATGGAACAAAAAAGTGGATTCCCCCTTTATCATACTGCATAATAAGAAACAATGCTCCCATTTTACATCCTAATGTGACAATGACTACCCCCTTAAGTTAAATGTGTTTACACATTTACACCACCTATAACATTAGGTATCAGCTATTAGGCCTATGACCTTGTAGAACATAGGCTAGCTGATTCATAACTCATTCTTCATCCTTACCTTGATGAAATTATATCTATACTTTGTCTCTGGTGAAAATTATAAAAAAACACAATTTTTGACCCATTTTTAGGTTCTGCAAAGATAACTCAAAATATATTTTGTCAAATTTTGTCATACTAGTTTTATAATAATGCTGATAACATTCCCCAGGTTGCTTTTGTTTTTGAATATCTTATTATTTTTATAAAATGTAAAAAGATGAATCCAACGAAACCAGGAACAAAACACACCAAGGATCAGAAAACTGATACAAGAGGATATCTCGAAAATGTAAAAAATGCTAAGAGTAAAAGCAAGATATATCAACAGGGTGTGGGGAAACAGGAAATAACAAGGGAGAATAACGCAATAAAACAGATAAATAACAAAAACAATAACACACGGAAATACACTGGGACAAGCAATGAAAATTGCTGAGCAATGAAACAACAAAGAAATATATTAAGACCGACGTTTCAAGTGGATATACCACCCTTCATCAGGGACAAAATATAAGAACAAAAGTGTTAAGAACTATAAATAAGATAGTTCATTATGGGATGAAGGCCCAGTGTTGTATCTAAAGAGATAAAAGCTCCACCTTTAATGTACAAGCACATGTATACCCGAATGCATTTATCCTCAGTCCCCTTTAAACCCACGTTTAATATCCGGGATGAATGCCCAGTGTGTTGTATCTATAGTGGGGAAGGGGAGGGGGGGGGGGGGGGGGGGCGGGGATTAATTCATCAATTAATTTGATTTATTTATAAACTTATAATTTTAAAACAAAAAACTAAGACATATGATGAGTGTCATAGGCCTATAATAGGTTTCAATCTAGGCCCTATATGGTCCGTTTTATGGATCGGACCCTCACCCAATATTAGAGTCGTATCGGTTGAGACTCAAAACTGTCGGTCGAGATTGACACTGTCGGTTTCTGAATAGGCTACTTGTTTTTGGCGAGCGGTTTTGGTAATAACATATGTGTGTGTGTGGGGCCCGGGGGTGATGTAGCCCAAAATAGTAAAGTAGACGGCAAATTTGTATATATAGTCTACAAATGTATGCAGCAGTGGGCTAAATAAAGGACAATGTTATAGAGAAACTGATGAAAACCCGGAGGATTGGCCATTAGTTGGTGGCTGTGCTATGTTTCTGACTGTGCGATTTGTTTTGACCATGCGAAATTTTGAGAGCGTGCGAAATTTTGGGACCTCACTCAAGATTTCGGAACTTTTCGTAAAAGGTTGCCAACAAAATATGGGGCAACCTTTTACGAAAAGTTCCGAAATCTTGCCCCCCCCCCCCCCTGAAAAAAATCCTAGCTACGCCACTGCACTGTCGGCTCACTTTCATTTTCGCCCCCCCCCCCCTATGAAATACCTGGCTACGCCACTGTTGTAGATAGGTCCGATGGGATTTAAAGCACTGATATGACACCGTGCATTTCTCCTCACTCCTTGGGCTTATAATATAATTTTAAACCAAAAACTAAGACCTAGGATATGTGTCAAAGGCCTATAGGTTTCAATCCATATTTGTATAGCAATCCAGGCCCTATGGTCCGTTTATCGACATGTATTCCCGAATTGAATAGCGTAAAGCCGTATGCCTGGAGCAATTCATCATTTAATTTGATTGATATAAAGTTATAATTTTAAAATCGAAAGCTCCGCCTTTAATGTACATACACATGTAATGGTGAACCCGCCAATCCGAGGACCTTTGTCCCTACCAGCCGGCAATGTGAGGACAAAAAACCAATGTGAGGACCTTTTTTGACGTTCTCCCTTTTTTATGCATAAAAACGTATAGGAGGAGGGTCCTCACCCCCCTAAGGTATGTATGGTCCTGTCCTCCCTTAGACGTCAATACACATACCATACAAAAGTCCCTATATGTATGGTTAAAAAAAAAATGTCCTCACATTGACTGTAACTTCTATACACTTTTTATACGTGTTTTAATACGGGTCCTCACATGGGTTGGTATTCGACTATAGATGTATAACCGAATTGAATAGCGTATGCCTGGCGCACTGTAGGCCGTATGTCCCATGTCCCTAGGTTTCAGGGGCACTGTTTTACAGTCAGTATGCAGTTGCGCAAAAAGCCGTTGCTTTTCTAACCCATACACAGCAGCCCGGAACTTAAGTACTCACCCGTAGCGATACGGCTTCGCAGTCATAGTTCACCTCGTGATAGCACGATGTAAATGACCTCTTTTCATGATTATAATCACACATTTCAAACAAATTTGCCATGAAATTGTAAAATAAAAAGGCATATTATGCAAATAATATATCTAATATTATCTGTGAACTTCATGACATGTTGGATTTCCGGTGCAAATTATTGCCATAACACACACCCGAATTCGAGAAAAACTTGACAAAACTAAAGCCAAATCCACGGTAAATTATTCCCGTTTGAAGAATACGGCACCAATTGTATTGATGGTATCACAATATTCATAGTCTTTTGTAACTAGAAACATGCTTAAAATATTATAAAATTATTTAGTCCGGTCAAGTGAATGGTTATAAAATGGGTGTCCGAATCTGGTCTCGAGCTAAATTCATTTCGTAGCGTCGATTGGTTGTTACTGATATGCGTGGTGTGCTTTCAGACAGGGCCGTACGTGATCGGTTCAAGTTAAATTTTAGATTTGGTATTGTGGTTTATTTCTTTTTTACTAAATCAAGCCTTGTTGTTCTAAAATAATTAAATAGCTTTCTTTCTAAGTATTATTGAAATTCATATTTTAATAATATCAAGGAAAATAAACTGAACGAAAAAGGGAAAAGGGAAAGGAAAGGGAAAGAAAGGAAGAACAGAAAGAAAAATGAGAAAAAAAGGGGGAATGGAACAGAAAGGAAGAAGAGGAAGATAAAAAAAAGGGAAGGAATGAGAAAAACGAAGGGTAGGAAAGAATAAGAGAGAGGAAAAGAATATCTTAGATAGTGATTAGGAAAGAAAAGAAGCGAAAATCGAAAAGAAACTTGGAGAAGAGAAGAGATTTAACCATCCAAACACTTGATGATTTATGATTTATGTGTAAGCGTGCATTGCGCAACTTCAGTGACTTTCATCAAGGTATAATTGTAAGACTGGGAAAGGGATCCCCCTTTCACTTTTGGTGAATTGTGCCTATTTGAAAGGAGTTTACTTAATTCCCATCTAAAGGATAATTTGCCCCCTTGCCCAATTTATTGATGGGCAATTTAGTATAGAAATGGCAAATTTTCACGCGCTGCGCACGCATTTGTCCAGGAATATCATACCAAATACCAAACAGATTTTCAGAAACCTTGCCAAAATGTCAAGGTCTGTCTCAAGGATTACTGAACCAATACTAGGCATGTTGCTGTAAGAAAGGTACCCCAGAGTTAAGCTTATTTACTGTTGTGAGAAACAATATTCTCAAAAATACAATACTAGGTTTGTTTATACTTATGCTAATGCATTTCTCATGGTGATTCCAAATGTGGTGATGAGATTCAATAATTTTGACATTTTTGAATCATTTTGTGAAAATTTGGAGCTGTCCTCTGCCGCATGGAAAGTGTTGATAATAGCCAGGTGTAAACATGTTGTTAAAAATTCTCGCGCTACGCGCGCATCAAGTTTAGAATGCGACATCATTCGGTTGAATAAACAACCTAGCTGCGCCATTTTTTACGTATAGGATCGGACTGGTGTTCACCGGGGGGAAATACCATTTGCCCCCCCCCCACCCCCACCCCCCACCCCCACTCCCACTGACAAAGACCCCAGATACACCACAGCAACGAACATCTGTTATTATAATTATATAAGGTTATAACAAAAGAGATATACCTCCAGTAGCGCCCCCGGCATCAACACCGGTGTCACCTCCAGCGTCACTACTGGTAACACCACCAACTGGTCCGTTACACAAATTGCCGTCGCAACAAGTCGTTCCGTCGGGAATAACCTGCTGATCACAAACTCCAAGACCGCATCCTCGTTTGAATCTACTAAAAATGTCAGATGTTCCAGGGTCTGTAATCTGAAATACATGTATAACAAGGTGTTCTTTACAAAATAGGAATAGCATGTAAATTGTATAGTTTTTCAGTTTCACAAGAGTGCAATTCGTCATTCATAGGCCGCATGAGTCGTATGAAAATACTAAATTCGTCTGTAATGTGTCGGTCTGAAATATGAAATATGACAACGTGTTCGTTAAAAAAATTATGGAATTTGGGCGGTCTACTAGAACTCTTTGTTTTGAAACCATTTTTTAGAATGGGGAGTAAATGGTAAGTTTTTTTACTTAAATAAGAGTGCAATTTTGTTACTACTTTTTATTAATGAGTTAGAGTAGGGGTAATGAGAACTGAAAGAAGTTGACATGTTTTGGTCAATATCGGCATATTTTACCAAAATATGATTTAATTATGTAGTCTAATAACTGTTGTCTGATTTTTTATAGTGTGTACACCATTTACGGAAAATACAGTTATTTACTTCATTACGTTCCAGTTACCTGTATAGTTTGAGCACAAGTTTGAAATGTTGTCTGACAGCATGCTAACAGCATGCTAACAGGTTGAACTGGCCATGACGCTAGTATTTTCGTGTGAACATGGTGTGAAAGGTGCGAACACCCTGGACCAACTGTCTGGACCAAAAGGCAGTCGATCTTTAGCCCTTTTAGGCTAAATTTTAAACTAAAATATGCTCTATATCTTTTGAAATTTGAACTTTTTATTTAACAAAGTTTGAAATAGTATTAGTTTTTAAACAAATTGAAACATTCAAACATTGAATTTCTTTACATAAGAACTTTGAAAAGTCGCATGTTGGGCTCCAAGTTCCAGCTAATAATTGGTCAATCCAACACTATTGACCGCATACTGGGGATACCTTGAGGATGGCCGAGGCAGTCTAGTCTATCTACAATCTTGCCACATGATTTGGCACACATGGTGACTTTCATTCATATTTGGGCTAGTTTTCAAACTAGAATCTGCTCCAGGGATAATATAATAAGGATTTTTTTTCTTCGAATTTTGAAATTTTCATTTGACAAAATCTGAAATGGCATTAGTTTCTATGAAAAATTGAAGTTAAAAGTGTGTATTTCTTAACACCACAACTTTCAAAGTAAGACTTTGGGCTTCTAGTTCCACCCAGATAATTACCCAATTTATTTGAACTAACTATAGGAGTGTATGGGTAATATGTTAATATTTTCTTTCAGCTAACTTCATTAATATCCAATGGATTTCAATCGTTCGACCAGCAAAAAATATGAACATTATTCATCAATGAACATTAAAACACGAAAATCAGCAAGAACTGTAATTAATATGTTTCTAAAGACCCCACTAGTACCAAGTCCTTTATAACATGGGCCAAACCAGGATACCACCCCTGGCGCCGCAGGGCCTTGGGCAGTGCTTGGGCAGCGATCCTAGTAGGCATCATCATCATCCTTCGGCTGCGGAGCAGGCGACCACAATTTTTCTCCAAGCACGGCGATCTGTAGCAAGAGTGGCTATATGACGTTCTTGAAACATGCCGTCATTGTCACCAAGTAAGCGCTGTATGTACTTCAAGTATGATGTGCTTGGACGACCAGGTCTCCTTCGGCCATGTGTTGGTATGTAAGTGGCATACATTCTAGCTGGCTCGTCATCAGAGAGACGGAGAATATGTCCAAGGAATCTCAGCTGGCCACTTTTTACACAGTTGATAAGAGGTTCTGTCTTGGTCATGTCATAAATGGTGGTGTTCGAGAAATGATCCATGCGCTTGATGTTAAGCATTATCCTGTAGCAAGAGGTAGCATAGGCATTTATTTTGCACTCCATGTCTTGAGATATCACCCAGGATTCACAGCCATACAGCAAAATCGTCACACAGGTCGTGCTATAAAATAATTTCACTTTTGTTGCGATAGCTACTTCAGGACTCCTTCAGGTGTTCCAACTTCCAGAATGCGCACCATGCAAATGCCCTGCGTCTTTTAAGGTCACTTGCACTCGATGCCATCATAGAGCCCAGATATCTGAAACCCCTCACATGGCTGATGGTTTCCCCATAGACCTGTAGTGTTGGGTGAGGATTGCAGTTGGCTGCCATATACTCTGTTTTGGGAACGCTAATGATGAGGCAAAGGTCTTTTGCTGCTGCAGCAGTTTTTGTCAGCTGGGTCTGAGCTCGTGGAATTATGGTCTCAAGTAAGACAATATCATCAGCAAAATCAAGGTCGTTTAGAACAACGGCGGGATGACGTCTAGAGCGACGCTGATGTGTCACAACTCCAGAGTCAAGGTCAGATGTGGCTTTCTTCAATAGGTAGTCTACCAGTATCACAAATAGAAATGGAGCTAGGACATCACCTTGTAGCACTCCAGTGGAGACAGCAAAATGATCTGAGATGCTGCCATCTACCATCACAGCACTTTTCGAGTTGTTGTACATCACACCTATGGCATCGACAAGAGGTGTTGGTGTTCCGTAATGTCGCAGCACTGCAAACATTACTTTCCTGTTTATTGAGTCGAAAGCTTTCTTGAAGTCTATGAATGTGACTGTGAGAGGTAACTGATGGTCCTTGAACCCTTCCATAATCCTCCTGAGGATATGGATTTGCTGTGCACAGCTTCTTCCAGGACGGAAGCCAGCCTGGTTGTTTCTCAAGATGGGGTCGACATGATCTCTAATTCTGTCTAGCAGGATCTTGTTATACACCTTGGCTGCAATTGACAGTAGCAATATTCCTCTATAATTTGTCATTTGAGATAGGTCTCCCTTCTTTGGTAGAGCTACAATAACGCTGGTGATCCATTGGTTGGGTGGTTTAAGGGTAGTGTAGACTCTCATGCAAAATCCATGGACAACATTGACCGAAGCTTCACCGCCATCTTGGAGTGCTTCTGATGTGATTGCACAGTCAAGACCTGCAGCTTTGTTGGGCTTCATTTGACTAATTGCTTCCTGAGTCTCGTGAAGTGTGGGAGGGTTAATTAGGATTGGTAGATCCTGGGCAGCAGGTGAAGGTAGATTGGATGGAGTTTGACCGCTGTCATTATTTAGCAATGAACTGAAGTATATCTTCCATTCGTCAAGCAGGTCTTTGTCATTTTTGGGGGTAGTACCATCTCTTTTCTTAACCTCATATAACCGCAGATCTTCCATTTGTTTGTTGAGCATGGATGATTTGTCTGCTTTGTATGAATCATTCAAATGAGCATTAAGCTTTTTCCATCGTTCCCTGGATTGCCGTGACTTTGAGACAAGGTAGCGTCTTTTAGCCTCATCCCTCTCAGACTTAGCTGAATGGTCTTGTCGGTCACCCAGTTTGGCATGCCATGCGCTTCACGTTTGCCAACAACTTTCTCAGATGCTTCTGACACTGCTTTCTAAAACTGTCCGTATCTCACAGTTATTGGTGTGGATGTGAAATAGCTCTTTCGTGGCAGCATTCTGCAGCTTTTTCCAGTCAAACCTCAGTCTCTTGCAGGGTTTTCCTTTGGTGGATCTTAGGCTGCACTTGAGCTTGATGCTGGGGATCCGGTGATCGGAGTCTATTTCCACCGAGTTGTAGGCTCTGCAGTTCCGTAAGGAGTTAGTCCACTTGCTGTTTATTAGAATATGGTCCAGCTGATGTTTTGACCCTGCTGGGTGCATCCATGTCCAGAGACGATGTTTGGGTTGAGGAAATCTTGACTGTGCGGGACGAAGTTTGAATTCCTCGCACATGCTCACAAGCCTCTCTCCATTGCTGTTTGTTGAGTCGTAAAAACAGTGAGGTCCAACAATATTGGGGTGTGATGAGTGGCTGTCTGATCCTACTCAGGCATTGAAATCTCCCAAAACCAAGTGGATATTATGAGGTTTCACCTGCTCAAGATGGTCCTCCAAGCTGTTGTAGAACTCGTTTTTATCATCAGGTGAAGCACCTTCAGTTGGAACGTAAATGGATGTAATGGTGAGTTTAGGATTACCATGGAACGTGGCAGTGATAACTCTACTGCTAATTGAGTTCACACTTTGTAGACACCTGTGTCTGTATATTGACATTAGAATGCCCACACCTCCCTGACGCTGATCTGTGGCCGAGCTATATATTAGGACCCATTTCTTGTCATCGGACCATAACTCATCGGTGATGTTAGAAGTGATCAGGCGATGTTCCTGTATACCTGCATCTGCGCAGCCTATAAATAATTGGTGTACCTACCCTTGTTGGTATAGGGTACGCACGTTGTATGTAGATACAACAAGAGGTTTGAAGGCAGATAGACGACGCTTCTCAGGACCAACAGTTCGTGATGTTGTGCCGATTTCCCGTTGGCCCGTCATATAGTCATTTGTTGACAGCCGCCCAGCTACCTTCGAGTTTATAGTACTTGGTTTTTTTCTTTGTAGTTTTCGTAATCAAATTTGTGCCAGATTATTTTGGCCCGGTCTGGCAAGCTATACGGGTGATTAGCCCTGGTTAGCCTTGGTCCGGGTGCACTATTTAATCCATAGTTGGGAACTATTTAACCCAAAGTTTGGAACTATTTAACCCATAGTTGGGAAGATATAGTAGCCACGCTAGAAAATACACAGGTGCAATAAATCATCATATAAATATTGTCATTATTTCGCATTTCATGTTTGAAAAAATAACTGAGAATGGTTCAATCCCTGGGGGGGGGGGGGGGGGGGGGGGGGGGGTACTCACTATATATTGGTATACGTATATGTGCGTTTTAGGGTGCCTTTTCGCAAAACTTGGTATATCGATGGGTGGTAATCAGAAAGTTTGTTGGTATAAAAATGCCCCCTTAATTCTTTAATGGTATATAGAAAAGTGTACTTTGTCAGATAGGTTTATTGACCCCCTAAAAAGGCCTGTCATATTCAATAACCGCTGGATTTCCAATATCCCGGCGAAGTTCAACTTGTTAAAAACACTTTTGTGAACCCAATTTTAGTTAAATACACTTTTGAGAACCCAATTGTCTACTTACCTTTTGTTTATTGTAAATACATGTATAACCTTATGTTATATTGATCGGTTGACATTTCACCAAGTTTAGTATACCGATCGGGAGTTAATTTTGCATTATGCAGGTATATTGAAAATCGGAATTCCAAAGTCTGGGAGGCACATCCACGGGGGTTCAATTGTCTTTACTTGTTAGCTATTGTGTACCATACACGAATCCACTAGTTTATTAATATCGAACAGTGAAAATATACCCAAATAGTCATATCTGGTCGGTAATCGGCACCATGAAATGTCATAATTCTTTTGCTGATGATAGTTAATAAATGCATTTATTGCCATATTGCCAAATATATTATTTGCCTTCATATTCTTATAAAAAATATTTGTAATAATTATTTTACTTTGAGTACACCTTTTTTTTACTCACCCTACACGAGTTGCCCAGATCTGCGATAATGCAGGTGGATAATACTTACATAACACTTCCCACCCGTACATGGCACCCCGTCAACAAAATCAAGGTCGAAGTCGGCATCTGCGCAGTTGCGGAATGAGCATTCGTAGCAAACCAGAGGCGCCACAGGAGCTCCTGTTGAAGAAATCATAATAATAATGATATAAAATACCTAGTTATAAAAGTGAAATTGAATTAGCAAAAGCAGTCTTCTAAAACATGTTTGGGCCTAGAGTCTGCATCACCCAATCTAAAAATCAGCCATGCACGTCTATAACGACATATACATGTAGACCGCCGTTTGACTGGCGAAAAACCCTTCAGAAAATGGTGCACTTAACATAAGTACACCAAACTTCAGAATTTATTAGATATCATTAACGGGTTTTTGTTGTTGTTGTTGAATTTTTTAAATGGTTTTATTAACCCTAACCACTCCCAGGGCCACAAATGTCCACGGTTAAGTCTGTCTGTGCGCACTGGCGTGGTACTTACTAGTATTCGATGAAATAATGGTCCAAGGCTACATTAGTCGGGCGAATATACTCGCCCAAGTATGGTTGGCCCCCGTGGCGCACCGATAGAGCGTCCGTCTCGCAACCGAGAGGTTGTGGGTTCAAGCCCCGGTGGCGACGCCATTCTTTTGGACCTTTTTGACAGAAATATGGATCTTAATTCAACTAAATCCTTTTTTACGTTCATAGAAATCAGTGTTCGGTCCTTCTTGGGGAATTTGAATACATCGTAGGTTGTAGGGGTGCCTCAATATTAGAGTCGAGGCAGTTGAAATTTGCCACTGTCGGTTGAGATGGGCACCGATTTTGTTATGACTTTATCGGTTGAGATTGGACTATTGGAAATTTGGTTATTGAATGCTCGGGTTTTTCTCACATGGATGAAAAAAATGCCCCCCCCCCCCCCCCCCCCCCCCGGCGTAGAATAGAACAAACCCTGCGCTGACATTTTTGAGGACTCAAATATTAGCACTTGTTATATCGTGAGCTTAGAACAATCGGCAAACAATTTCATTTTGGTAAAATGAAGGTGAAAGCACCATCTTTTTCAGTCGGTGAAGGTAGGATAGATGGAGCTGTCAGCTTTATTTTCATACAAACTCTTATTTTTGCTGAACAGCCCTCGATAGTGGAAAGGTTGATTTTTCTTTTTACAAATCCAAGGTGTAAAGTATAATAAGCTTATAGTTACAATTTACGCGTAACGTTTCATGCTCATTAAGCACTTCATCAGACTAGTTGACATTTGGGAACATCTTTGACATTCAAACTTAGATGTAACTACAATTTTATGTTCATCCATTAATTTCCAATGAACAATCATCGTGTTATATTAATGATATATTAAATATCCATACCGGCATTTGAAGTGATAAGTTCGGACCTCGATGTTAATGTTACGAATACCCATAGGTTCATATGTCAATGATTTAGTAAATCTATTAGAATACAATTTTGAGTTAGTAAAGCGTTCCTCGCTTATTTTCATTGTGGTGCGCTGTCTGTCTTATGCATTTGCTTGTTTTTGCCTTTTTATTTGCACCGTCTCAATTGGTGATTCTTGTTCACTACGTGGTCCGTGATGACTGAATTGTTTTTGGGAGTGTTGTTTAGTAGATCGAATCCATTGTAAAGTACTATAGCCCTTGCTTATTTCTGTCTCATTAATATGTTCTTCCTTTTGTTTGTAATGGCCTATCGTGGTGTAAAAACGCCATCATCAGTGGCGTAAATTTGTTTTTGGAATGGGGAGGGGGGTGGACGTTTTGACTGGTGCTTTAGAGAAAAGCTTAACATTTTTGAATTTTTGGAAACTGGACTCGTGCAATTTTGGATAATACTTTTAATGATAATTTAGATAAAAGCCCAATACATTAATTGATTTCCCTTTTTTTTAATTTATTACGGTGAGCATTTTATCATAAACATTATGTATACCATTGGGGCGATGATTGCAAAGGCCAACCGCCCCACCACCTGGTCAAATATTGGGGAGGATATTCCCCCACCAGATTTACGCCTATGAATATTATACCTGTACTTCCACTATCCGAGACATTTGTTGTTTGGACTGTCAATATATCGGCATTTGTACTAGAAAATTCGGTTCCCGATGTTACTTTTACGAATAAGTTAAATTACATGACACATGATATAGTGACAGAGGAGGATACAACTACTAAAGCAAAATAATGAAAAATAACATTTGTGAGATTTTAATCAAAAGATGGCGAGAATATGGTTGCATCATTGAGACTTTAATATTGTGGTTATACAACACTAATAAAATCGAATAATGCGAATTGACCTTTTATTTTTTCTCTTTTTATTTTTTTTAATCTGCTATGACAAATCAATTATACCTAAAATATATGATTGCAAATCAGTTAGAATACATAATGTGTGTGGATAACTGTTAGAGTAACATCGATAAGTAGACTATAAATTGCATGCAAAACTGTGGTTAGTATGCATAAATACAGGATGACGTACTAAAACATACACTAAATTACAAAATATAATATAAATCAATTATACAAAGGGCATGTTGAAAACGTCCCATTTTTTTAGGTAGTGGGTATTCTTAAGAGATTTTTTCCACATGTGTTTTTCAGTGTTATGGTACTTAATGATATCATGTTGGATATTTTGAAATGACGGTTTTGAACCATTGCACCTATTTCTGTAAACAGCAAATTTCGCAATCAACAACATGTTATTGAGACCAGTATGTTTACTAGTGGGGAATTTGCCAAAGAGCATATCATTATCGCACAGCGAAACCTTAATTTTACATTTGCATAGTATCCATTCCTCGAGCTTTCTCCAGATGATATTAGTAATAGGGCACATACAGAATATATGATAAATTGTTTTCTGGACCTCATAACAAAAAGAACATCGATCGTCGCTGGAAACCTTTATCATCTTAAGGAAGTAGTTTGTGCTCAGGATACGCTGAGTTATTCGAAACTGAAACCATCTTAGCTTGATATCCCCAGTGCATTTAAATGGCGCGTTGCAGATAGTTTTCCATTTGTTATCGTCGATGTATTGAAGTTTTTGCGACCATTTTAGCTTGGCTTTATTATTAGAGTTTGGTAAAAGGATTTTGTAGATACGCCTACAGCCCTTTTTGTCTTTCAATAGAATATCAATTTTTATAGGAATAAATGGGTTGGCAACCGGCTTAGCATTAGTAAACAATGACACATTTCTAAAACTCTCAATGATAGTACGTCTGAGCCAGTGGTACTCAAGAAAGTTTGTTCTAAGGTTAACATATGTTCTCCTAAGTGCATCCAATGAGTAAAATCCTCCCTCTGGATGCATGAGATCGTTAATATAGAGAATGCCATTTTGAACCCAACTGGAATAGAAAACAACATTTCCACCAATATTAATCTGAGGATTGTTCCAGATACATGACCGTAGAACTTCGCTGCAATCGTTTAGCTTCATGTGTTGCTGAAACGAGTTCCAGGCTAGAATTACTTCCTTCCAAAAAGTATTGCTCATCTTATTAATAGAATTGGTCCACCTACGGGTGCCGCAGATAAAGTTACCCATGTCCTTCAGCTGTGAGAAATACAGAAACATGATAACTGCTTTATTGGAATTACCAGCCCTTACACTCTCAGAACAGGTATTAAAAAATCATGGGTTAAAAGAATGTTGGTTAAAAAGTATACTACATTGGTTAAAAATGAAGCGTTGGTTAAAAATTACTTTTAATACTGCGTTGGTTAAAGAGTAAAATTATAATTCATTTTTAGTTTATTCAACGTTGGTTAAGGCATCATAATTTTAACCAACAATAGGTCATAACAAGATTCCCGCCAAAGAATTTTAATGGCGTGAAAATATTTTGCGCACATTATTTAGACCACGTAAGAATTTGTATATGCAATCAATCGTGTTAGGCCGCCCCTTATACATTATGCCCGATGTTACCTTGGTTCAAAGCGACTCTATCCTCCCCCAACCTCTATCCTACCACCCTCCCTACCCCACCCCTCCCCTGCCCCATCCCACCACACCACTCCACCCCACCCCTCCCCCATCCAACCACACCCCATTCCACCTCACCTTACCAACAACAACCACCGCGACCGGTGGGCAATTTTCACGGTCCGACGACTGATATAGCTCTACACACAGGCAACCACTGATAGCTCTACTCTACACACAGACAGCCGCGGACCAGGGGCGGAAAAATAACACGATTGATTTCATATACGAATTCTGACGTGGTCTTAAAATTGCGGCCGTTTTCACAAGTTATCGCTTACCGGCCTTATGGCTAGGATCGTGTGCCTTGTCCTTCGCCTTGTCCTGTCCCTTGCCCTTTGCCAAAGTTGGTCCTGATTCTGGGGTTTCCGCCAATAATGAAAGCCAATAATGGGCCGATGAAACATCAATATTGTAATGTTGTCTGGGTTAAAGTTTAGCGAAAAAACTAAATGTTTAACCAACATTTTTTAACCAACTGCTGTTGGTTAAAACATTATTAACCAACAAATGATTAAACATTGTAACCAACCCCAGGTTAAAGTTTAACCAACCACTGTTGGTTAAAACATATTAACCAACAAATGATTAAAATTTGTAACCAACCACAGGTTAAAGTTTAACCAACAGCTGTTGGTTACGGTTTTAACCAACCAATTGTGTGGTTCACCTGGTAACCTCCCGTTGGTTAAAATTTTAACCAACATGGTTAAAGATTTTAACCTTTGTTCTGAGAGTGTAGAAGACGTCTAATCCATGATATTTTCAGAGCATTGAAAGATATACCAACTTGGATCATTTTTGTGCCACCTTCGTCATAATCGCCACACATCTGGTCCCTGCCAATCCTATCCGTCTTGCCTTTCCATATAAAATTAAAAACATATTGTTAAGCTTATGTATCAAGTTGCAATCTGGATTCGGAATGGCCAGAACCAGATGACTGAATCTCGAGATAAAGAGGGACTTAACCACTGCTATTCTACCCAGAACTGTCAAGTATCTCTTCGACCATTGTTTCATCGATTTGCGAATATTTTCAACAATACTAGAGTAGTTTAATGCTGGCATCTCATGCAGATCAAGACTGAAATCAACACTAAGCATGGAGAATCTATTCCTAACCCAGTTGAGATGACTACAGTACTAAAAGGCAGCTCCTTCCGATTAGAGCCTATCCAAACAACATTTGTTTTATTGCTATTTATACGTAACCCAGACATGACCGCAAATTGATCCAGAACATTTAAGGTTTCTACAAGCGACCTCTCACTACCGTCAAGAATAAATGTGGTATCATCGGCATATTGTGTGACTTAAAACTCCTTGTTATCAATAACAACGCCCTTCATATCATGGTTGTTTCTTGCCATCGTCGCAAGTACTTCAGCACACAGTAGAAAAAGGTAAGGCGAGAGGGGATCGCCTTGACGGCAACCCCGTTTAACAAGGAATCTATCAGACATATTGCCGTTAATAAGCAGGCTAGATTCAGCATTGTTATAGAAAAGTCTAATCCATTTCTGAATTGAAGTACCAAAGCCATGACGCTTAAGAATTTTGAAAATGAAACTATGAGAGACTGTATCGAAAGCCTTTTCAAAGTCTATAAGATGCAGCATCCCAGGTATTGATTTCTCATCAGCGTGAAAAATAATAAACAATTCTAATGTTTTCACCGATAAACCGACCAGCCATAATACCATTTTGATCGTCCTCAATAAGCTTTGGAAGAACAGACTTAATTCTGTTGGCAATGCACATAGAAGCGAGTTTGTAAATTGAGTTAAGTAAAGAGATTGGTCTTTTATGAAAGAATCTACTATATCCTCATAAAAATGGTATATTCCAAAGTGTTCTAACAATTCTTATGCAAATTGAAAAAGTGGCTGACCAGGGAGTTTAGTAGTATTTTGAGAGGACATTTGAATCGCAAAAATGAAGCCTCCTTTATATGGACAAATGGGCGTGAGGGCGTGAGTGCTATATTGACAACGCCATGATTGACAGCTAGGGGTGTGGTACCGCGCCTTTTTGTCCCGAAGCAATGGTCATGACGTCATATTTTGGTCGATTTTCTGAACTTTTGTATTGGATTTACGCGCAAAATATATGCCCTTGGCATCATACTTTCCCGGTTGTGCGGGTCCACTTTCAATTTCAGATGTTCTAAAATGGATGGATTTCTAACCAATTTGATATAGAAACACGATCCGCACACCTCAGAATTGCAAAAAAGCTTAAAACAAGTCCACTTTTTTGTGCCTTTAAACAGAGTGGCGGCCGGGAATGTAGAATTTAACACAGTGCATTAACCCATGACCCCGGTCCAATTGATAAAATTAGATATTAATAAATTATTTGCAAACATTTTGTTAAATTTGCACTGTTGGTGTAGTGGATAGAACGTTGACATAAGGAGCGAAAGGTTGTGAGTTCGAGCCCCCGCTGGACTAGCTCAGCCTGCCGGCATCATCTGTATGCGTGCCCACACGGACACCGCTGCTGGCGTCGACCGTATAAATGACGCCATTTTTTGTGTTCGAAAATGTCAAAGTTTTTTACCGTTCTTTCAAAAATAAGGAGTATAATCACATTACAAACACATTTTGTGTGAGAGAAACACACACATTTGGCAAAAATGGCACAATAAAAATCCGTTCGTTATAAATAAATGGATATGGTTAAATAATAAAACTATCACAATTATAATAGTCGTGGATCTCTGTGGCGTGCGTAGGTTGGCCATGTCGTTGGCAATCGGCAATCACGGGTTCAAATTATTTTTCTATTTTTTAAACTTGATGGTGGATTAATGTAACATCATTGTTATCAATTTTTATCAATTATAAAGGCCGCCCATGCGTTCATAGTTTTCTTTTTATTTATTTATCTATCATAAATGTATCTCTTGATTTATTTATTTTTGTATCGAAACAATTAAAATGCGTACAAAATTGCTCGATAAATAAGTGATTTAACTTGAAGCTTGAGTTCAGTTTGATTAATGATAGAAAAAACTTGTTGTAAAACCATTTTACCAGTGTGCCCAACAATTCCCCCTTTGCACACTTTGTTTTATACATTCAGAGAGATGTCACTTTTAGCTTGTTATAGCTAGGCTAATATTTAATAATATACAATTATAAGCAAGTTTGCGACCGGGTTTGCGACCTCTTTGATTTTAGGCTGGTAACACAATCCCACAGTGCATTTCGTTAAAACAGTGTAAATTATTTCTGAATAAATTCATCAGGTTTGCAGGAATAGATAATTGAGATTTTCATTTTTCAAAACCAGAAATTTTTACTCACGATTGACAGTTTTATACGGACACTATTCGACCGAATGAACACAATAATTACAGAGGAGGAGGACATCAAGGCAGAAGAAGACAAGATCAAGAGTGCTCTGACCCTTTGCGGATATCCCCAATGGTCCTTTAAGAAGGTCAAGGACCAGGCAGCCACACTCTTAGAAAAGATTACGCAATGTTGGGTAAAATACTACACTTCATGATGGTAAAAAGGGAACATGGGTGTTTGTTGGGTAAAACTGTGCACAACAGTGGCTGTGTACAGTCTTACACAACACATTGTGAACAATTTACCCATCAAATAGCTAAATTTTACCCAACAAAGGTGAAAACTTTGACACTATATCGTTGGGTAAAGGTTTACCCCAAAACGACCATGTTCCCTATTTTGACCCAATTTTGTGTAACACTTTACCCAACAAATGACACAATATCGTTGGGTAAATGTTTACCCCAAAACGACCATGTTCCCTATTTTGACCCAGTTAAGTGTAACACTTTACCCAACAAATGACACAATATCGTTGGGTAAATGTTTACCCCAAAACGACCATGTTCCCTATTTTGACCCAATTATGTGTAACACTTTACACAACAGGTTTTACCCAACACTTGTGTCATGTTGGTACACATAAATTAATTAAAAAAAATACAGGAATATATTTTAAGCCATTTTGGGTGTCATATTTGTATTCTAATCTTCTTTCGCAATTTTAATATCCACGGAATTAAAGATTTTTAGAAGAATTTACCTTAACTTGACCGGAACGGGGCTCGAACCCACAATCTTTGCATTCGAAGACTGACGCCGTACCCACTGTGCTAACGAAGTAGTTGACATGTGGAAGTGTTTTGTGTTAATATAAACTATTTTATATGACTAAATATGACAAGATAGAAAGAAATTGCTGAAATTAGTTGGTAAATGTTGAGATTGGCATGAAAAAAGTATAAATATAATGAAACTAGTAAATTATAAAGCTATGTTATCTTAAGGGAGACCGATGTGTGAAGGTCAGGTTGCCGGCAAACCGTTGAAAAATCGCCTTGATAATATTAATGTGCTCCCGCAACACTACACGCATAGTTTACTTTACCTTGGACAATAGTTACATCGATCGGTAACGCGGCTTTCTACACAGATATTTTACCCAACAAAGTTTAAAACTACAATATCGTTGGGTAAATGTTTACCCCAAAACGACCATGTTCCCTATTTTGACCCACTTATGTGTAACACTTTACACAACCGGGGTTGTGAAGAGGTTTTACTCAACACTTCCGTCATTTTTGGTATACATAAATTGGGTAAATTTTCTTTACCCAATAATTCTTACACTTTCATGGTGTTAAATCATGTTTTACCCAATTACGGGCACTTTTCTACACATCAGAGTGTAAAACTCGTTGGGTAAATGTTTACCCCAAAACGACCATGTTCCCTATTTTGACCCACTTATGTGTAACATAGTGGGTCAAAGTGTAAAAAAATGTAAAAAATCGTTGGGTAAATGTTTACCCCAAAACGACCATGTTCCCTATTTTGACCCACTTATGTGTAACACTTTACACAACCGGGGTTGTGAAGATGTTTTACTCAACACTTGTGTCATTTTTGGTACACATAAATTGGGTAAATTTCCTTTACCCAATAA
This sequence comes from Ophiura sarsii, assembly GCA_035610835.1. Classification (NCBI taxonomy): domain Eukaryota; kingdom Metazoa; phylum Echinodermata; class Ophiuroidea; order Amphilepidida; family Ophiuridae; genus Ophiura; species Ophiura sarsii. The sequence continues at coordinate 66,503,068 of CM069457.1, read as the reverse complement.
TTCTTACACTTTCATGGTGTCAAATCATGTATTACCCAATTACGGGCACTTTTCTACACTTCCAGAGTGTAAAACTCGTTGGGTAAATGTTTACCCAAAAACGACCATGTTCCCTATTTTGACCCACTTATGTGTAACAAAGTGGGTCAAAGTGTAAAAAAATGTAAAAAATCGTTGGGTAAATGTTTACCCCAAAACGACCATGTTCCCTATTTTGACCCACGTATGTGTAACACTTTACACAACCGGGGTTGTGAAGAGGTTTTACTCAACACTTGTGTCATTTTGGTACACATAAATTGGGTAAATTTCCGTAACCCAATAATTCTTACACTTTCATGGTGTCAAATCATGTTTTACCCAATTACGGGCACTTTTCTACACTTCCAGAGTGTAAAACTCGGAATTCAATAGTAAACTATTGCATGTGTAAAAAGTTATTTTACGAAATTGATGTTTAGCACAATATTGGGTAAAAAACTACACATTTCTTTTTTACCCAACAAAATTTGACACTCATTTCTAAGCGTGCAACAAACTAGCCAAAAAGACTGTCAAAACGAAAGACCCTGACCAAAAGTCCAGTATGGTCGTCATCCCTTACGTACAGGGTCTATCTGAACGATCTACTAGGATCTTCCGCAAACACGGCATAGCTACAGCGATGCGACCTAACACCACTCTCCGGAAGATGTTGGTGCATCCCAAGGACAAAAGGGACCCCGGTGTTTCCACGGACTGTGTGTACGAAATACCGTGCATCAATTGTAAACAATCATACATCGGAGAAACCGGACGCCGCTTTAGCCCCCGTATGAAAGAGCACCAGAAAGAGACGGAGAAAATTACCTCCGAGAGGAAGAATTTCACTAGTCAGAATAGGAAGCAGTCAGAGACAGAATACAGTAAGTCAGCTATCGCCTAATGCCAAAATCCTTTGTAAGGAGGACAAACCACAAACGCGACGCGTCCGCGAAGCCATTTGGATTCGACGGAAGGCACCCGACACTATGAACAGAGACGACGGGGCCCATTTTCTAAGTCATGTCTACGACCCATTAATCACCGTAACAGCGTCCTCAACCGTAAGCAGTACGGATCAGAAGAGGTTATTCTGAGGAAGTGTGTAGACCACAACACACGAAACTGTCAATCGTGAGTAAAAATGTCTGGTTTTGAAAAATGAAAATCTCAATTAGTGTAAATTATTACCCGATAATTGTCCATACTGTTTATTCTATAATACGGAATAAACCATATTACACGCGATACAACACCCTTCCCCCTCAGCCATCCTTATAGCCCCTTACTCAACCCCAGCATGACAAATACTCAATACTTCTATAACTGAACAATATTGATAGTTGTTACAGTAGCTAGTCCCGTCTATGACACGTTGATATCTTTCAACAACTGATTGTTGTGTTAGTAATATCTCTTAGTATCTCATGAATTCTGGATATTAGATTTCAGGTTGCGTCTCATCCCCGTCACCCCACTTTTTAAACTCTAAAGTGACGAAAAACAAGTGTTTTTCATAAGAAAAATTACATTTTTTCCATTCTCAGTGGTAGAGATATACTTTAAAGGGTTTTTGTATTTAACCATATCAAATAGTGTTAGAGTGGGTAGTGTTAATAACCTTTAATATAGATACCTAAAACACAAACAAGTTTTGTGTGAATGAAACAAATTAGCATACTCTGTAGTAAATATGCCATAAAAAACATAAATAGATGTTTTTAGACTACCCCTTCCATTATTTTACAACTTTAACCAACTAACATCAAAGTAACACAAGAAAAACACATGGATTTTATGACAAATTAGGGAAAAAATGTCCCATTTTGATATCTTAAATCTTGTTTTATTATATATTTTAATACCTGTAACGTCCGTAACGCTTCAAAATGTAACGTCCGTAACACTAAATCAACAGCGTTGGACGATACGGGAGTATTAATTTCAAACTTGCTTTTCATGTTAACATATATAGAATGGAGTCAGGGCTTGCTCAATATAGTTGACAGAAAAAAATAAAACAGGGAACTGAACAGAGATTTAAGGATATGTACCATAGTCAAAAAGGTACTTCCTTTCAAGGTAACGTCCGTAACGCTCGTTTCTAATTTTTGTTGCTAATTAACTAAGAAAGCTAAAACAAAATTGCTTCATTATATTGAACATTAGAGTGTTTACTACTAGCATACTAAGAAATAAAGTGTTATCTTAACAGCAAACAGATGTGCTATTCAATTAAAAGTTGCAAGTTGCATGTATCTGTAACGTCCGTAACGGTGGAATTGGCCACATCTCTTCTTGTGTTATCAATTTGTCTGACTACTCAGGCTATGGACTCAATGTTTCTGTATCTCAGAAATATTACAAATACAAATGTGATCACGAAAATGAAAATTATATAAATAGAAGAATACCATATTATGCCAACTGTAATGCCACATTTCAACTTGAACTATTGGTATGTGGTGACATAGAATATAACCCTGGACCAGAAACGACTTTAGCTGAACCTACTACTACTACATGCAGTACCACATCAAATGATTTCAAACATATATCTTACAACAGAACAGAACTTCTTCAATTGATCAAAAATCACCATCAAACAGTTCCTCATCTATCATGTGAACTTTGGAGTCACCTTAAGGACTTAGGTATAAAGAACGGCTGTCGTATTCCTCGTAAGAAAAGAGGTGAGCGCCGAAAGAAAGCTTTCATCCCTCATGAGCATGTTAATTCTACTGAAGTCCCGCTTTTTTTACCTGAACCGAGACTAATTGATAACTCTCATATAAATTGCGATAAGATCTCTGCTAATTTCATCAATCTCTGTGTTCTCAACACACAATCTGTTTGTAACACAACCGCGGTAGTTTGTGACTACATACTGGAACATGACTTTGATATTATTGCCCTCACGTAAACTTGGTTGTCAAACTCCGACAAACATAAGCCTACCGTTGGAGAGCTGACACTCCCTGGATATAACTTTTTCCATGTCCCTCGTCCAATTCGAATAGGAGGAGGTGTTGGTATTATTCACAAAGAGTCCATAACCAGAGTTGCCAGCAGCCTATTCCAAGCAACATCATTTGAAAGTCTCTGCTGTGACCTTACTTTTAAAGGTGATATGTTACCACTTAAAATTGTCATTTTATATAGACCTGGGTACAGCAAGAAGCACCGTGTAACATCGAGGGTATTCTTCGAGGAATTTTCTGCATATGTTTCTTCATTATCAACATCGGTTTGTAAACTCTTGATAGTCGGAGACTTTAACTTTCAATGAGATATACCATCTGACCCTGAAGTCATCCGCCTCGCTGATATTCTTTCATCTTCAAATTTAACCCAGTTTGTATGCGATCCTAACCATATTGATGGCCATACTTTAGACCTTGTTATTTCGCGTTCAGATGATGATATCTATGATGTTTACTGATCACGCTGTTATTCACTGCCAGCTTGCTTTACAAAAACTTAAATTTGTAAAGAACGTTATTTCTTATTGCAAATGGAAATCCATCAACAAGGATAATTTCGCGAAGGATTTACAACTAAGTGAATTGATAAGCAGCTCATCAGATCTTGATCTTGATACTTTTGTTGATAAATATGACACTATTCTTCGCAAAATTCTTGACAATCATGCACCTTTAAAACATAGATCCATCACTATTCGCCCCTCTAATCCATGGTATACTCCTGAAATTGACACCGCCAAAAATCTTCGCAAAAAGCTTGAGCGAAGATGGAGAAAAAAACCAATCTGGAGATAGATAGACAGACAGCTATTCAAATCACAGCGCATGCATGTTGTTAATAATATGATAAATGATGCCAAATCAAAATACTATGAAGACAAGATATTGCAATGTCAAAGCCAAAAGGAAATTTTCAAAGTTGTCGAGAGTCTCTTACACCAGAAAGGCAATGTCAAGCTACCCTCGCCCGCTTGTCAAAAGGAACTTGCACATCCATTCAATGAATATTTTGTCTCCAATTTTTTTTAAATACGTCGTGATCTTGATACCATTACTACAACTGCTCCTGTTCTGCCTACTGAGAATAATGTTGCTACATTCATGATGTCTTTCACGCCTGCCACTGACGATGAAATATATAAGCTTGTGTCTTCTTCACCTTCTAAGTCGTGTACATTGGACCCAATTCCAACATGGATGTTGAAAGATCACATTAACATCATGGTGCCCGTCATTACTAAGATTGTTAATCTCTCTCTTGAAAATGCAAATTTTCCGGACCATTTTAAAAATGCACTTGTTTCTCCACTTATAAAGAAGCCTTCCTTGGACGCAGACATTTTGAAAAATTTCATCATGTGTCCGATCTGCGTTTTGTATCCAAAATTGTTGAAAAAGTTGTAGCACATCGTCTTGCTGAACATTTATGTCTAAACAACTTATATAAACAACATCAATCAGCATACAGAAAATATCATGGTACAGAGACCGCTCTTCTTAAAGTACACAATGATATTTAACGTGAATTGGATGGTAAACGTGGCATTTTGTCTCATTCTTCTCGACCTCTCTGCCGCCTTCGACACCATTGACCATGATATTCTGTTCAGGCGTCTTGAGTCAATTGGTGTCCAGGATTCAGCTCTGAGATGGTTTCAGTCCTACCTCAAAAACAGAACTCAAGTAGTAAACATAAATGGAACTATTTCTACACATGTTCCGCTAAAATATGGCGTTCCTCAAGGATCTGTGCTTGGACCTATACTATTCACCATCTATTTCTCTCCCATTGCAAGTATTGCTCGCAAACATGGATTAGATGTTCATTCTTAGGCGGACAATACACAACTACATGTGCCTTTCAATTTAAATGATCGTAATGATGAAATTGAATGATGATAAGACAGGGTTTTTAATTATGACCTCCAGATTTAATCAACGTAAAATATGTGATCATCATATCAATATTGACACTTCTTCTGTTCTTGCTTCAAAAACTGCTCGGAACTTAGGAATTGTGTTTGATAATAACCTATGTATGGATGTTCATGTTCGACGGGTATGCCAATCAGTGTATTATCATATACGGAATGTCAATAGTACGAGGGTCATTCAGTAAGTTATGAAAGTGATCATGGTATGGGGTACATGAGTGATTATATTGAGGGATAGTGTGATCAATACAAAGTATGAACCTTTGTCTTTCAAACAATACAGTTTTGGATTTCTAAGTGTGAACTATGACGTCACAGCATTGTCTCAAAGTAAGTACACTTGGGACACTGCTTAATCAGTTATTTTGCGGTAAATTTGAATTGTTTGTATGAAACATGTGGTAAGAACATTGCATAACATGACACCAGAAGCAGGTAAATCCCAATTTTTTTTCGCGTAAGTATGATAAAAAAGACAATAACTTTAACCCCTGTGTAATTTGATAAATGTAGTATAAGAGGCAAAAGTAAGGAGAGGCAATTGAATAAAAAGTATACAAATATCAGCATTTCAAATAGCCAATTTCATTGAAAAATGCACAGTCAGTGAATCACTAATATTGCGGAAAATCAAACAATTTAGGAAAAATCCAAGCAATTAAACAGTTTGGGAGATTCCATATGATAGCTAACTAATTATCCGAACTTATTCGCATGAAACCTGCAGAAAATATGCGCATGCGCAGACGGCAGATTATTTTGAACTGGGCCAAAAAAGGCTAAAATCATGAGATTTACCAGATAAAAGCTTACTGTGCTTTCAAATTCTAATCAGAAATAATGTAAAATGCTTAAATCAATGGGTTTAAATATTGTGATAGTCAAAATGAAGATATACATGAATGTATCAATCAAAGATGGCTGCCATAACCTCTCTTATTACTCAATCAAAAATGTTTATAATCTAGTCAACTGGACTTACTTTTATTGTTTGGCGACAGTTTCACATCCTATCCCGGATGTATCGTCAGGCCGACTGATGTTCTAGTGGCTTTGCTTAACCCGTGATGGGGTCAAGGAGTCCAAACGTCGAGGGATCTTGTTGACCGCTGGAGTGTAGGCCCCCGCTAGGTTGTGACGTAGGCCCCCGCTAGGTTGTGACGTAGGCCCCCTCCTCTGTTGAGAGTTGGCTCCTCTCGCTTCATATACACTGCTTCCTTAACCCCTCTTTCGAACCACCGCGATTCTCGGTCCAAGATCAGAACCTCCTTATTGTTAAATGTGTGATGGGTGCTGTTGAGATGAGTGTACACGGCCGAGTCTCCGCAGCCAGAGCTTGGTCGTCTGTGCTGGTACATGCGTTTAGCCAGAGTTTGTTTTGTTTCGCCTATGTACACATCCTCACAGTCCTTGTCCTTACATTGAATGCCATACACAATATTGTTTTTCTTTCTCTTTACTGTTTTTATTTCGCTCAAAAAACATATAAACAAATCACAGTACAGTTACAATACGGTAATAGAAAGATAACAACATACAGTATACACACCTGGGTTACATGAATAAGCACATCAATAAGTATAAAGTAAAGTTTATATACAATGTTTTACTCCTCACAAAACTTTTCTAATTTTGTCCATTTATCAATGAATTTATACATTGTGTTGTTGCTGGTAGAGATCTGTTTCTCAAGTTTATAATGAAATTTAATTAAATACTTAAATGCAAGAATTGAAGGTATTCGATTTTGATATCTGCTATCATAGATAACCTTTTTGATAAGTATTAGGCATAAGTTAATTAATGCACTACAGTCTCCTCCTTTGCCAATGCCAACCAGTATTTTCTTGTAATCAAGAACAATATTAAAATTCATGTTGAAATCAAACCATATTTTAAATTCGTCCCAGATGTTAATGGCATGAGCACAATCCCAAAAAATATGCTTTAAAGTCTCGGGGAAGTTACTGCATAAAGTACAATTCACATTATCAACAATTTTCATCTTAAATAATTTACTATTAGTCATTAAGCAATTCAAATTAATCTTGTATTGGAAAATTCTTGTCCTAACATCATGACATGCCTTAAACGGCATAAGGTAAATACTACTCCATTCATTGTCAAACACATTAAGCTCATTTTTGTATTTCACCTGGGATGTAGAAGGTTCCTGAATTCTCTGGACTAGAATACGATAGATGATTTTGGATGTCATATTGTCAATGTGACTCATTATTCTCGTGCGTCAATATGAAACCTTTTTTTTTACAAAGGTCCCGTTTAAAGCCAATTTTAAAAACTTGCTTCCAAGAAGCTGGAATAGCATCAACAATGCTTCTCCAATTCATGTAATATTTATTAGCAACCCCTCGTTTAGTCCAAACATCAAAGGGAATAATTTTACCATTTGTATTATATAAATCAGAGATCATATTCATACCACACCTGGAAAAATGCTTATAGTAAAAAGGCTTATGATTGATACAAATATATTGGTTATTCCATACACATTGTTGAAGATGACCATTTTTGTCAGGCATAATAAAATCAAAATACGACTTCAGCATATCCTTATAAAATATTGGAATAGTATTCCATTCATGAATTTGAGTTGGATGAATATTACAATGGAATATTAACTCTCCACCAAATGGAGCGATATACTCATTCAGAATTGATTTCCATGCAGCTGAAGTGTTAAGGTATGTATTTACCCACTTAATCTTTTGAGCCTTGAATATTGATTTCACATCGATCATTTTTAAACCACCTTCATCAATATTGTTGTGAGAATCAAACGCTTAATATATAATACGGGGAGCGTGTTGGCGCAGCGGTTAGTTCTCTCGCCTTGCACCAATGAAACCCGGGTCAATTCTGTGCACGACCGCGGGCTTTATGTGCATTTGGTTTATCACGATCCAGGACACGCTTCGCAGGTTTTCTCCGGGTACTCCGGTTTCCTCCTGCTTTCAAAAATCTGTGATCAGTTGTTTCGGTTATCAAAAACTTCCTTGACCCAAAGGTATTTGGGGAGCTGCATTAAAAAATGGTGGATGTTACAATCTAACTGCGGATAGGTTTGCGCTAGAAATTGGCAGCACCCTAGTTGATGCGACATGATTCTGATGATTCACCAGCAGCAAAATCACAGCGCTTTGAAACCATTTGGAAAAAAGGCGCTATATAAATACTGATTATTATTATTATTATTATTATTATTATTATTATTATTATTATTATTATTATTATATGACTAAATAGTATAATATCAATATAATGTAAACATGTGTATATTAACCAAATCACTGTTAACCGAATCTGATTAACCACTCTCGTTATCCTTTGTTAGCTGGTAACGTCCTTGAGATAACCACTCTGGTTATCCTTTGTTCTATTAACGTCCTTGTAGTTAACCAAAAACCGTTATGTAAACTAACGGCACGCGAGAAACCGTTTTCGTCCTCATTGTTCGGTAACCGATTTTGGGATAACCATTTGAGATTAACCACTTTTAATATTATCGTCGATTAACCACACTGGTTAATCGCGTGGCGTATAAATTGTAGTGTAAACCATTATTTGCGTTCATTACGTGATTGTATTTTGCTGTACCTATACTCGGACCACTATGTTTTACTCAATAAAAGGGAACATCAGAGCATTTGTATATAAATATCTACGACTTGTGTATTATCAGCTGAATATTATAACTACTAGGTTTGCAAGAACCTAACAATATCACCAATAAGCGTACGCCTCTTTATAAGACCTTTACCACCTTTCCACAGAAATTCATATATGATTTTATCTATTTGCTGTATTATATAATCTGGAATATGACAAACGGAGGCCAAATATATAAACTTGGAGAGAGCAAAAGTCTTGATCAAAATAATTTTACCAGCAATGGTTAACCTTCTACATTTCCATATATTAAGAATGGTTTTTACCTGCTTTAATTTTGGGCCAAAATTCATGTCCTCAGCTGCCTTTTCATCATATGAGAAAAATACACCCAAGGCCTTTATCGGTTTTGTTGGCCAATCAATGTTTAGCGGCTTGTCTATACTCATCCTCTTTGAACCAATCCATAGGCCCTTTGATTTACTGACATTCAATTTTAAGCCAGAAACCTTGGTAAAAGAATCAAGAAGCTTCAAGAGTGTATTAGCAGAGTCAACCCCATCCATAACACATGTTGTGTCGTCAGCATATTGGATTAATTTCAATTCAGTGTTGTTAATTAAAATACCAGAGATTAATGGGTTACCACGAATTGAGTTTGATAGGAGTTCTATCGCTAAAATAAATTTAAAAAGAACTCAGCGGATCGCCCTGCCTCACCCCTCTATGTACAGAAAAATATTTAGAGGTTAGGTCATTATTCAAAATACAGCTACTTATATTACTATACAAATGCTTTCACATGATTAACGAAATCAGGACCAAAATTGAAGTGTTTAAGGGCTGCAAAAAGGAAATTCCACTCAAGCGTGTCGAATGCCTTCTCAAAATCTAAAAAGATCAATAAACCGGGGATATTCTTATATTTAGTGTAATCAATAATATCTTGAATAGTTCGAACAGATTCTGCAATGTTTCTGCCCTTGACAAAACCACTTTGGTCAATATGAATTAATTTATGAATAACACTCTCAACTCTCATTGCGAGAGCTTTTGACACCATTTTATAGTCAACATTCAGCAATGAAATAGGTCTCCAGTTCGTTAAATTACATCTATCCTTACCCTCTTTCTCAATCAATGTAATAACAGCTTGTCTTTGAGAGGATGACATTTGACCTCTTCTTAAACCTCTGTTGAGTACTTTAACCAAGAAAACACCAATTTTATTCCAGAATTGTAAATACCATTCACAAGAAAGTCCATCGTTACCTGGGCTTTTATTCTTAGGCATTTTGTTAAGAACATTAAATAATTCCACCAGAGTGACATTACCTTCACATTTTAACATGTCATCATTATCAAGTGTGGGTGTTACATTACCCTGCAGAAAAATATTATTGGAACTTGCATCCTTGTCAACTTTGGATTCATAAATGTTCTTATAGTACTCACATTGTGCATTTAGAATTTCATTAGGATTATTAACCTCAATGCCATCATCCAAAATTAATTTCTAGCATTGTTTCTTCTTGCAGTTTCTCTTCTCCAGACTCAAAAAATATTTATTACTCTTCTCCCCTTTTTCAGACCATTTGATTCTAGAACGAACAATAATACCATCAATAATTTTCGAGTCCAACACTTCCAACTCATTCCTTACAACCTGAATATCGGCCAATGTAATTTCTGATGGGTTGTCAGCCAATGATATCTCAAGTGACTTAAGTTTCGTGGTAAGCTCATGGATTTTATTCTTTTGTTGTAAGGATTTCATCTTTGAATGTTTTATAGTCATCTCCCTAACCTTAAACTTAATCCATTCCCATTTCACTTGAATGTCAGGCAAAGATGGATCATTAAGCCAATCAGTCAAGTTTTTATTCATATTTTTTATGTAATCATCATCATCAAGATACGAATTATTGAACTTCCAATGACCGGGACCACGGATAGGGTCTTTTTGTAATTGAACATTCATAACAATAGCAGAATGATCAGTTCTAATACCTGGTATAATATCAGTGTGTGTCATATACTCATTTAGATTATTACTAGTGAGAAAGAAATCAAGTCTACTTTGAATAAAAGGGTTTGGTTGACGCCATGTAAATCTGCTACAGTTAGGATGCTGAAATCTCCATATATCAATTAAATCCAAATTATCCATAATATCAGAAATTTTGTCGACAACTGCTTCCTTGATTTTTATAATCCCACGTTTCTTATCAATCTTAGCATTCAGAATACAATTAAAGTCACCACCAATAATAATGCGCTCTTTCTCATCAAAATTGTTGTCGTTAAAGTAGTTATTAAGATCAATATAGAACTTTATATGCATGTTTTCAATATTGGGGGCATAAATATTAACCACAACAAACTTCAAGTCATCTTTGACAACATTAATACATAAAATTCTACCATCATCGTCATTATAAATATCAGTGACATCAATGTTATTGCCCTTACGAAAAACGATAGCAACCCCTTTACTGTTATTGGTACCATGTGAAAATAAAATGTTCCCTCCCCATTCTTGCTGCCATTGGGTTTCAACATTGACAGTGCTGTGAGTCTCCTGAAGCAGAATTAAATCAGCATTAGTATTTTTGCACCAATTGAAAATACTCGCCCGTTTTTTGAGATTCCCAATCTCCCTAACATTCAATGAAATAATCTTTAAATTATGTAAAGTACACAATATTGCTCAGTTGATCTTTAGGTGGTTTGTTATCAGTTCCCAATTTGGCAAGGATTGCCTAAATTTGGTGAGGAACTTAGAACAAACGTCGAGAAAACTAGCGGATCATAGAAACCATCTTCGGTTCAATTTGCGTTGTCTACACACGAGTGTTACGCCCCGCAGTTTATGGATCAAGCCCTTAGTGAGTGCACGGTTACCAAGGGATGTTTATGATCGCGTATTACAGTTCACCGCGCAGGCGCAGTTGACACAACACCGGAAGTCGAAGGAAAGGCAACAAAACAAATACGCAAGGAAAAAACCAAATCGGATCTCGATAAAAACTGGCGAAACAAAGACGATACCAAGGATAAATAGGTAAGAAACCTATCCAGTAGACCCCTCAGTGTTGTGGAGAAGGAAGTGCTCGCGAAGGGACTGAATTACTCAGTAGCACCGGACCGTATCCCATTTGTGGAATTCATTACTACATCCGAGTTAGCAATTAAGCATAACAACTTGGGTACCACATCAGCGGAGGAATTACGTGCTAAGGTAACATCATGTCTTGTCAACGCTAAATTACCAAACTCTAACCTAAACAAAGAACAACAGGAAGCGGTCAAAACCTTAGCCAAGGACAAAGACATCACCATTTTGCCAGCAGATAAAGGCAGGTGTACTGTTGTGTTAGACAAAGACGAGTACAATAAGAAAGCAGAGGTGTTATTGAGTGATACCAAGACTTACGAACTGCTCAAAAGAGACCCCACCAGTGGTTACAAGAAAAAGGTAATCGACTGCTTACAAAAACTTGAAAAATCGGAGGCTATCGACAGACCCTTATATTACAAACTATACCCGGGTGATTCCGTTCCCAAGTTTTATGGACTTCCTAAGATTCACAAGCAGAATGCACCACTCCCGTACTATTGTTAGCAGCATAGACTCCGTCACGTACAATGTTGCCAAACACCTTGCATATGTAATCGGCCCTCTCGTTGGCAAATCGAAACATCACATTGTCAACTCCAAAGACTTTGTCGACAAAATCAAGGATATCCAGCTTGAAGAAGATGATACTACTACATCATACGACGTGTCTGCCCTTTTTACGTGTGTTCCTCCGGATGAAGCGGTAGAGGTGGTCAAGGAATTTCTCAACAAGGATAATACCCTCAGTGAAAGAACTAAGCTAAATCCTGACCAAGTGTGCTCCCTACTAGAACTTTGTCTAAACACCACATATTTTGTTTACAATGGGAAGTTAGTTCTACAGACAACGCCATGGCTGTGCCATGGGTTCTCCGGTTTCCCCGATTGTCGTGAACCTTTTTATGGAACGCTTTGAACGGCAGGCTTTGGCATCCTATACTGGTACACCACCTACCCATTGGTTCAGATACGTGGACGACACTTGAGTCAAGATAAAGGAAGATGAACTAGTCCCCTTTTTTTGACCATATTAACCAAGTCAACCAACACATCAAGTTCACGCAGGAGACAATTAAGGACAACAAACTCGCGTTTCTGGATTGTTTGGTTCACGTCCGGGACAACGGCACACTCACAACATCCGTCTACCGAAAAGACACTCACACGGATCAATATCTCCTGCTTGATTCGCACCACCCCTTAGTCCATAAACTGGGGGTAATCAAAACGCTGTTCCATCGAGCGGATTCCATCAGCACAGATGAGGACACTAAAAACAAAGAACACTCGCACCTAAAAACAGCACTGGGTGCTTGCGGGTACCGCAAATGGACCTTTGAGAAGGCACTTCGCAAGACTAACGCTTCTTCAAAGAGCAACACAGCGAACTCTGATGGTAACAAAGACACTTTAAAGAGACGCAACGTTACCATCCCTTATGTGTCTGGCCTCTCTGAGAAAATTCGCAGAATTTTCAGAGACTACCAGATATCTGTTGCCTTCAAGCCCACCAACACACTGAGGCAGAAGCTTGTCCACCCTAAAGACAAACCACCTAAAGATCAACTGAGCAATATTGTGTATGGCATTCAATGTAAGGACAAGGACTGTGAGGATGTGTACATAGGCGAAACAAAACAAACTCTGGCTAAACGCATGTACCAGCACAGACGACCAAGCTCTGGCTGCGGAGACTCGGCCGTGTACACTCATCTCAACAGCACCCATCACACATTTGACAATAAGGAGGTTCTGATCTTGGACCGAGAATCGCGGTGGTTCGAAAGAGGGGTTAAGGAAGCAGTGTATGTGAAGCGAGAGGAGCCAACTCTCAACAGAGGAGGGGGCCTACGTCACAACCTAGCGGGGGCCTACACTCCAGCGGTCAACAAGATCCCTCGACGTTTGGACTCCTTGACCCCGTCACGGGTCAAGCAAAACCACTAGAACATCAGTCGGCCTGACGATACATCCGGGATAGGATGTGAAACTGTCGCCAAACAATAAAAGTAAGTCCAGTTGACTAGATTATAAACATTTTTGATTGATTTTAACTACCTGGATGACTGACAACATTCATAAACATACCTCTCTTATTACTGTTATCTTTAGAGCTACTATATATGTATTGTTAAAGTAATCGTCACATAATTTCAATGGTTTGAGGAAATTTTATGAACAGCTCCTCTTGACACCCCCACTATTATTGCTTTACATCCCACAACAATTTACTAAATTATAATCCCTCCATTGTTCTTTATACTTTGTTGTTTTCTAAGGTATATTATTGCGGATTTTGCTAAATAAAAGCGTATTTGAGATGGTCCCTTCTTGTTTGTCTTAAGAAATTAAGATCTAAAAAAACGTGTCAAACAGAGATAAGTGTGTGTTCTAACTATGTGCCAAGTGTTATCTGTTTTTATGCTTGCATTGCCTATATATACGCAAATGTATCAATCAACCCATATTCAACATATTACATATCCAGCCAAATAATTGACAGATTTCAGTCAGTGTCTGAAACCTATTGTGTTCATGTTAATGACGTTACATAGCCAAAGGTATCTAACAATCCAAAAGTGTATTGTTTGAAAGACAAAGGTTCATACTTTGTATTGATCACATTATCCCTCAATAGAATCACTCATGCATCCCATACCATGATCACTTTCATTATTTATTGAACGACCCTCGTATAAGGAAAATGTTAACATTTGAAACCGCAGCTACTATCGTCCATGCTCTTATAACTTCTCGTATTAACAATGGCAATTCTCTTCTTTTTGGCATCACTGATCACTTACTTCACAAACTACAACTTGCTCAAAATGCAGCTGCTCGCATTCTCACAAAGACAAGACAATTTGATCATATCACTCCGATATTGAAAGATCTTCACTGGCTTCCTGTTCGAAAGGATTCATTTTAAACTTCTTCTTTTAACTTGGAAAGCTTTGCATGGCACTTCACCTATTGCTAATCTTCTTGTTCCATATCATCCAAAACGTACTCTCCGGTCATCTGATAAACTTTTACTTGTTGTTCCACGGACTATCTTCATTTGGAGATCGCGCATTTTCAGTTGCTGCACCAACTCTCTGGAACTCACTACCTTATAATTTAAGATGCTGTGATTCACTTGACTCTTTTAAGACCTTGTTAAAAACAAGATTATTTGACTCAGTTTATAATTGATTTCTTTGTATATACGTGACGTGTATATACGTGTATATGCAAATCATCCTTGTTTATGTATTTTTCATGTTAATTTGTATTTTTGTTTTACAGTATATGTTTGCGCCCCGGAATAGTTCACCTAGATTGACGGCGCATTATAAATGCCATTATTATTACCTCACAAGACGAGAGCGCTCATACTAGAGGCTTTATTATCGGCAATGGGAAGTCAGTGTTTAATGGTGCACAGGCATGGGCTGATCAGATCAAATCCACTCTTTCACATCAAAATGTAGATTTTGGTGTCAGAGGAAAGCCTACATTTTTTCGATCTCACGAAGCACACCCAACGATTTTTAGGACTGTTTACTCTATATTATGTTGAATCGTCTGGAGTATTGAATAATGGCGTATGGTGTTTAGAGGTGTTATTACATAGTGATGTATCATGATAGCAATGATATAGAAAACAGTAATTTCAAAATTGCTCACAACGTAAACTGTACTGCTTGTGATAGTTGCGGTTATTATTTGTGGGGGGTTGGCCTATACCGGGAGGTTAAAAAAAGTTCAAGGTAACTTGTCAACCACATTTATAGTTTCAGAGGTTTCTTGGGTTTACTTAGTCATGATCAGCAGTAAGTTTTAAAATGATCCTGAAAAAATGGCAGGTTTAGCTTGTTTTATTCTTCAGATATGGTTAATTACAGAAAGCATGCATACAACTGACCTGTGTACAGGAGCGTCCTTACGTTTCTCTTAAACTATAAATGTGGCTAAAAAATTAACTTGAACCTTTTTTTAACCACCCGGTATGTAAGTAAGTAAGTGGATTAATGGAAATCAGTTTTACCATAGGCCTACTTAAGAAGGATTTTGCTGACTTTCCAATTTTATACGTCACTATGGGATAATTTTTCACGATATTAACTGTACGCCACTATGGATTTTTGATGATGATACGCAACTATGTAATACCACCAACGATATGCGAGATAAATAGGTGAATTATTTCCAAAAGGGGTATTTCACCCTAAGACATGGTACACTATTTAAATAAACAAATTGTATTTATACTTCGATCATTACACCCAATGGAGCAATTCAATACAAAATGGGCAAACATCGGTTCATCCACCTAAATCAACGAACATTTATTATTATTGAAAGTTTTGACAAAAGATTTACCTCCACCGGCGTCACCTCGAGCGTCACCACCGGCAACACCGCCAACTGGTCCGTTACACAAATCGCCGTCGCAACATGTCGTCCCATCGGCAATAACCTGCTGGTCGCAGATTCCAATACCGCATCCTCTGGCACCCCAAAGCTGATATCTTCCAAGGAGAAATCTTCCAGGTTCTGTAAACTGAAATATAACAATTTGTTCTTATTAAGAATTCCATTAAAATGGAATGAGGCGGTCTAATAATATAGGTTTTCTCGGCCAATTTGAAAATTGTATCAACCAAATTAGCCTTCCAGTATTCAAATTCGCGCTGAATTGAATGATTATCTAAACGTATATTTCTATTTCCTTATAACAGCATTCAATTTCATTTACGTAAATTCTATTTCTTTTTAACATCGACCAATTTCATTTTCAAGTATTTAATTTCATGTCGACGCATTCTATTTACGTATTGAATCATCACATATATAAACAATGCATTCAAATTCGCTATATCTAAGCGCTCTTGGGGAGACAGATCTTTTGCTATTGCAGCTCCTCGTCTCTGGAATGAACTTCCTATCCATATTAAAACTGCAAAAACTGTTACAATCTTCAAAAAACTGTTGAAAACACATCTGATGTCTGAGACATTTTGTAATAATTAAGTAGTTTTATTGTTGTTCATCGTTTTCTACTATATTGTATTTTATGTTTGTGCCTTGAGCGCTCTTATTTAGAGTGGATATGTGCCTTGTCACTATTATTATTATTATCATTATTATTATATGTGTACGTGCACAAGGTTTAATGGTCATAATTACATTTTCATTTTCATTTATACGCATTCAATTTAATGTTTTGTAGATTCTATTAAAAACCGATGCGTTCAATCAGGGACAGTCGACTGTCCCTGGTTCAATCAAACCGCATTTGTCTTACACTGAAAAATAAATTGGTGTCACAGCGACACCTTCTTGGAGGCAACTGTAAATGACACTTACAAAGGTGTTATTATTTTGACTCCAAAATTGGTGTAATCGTCAATGATATGGGTTCGCAAATAATTTACGGTGACACCGTTAAGTGTCCGACGGACACCTTTCAGTGATCATTTAGTGATTTACACCAAAACGGGTTTCAGATTAATTGAAATAACTCCAAGGGCGTCAATAGTTGGCGGGAAAGCTCACGGTTTTTAGAGGTGTCGAAGCAGCATGACACCAATTGGTGTAATTCTGACACCAATTGGTGTAATTCTGACACCAATCTGTGTAATTCTGACACCAATTGGTGTAATTCTGACACCAATTGGTGTAATTCTGACACCAACTGGTGTAATTCTGACACCAATTGGTGTAATTCTGACACCAAATTGGGCGTTTATCAACATATCAACGCATGCGTTTTCTCGTCGCCATTTTGTCTGTATGTTACGAGCCGGTAAGACTGGTTAGTACCGATCTGCTCGTATGTCAAAATTACCTACCCCCCCCCCCTACAGCTGAAATTGAAAATTACATGACCCCCCTGCTAACCAGTAGCTTTTTACACAACCCCCCCCCCCCCCGAAAAAAAATCAACTTGTCACATACTTAAGGGGACTGTCTTTACCTTTAGAATTTTGATCATGGATACGTTGGCAAATTCTGTTTATGCCCTCTAAACGGCGAATAATTTTATATATGATGCCCCTTCTTTTTATTGTGTAAAATTAGTAATGGCGAGCGTAATAGAGCGTGAATAGAGGGCTCCCCCTGGAAAGATCACATAATTACCGTATGTTACAAAATCCAATTTTATGATTTAAACAAATTATTGCATGCTTTTCACCTTGTCTCAGCTTTGCACCAATGCTCACAAAAGTAGAACGTTTCACTGGATTATACGTTTCTGCCCAGAATGTTCTAACTTATTCGGGTTATAAAGACTCACTCTATATTTATGATTTATGATCAGAATGTAAATCTGCAAGAAAATCTACTTGCTAAAAGAAAATCATGAATAGAGAGCGCCTCCTGGAAAAGATTACATAATATACCTTTAACATGTTTGTATACACCCTGTGGATCTAATTTCTAGAACGTTGATGATTGTTTTTGAAATCGATAGGTTTAAGAAAATATGCGCGAAGCGCAGAAAAAAAAGGAATTTACACTCCAAAATAGCCTCTAAAATCACCCCAATCACCACCACCTTTATAGTTTTAAAAAGTTACACAACCCCCCCTGTTTAAGAATAAAAAGTTACATAACCCCCCTATTTCAACATATGAAAGTTACATGACCCATCCCCTATAGTTTACCCCCCCCCCCCCCCCTCCAGCATAAATAATGAACGGTCCCTTACCAAATATTCCAAGGACATCATTTTTGTTCCTCAGCCTTTTTTAAACAATTCTGGTCAAATGCCCAGCACAATGTTTCAAGACGATTGATGCCCATGGATAGACAAATGTTAAGTATCGTTTTGACGCTCATAATCATTCTTTCTGTAAAAGTGGCACAACGTTGATTTTGGGTAGCTTTGATAAACTGAGTATATATATCTCAGGATTGACAAATCCAAATCAGATAAAATAAACGGCGTCTGAAAGCTGAGTGTTTTCCCTTTCCGTGTGTATAAATATATTACACCAAACTTAGGACTTCATGGACAACAAGTTGCGCAAACATGTGCACAATTTTTTTAGGGACACCCTGTAGCTTTTTTTTGGGTAAATTTGTGGGTCTATAATCCTTAATTTTGCTGTTTTTCACAGAAATGTTAGCAACATCTGTCAAATAATATAGGAACATTATGGGTTTCCGGGAAGCACAATTGGTAAATGTTTGGGTACATTTTCATTTTGCTGGCGGCACATCCCTACCATAAAAAATCAGAGTCACTTTCACACTCAGAATGGTCGGAATATTCACTTTACGTCATCGTGTTTACGGAAAAGACAGTTATTCACTTATTTCAAACAGGATCATTTAATAAGCTAATGTGACAATTATGTTTACACATCATCAATATTATTGAACCTTATAGAACCAGCAAAAGAATCATGGTTCTACGAGGGGCAGTCAATAAATAATGAAAGTGATCATGGTATGGGATGCATGAGTGATTCTATTGAGGGATAATATGATCAATACAAAGTATGAACCTTTGTCTTTCAAAACAATACACTTTTGGATTGTTAGATACATTTGGTTATGTAACGTCATTAACATAAACACAATAGGTTTCAGACACTGACGTCGAGGGATCTTGTTGACCGCTGGAGTGTAGGCCCCTTACTTACACAATACATATCTAGTAGCTCTAAAGATAACAGTAATAAGAGAGGTTGTGGCAGCCATCTTTGATTGATACATTCATGTATATCTTTATTTTGACTATCACAATATTTTTACACATTGATTTAAGCATTTTTCATTATTTCTGATTAGAATTTGAAGGCACAGTAAGCTTTCATCTGGTAAATTTCATGATTTTAGCCATTTTTGGCCCAGTTCAAAATGATCTGCCGTCTGCGCATGCGCATATTTTCTGCAGGTTGCATGCGAATAAGTTCAGATAATTAGTTAGCTATCATATGGAATCTCCCAAACTGGTTAATTGCTTGGATTTTTCCTAAATTGTTTGATTTTTCGCAATATTAGTGATTCACTGACTGGGCATTTTTCAATGAAAATTAGCTATTTGAAAAACTGATATTTGTATATTTTTTATTTGATTGCCTCACCTGACTTTTTCCTCTTATACTACATATATCAAATTACACAGGGATTAAAGTTATTGTCTTTTTTATCATACTTACGCGAAAAAAATTTGGAATTTACCTTCTTCTGGTATCATGTTATGCAATCTTCTTACCACTTGTTTCATACAAACAATTCAAATTTCCCGCCAAATAACTGATTTAGCAGTGTCCCAAGTGTACATACTTTGAGACAATGCTATGACGTCATAGTTCACTCTTAAAAATCCAAAACTGTATTGTTTGAAAGACAAAGGTTCATACTTTGTATTGATCACACTATACCTCAATAGAATCACTCATGCATCCCATACCATGATCACTTTCAAAACTTACTGACTGCCTCGTATATATTAGGACGTTACCAGACGGTGTCGGATATACACGAGTTGCCCAGATCTGCGATATGCAGGTTGATCATACTCAGGCGCGTACGCAGGATTTTGTGAAGGGGGGTGTTTTAGAAATATTGATATAAATAATTCACTATCCATGCCTGCGCGAAGCGCTGGCCGGGACACGCTTGCGTGTCCCGGGGGGAGTTCGAGGGGGGTAACCCCCCTCGACGCCAGAAGTTTTTTGAAATTCACGGTTGAAAAGAACGCATTTCCTTGCATATTTTTGAACACTTATTGCACTCTTAGTTCTTAACTCATGTGTTAACACCAAATCTTGATACTGACTGAGTTTCAACCCTAAAAACATCATTATAGTGTATATAATATATACAGTAATCCGCAGACAAGTTGGTTTTACCGGCGATCTCATTGGTTCAATGTGTGTCACATGACACGTGTTATTCTCCCTTTCAAGTTTAACAGACGGACAGAAAAAGCATCGACGCCTAATACTTATTTCAATTTAGTTTCTTTTAGTATGTCTATTTTTCTCTCTTTTCATTTTTATCCTGTCTTTTCCCTTCCTATTCTCTTTTTTTTCTTTTCACCCCGGCGTGGAGGGGGTGTTTAATATGTGGTTAACTCTTTGAACCCTAGCTGTCCCCGCCTGTTTGTAACCCGTACTGAGGGCAATGGCGTATCCAGGAATGTTTGGGGGGGGGGGGCCAACAAAAACCCTGAAGCCATCTTGTTGATCTTAAATATTTAAAAGTTGAACCTTATACGCGCGAAGCGCGCAAAAATTGTGATTTTAACATTAAAAAGTAACGTATGACGTTTTTAACGTCCCCCACATAATATTTAGTATAGAAAATTTGGTGTGGTTTGAGTGCCATTATAATATAAAAATCTCTAGAAAACATTCGCGCGGAGCGCGCAAAATTTGGATTTTTTGAACTAAAAGGGTAATGAAAAAACTGTCCTGAAGCCATCTTGTTAAGCTTGAAAAATGAAATATTGAAACCAATACGCGCGCGGAGCTCGGAAAAAATTGTATTTCTAACACTAATGGTCCAGTATGATAATAACGTCCCCCACATAATATTTAGAATTTTTGGTGTGGTTTGAGGGTCATAATAATGTTAAAACCTTTATTCGCGCGGAGCGCACAATTCTTTTGAATTAAAATTGGTCATGGAAAACTGTCCTGAAGCCACCTTGTTACGCTTAAATAATAAAATATTGAAATTAATACGCGCAAAGCGCACATGGTCCAGTATGATAATAACGTCCCCCACCTAGTATTTAGCATTTTTGGTGTGGTTTTTGCATTAAAACTTCAGTATGATATTGTTAACGTCCCCCACATATTTTGAATATTTGGTGGGTGTGAGGGCCAATATAATGTTAAAACCTGCATAAAATATCCGCGCGGAGCGCGCAAAATTTTTAACTTCTTGGACTAAAATGGTCATGGAAAACTATCCTGAAGCCATCTTGTCAAGCTTGTATAATGAAACATTGAAACTAATGCGTGCGATACGCACAAATTGATATTTCTAACACTTAAATTGGTCCAACATAATATCTAGAATATTTGGCATGGTTTGAGGGCCATTATAATTTTAAAACCAGTAGAAAACACCCCCATCGGTACTTAGTCTTTTCTCTTACTCTTTCCCTTCTCCCTCTCCCAAAATATTCCATATTTGGGACATATATGCGCGCGTAGCGCGCGAAAATGTTGCCAAAGATGTTGCAAATGACAATCTCAACCGACATACAGTCATTACTGAAGGGGCGATCGCCCCCTCGACCCCCTCTGGTTACGCCACTGCCTCTCCCCTGTCTCCGCTGTCCCCTCTCTCCCCCTTCTCTTTTTCCTTCTCCTTTTCCTTCTCTTTTCCTCTCCTTTCCCCTTTTTATTTTTTAGGACAGACCCAAGGGGGGTGTTTCACACCCAAAACACCCCCCCCCCCCCTGCGTACGCGCCTGATCATACTTACATAACAGTGCCCACCAGCGCATGGTACCAAATCAACAAAAATTGAACTAAGGTCGAAGTCGGCATCTGTGCAGTTGACAAATGAGCATTCGTAGCAAACCCGAGACGCCACAGGAGTTCCTGTTGCAGAAATCATAATAATACACTCGCAATCAAAAGTATTAGGACACCTTGCAAGCTGTAAATTGAGAGAAAACACTGGTAATCAATTGAACTACTGTGTTAGCTTTTTGGTATTATATGGTTATGAAATGAATGGAAAGATCTTAAAATGAATTTGGGATATCCTTGAGACAATATTACTTAAACGGAAAACATTGATAACAATATTTCAGCGATACAAGTTTCCTTGTCTGGTTAGCAAGAGTTCACATGATAGTTATCCCTTATCACACATTTATAGGAACCTGAAATTACTTTATGTGCCAAATTAATGTTTTAAACATTGTGACACATTACACAAGCAGGACATCATCCTGCTGTCTATTGAGTGTTGCATTTCTTTATGTAATCTTGTATAATTTGAGTGATCTAAGGGAGAGTAAACGTTATGAGCAACATCATTCACAATGAACTTGATATGTAAAACAGGTCTACTATTATGACCATACAGACTGTAACAACAAATGTATACAATTTTAAAAACCGTATTCGAAATATTTCTTACCATTACCATTTCTTAGAGGGGGTTAATTTTGAATGCAAGCAGAAATAAAGGAAGAGTATTTTAAAGAGAATTGTGTCATAACAAAACATGCACTTTCAGTTTCCTTGAAATCAAGTTTCAAGATCTGATTTTATAACATAGAGTCATAGTTATATTGTACATGATTGTTTACATAAACAAACTATACCCTGAACTTTAGAGTCATAGTTATATTGTACATGATTGTTTACATAAACAAACTCCCTGAACATTTGAGTTAAAAGTCCCAAATAGGAATATTTTGTATCTAATTAAGAATAGACTTATCACATCAAAGTCAACCAGGGGCAAAAACAACTGTAATGGATAATTAATTTATGATTAATAATTAATTAATTATGATTCATTAATGATTAATTAAGCATCAATTAATTAATTATCAATAATTAATTATCAAGTATTAATTAATAAATAAATAATAAATCATATATTAATTATTAATACTTATCAATCATCAATTTATTATTGAGTGATTAATTAATAATAAATAATAAACTTTTTTACTAACTTTCTAATTGCAATCTTTAGGTTTGAGCCATAATAGTGTGGCACTTTAAATACACAAACCAGTCATTAATATTAGTTGCTACATGGATACACCATGAAACACTAATGCATGATTTATCCAGGGACACTCCCTGATTTACCATGACATGTGTAGTTTTTCATTATTAAAATTCACAATTTATTGTATTGACCGTTGACCCTTCCTTATACAATACTAGTTGGCTGTACCAATCTTTCACCAAAACCAAATTACTTTTCCATTAGTACTATCTTAGGTCATTGTGTCAATACCGTGGTGAATAATGGGACTTATTATAAGTGCACAAAGACGGTGATGTGGTCGTTGCGTGTTATGAGTATATCTACAAAATTGCGAAAAGGTTGCGTATGAATAATTGGAAATAGTTATAATCAGCTGTTATGATTGGTTGACAGGGTTGTGTGTTAACTTGTATGGGTGAAAGTGTGAACAAATGAAACCAAGGGTACTTGAGGGTTTAGGTGGCCTTATTTTAACACTATACCTAGAGAACCAAATGCAATATATCCAATGATGTGACCTTGCCAGAAAATAAGTTGATCTCTGCAACGAGCGTGCTGAACTTGTACCAGTACAGGTTTGTTAAGTAGTAACAAACTCACTTCGCGAGAAAAAACAATTCCCCACGCTACAAAATAAACGTTGATTCTTTGAAATCGGTGTTAAAATAACGGAGATATGGCCAATGGTCTAAACTCACTTCGCGAGAAAAAACAATTCCCCACGCTACAAAATAAACGTTGATTCTTTCAAATCGGTGTTAAAATAACGGAGATATGGCCATAGCAGTGGGGTGTTAAAAAACTTGGAATTGACGTTTGTACTTGTTTCCTTACTTACTAGGTAATGTTTGTACTTCTTTTAATGTATTTCTCATGGTGATTCCAAAATAATATGGTAATGATATTAAATACTTTTGGAATGTCGTCTGCAGACGCCTGCTACGTGGAAAGTGTTAACTAAGCCAATACAAAATGTGGCTTACCCAATCAAATCCCCTCTTTCCCATATAATGTAGATGTTGGTGTCAGAGGAAAGCCTACATTTGATCAATCTCATATGGCCTACCCAACTAGGGGAATTTCTGCTGAATTTTGGGGAATACGGTTAAGGACAATTTAGATAAAACACCAATAGATTTACGCCTATGAATATTATACCTGTACTTCCACTGTCCGAGACTTTTGTTGTTTGGACTGTCAATATATCGGCATTTGTAGTAGAAAGTTCGGGTCCCGATGTTACTGTTACGAATAAGTTAAATTACATGACACTGATATAGTGATACAGTAGGGTACAACTACTAAAGCAAAATAATGAAAAATAACATTTTATGATAGCAATAATATCGATAACAGTCATTTCAAAATTGCTCACAACGTAACAGACTGTACCGCTTGTGATAGTTGCGGTTATTACTGGTGGTTGGGAGGCCTATAATACCGGGTGGTTAAAAAAAGTTCAAAAACTTGTCAACCACATTTATAGTTTCAGAGAACTTGTGTTTACTTAGTCATGATCAGCTAAGTTTTGAAATTATCCTGAAAAAAATGGCACGTTGAGATTGTTTGATTCTTCAGATATGGTTCATTACATAAAGCATGCATACAACTGACCCGTCCGCGGGAGCGTCCTTTTAAGGACGCATTTATTTATAGTTTCAGAGAAACTTTAAAATGTTTCTCTGAAACTAGAAATGTGGCTGAAAAGTTACCTTGAACCTTTTTTTTTAACCACCCGGTATGTCATAAAGTAGATTGATGGAAATTAGTTTTACCATAGGCCTACTTTCGAATAATTTTGCTGACTCTCCAATTTCATACATCACTATGTGATAACTTTTTCACGATATTCACTGTGGATTTGGACGAAAGTTGATGATATGCAACTATGTAATACCACCGACGATATGCGATATAAAGTGGTGAATTACTTCCAAAAGGGGTATTTCACCCTAAGACATTGTAGACTATTCAAATAATAAAGTGTATTTATGCTTCGACCATTACACCCAATGGAGCAATTAAATTCAATACAAAATGGGCAAACATCGGTTCATCCACCTAAATCAACGAACATTTATTATTATTATTGAAAGTTTTGACAAAAGATTTACCTCCACCGGTGTCACCTCCAGCGTCACCACCGGCAACACCGCCAACTGGTCCGTTACACAAATCGCCGTCGCAACATGTCGTACCATCGGCAATAACCTGCTGGTCGCAGACTCCAAGACCGCATCCTCTGGCGCCCCAAGGCTGAAATCTTCTAGGTTCTGTAATCTGAAATATAAGAAGGTGTTCTTATTTTCTCGAATGAGAAGTATTGTAGGGTTTTTTCGCTTAGACAAGAGTGAAATTTCGTCACTACTTTTGATTAACGAGTTAGAGTATGGGTCATGAGAACTGAAAGAGGTTGACCTTTTTTGGTCAATATTTAAAAACTAGATGATGTCTTTAAATGATATTGGCGCCATTTCGGCATATTTTACCAAGAAATGATTTAGTTACGTAATCTGAAAACTTTTGAGCCCGAAAGAGTGTTGTTGTTTTGGTGGGAGTTTCTGGACCTTTTTTTGGTGGGGACCCTATTGGCTGCACATCCCTAAACCTAACCCTAAAAAATTGATTCTCTGACTCCGTTCATAAGTTACAGCGCTCGATAAATTTCCTATTTTGGGGATTAGTACCCCATTAAATAACGTTAGTAAATTGGTTTACTTGGTGAAAGTTCTTGAAACCACCAATGTTTTATGAAATAAAGATTTAGGGAAAAGAAAGTTCTTCAATTATATGAGGTGTGGGTGCATTGAAAAGTAACTTAATAACTCTACCGCTCACTCACTACACTAAACTCACTCTTACACATATTTCATAACTTGCCACAAAAAAAAGCAAACCCTCACCAACTAAACCATCCACAACTTGATACTTAGAGAACCCCATAACAAGTTGGGATTTCTCCCTAGATTCAAGAATATAGCCAATGCTTTTCATCCGGGAATTTTGGAACATCAACGATAATAAACAAATAATAGCTTTGAGTCCATCACAGACTGCGGGTATTGTTTCATTAACAGTGATTAAACAGCAATACACATGTTAAAGGTATATGTTCTGATTGTTGGTCCTATTTTCAACTTGATGTTTTCTATTTACATGAAAGGTCATCTTTAAAATTGTCGCATTCCAATGTTTGAGTTGCATAACTCCAATTGTTCTTGTTTTAGAAGCACAAGGTCACAATAAACGTGTCCATTGAGTAGTACAGAAACTGGTTGGTGGTTAACCACCTTTGGCAGTAATTAACCACATTTTAGCCTATAATTTCTAAATGACACATTTCTGGCCCCTTGATTTTACAGATATAATGAGAAAAATATGGTATTCTTCTGTATCAACATATGTTGATGTGAAAATGAAATCAAAGCCAAAACAGTGATCGGAACTTACACCTTTAAACATGTATTTTTACGAATGTGACATAGACTTATACCAATGGATACCTCCATCAATATCTAGAAATACCCTAAATGTTCATAAATACCGACCCGCCTGTAGAAAGTCTAATAGTTGTTACATGCATTTTTCTTGACTGCCTGCAAGGTATTTCTGTTAGCCTTTTCTTAGTTTTAAGAAATTTTAGCAACATCTGTCAAATAATATAGGACCATTATGGGTCTCCGGTAAACACAATTGGTAAATGTTTGGGTCAATTTTCATTTTGCTGGCGGCACATATCAGAGTCACCCCCTGTCTTCCTAATCCTTTTCACACTCAGAATGGTAGGAATATTCACTCAACGTCATCGTTTTTACGGAAAATACAGCTATGCACTTATTTCAAATAGGGTCATTTAATAAGCTAATGTGACAATTATGTTCACACATCTTCAATAAATTTGACGGGCCTTATAGAACCAGCAAAAGAAGTATGCACATCCCTATTGAAATATGGTTCTATAGATGAGGTGACATTTGTTGACATTTAGGACGCCCTCTGTTGGTTTGAGACAAAACACACCGGGCAAGAGTTCCTATAGTTTACATAGGCCAGATCAGGTTTTCTAACTAGATTGTGGTGTCACAGCAAATTGTTATCAAAACTGTCTTTAAACTTGCTTAGGAATGCTATAAGCTATCGCATTTCACACAAAAAACTAAAACTATATGAGTTTTACAATTCATTAGAAAGAAATGTCATGTTGTCTTCATTAACTTTACTGTATATTCTGCCTGGAGGGAAATGTCTTCATTAACTTTACTGTATATTCTGCCTGGAGGGAAACAACTGAGGGTGTCCCATTTGTAAATACATGACATCATAGGTCACCTCATCTATAAATTAGGACATTACCAGACGGTGTCGGATATACACGAGTTGCCCAGATCTACTTACATAACACTGCCCACCAGCGCATGGTACCAAATCAACAAAAATTGAACTAAGGTCGAAGTCGGTATCTCTGCAGTTGACAAATGCGCATTCGTAGCAAACCCGAGATGCCACAGGAGTTCCTGTTGCAGAAATCATAATAATACACTAGCAATCAAAAGTATTAGGACACTTTGCAAGCTGTAAATTGAGAGAAAACACTGGGACTCAATTGAACTACTGTGTAAGCTTTTTTGTATTATATGGTTATGAAATGAATGGAAAGATCTTAAAGGTTTGTTTAAATGAATTTGGGACATTCTTGAGAGATTATTATTTGAAAGGAATACATTTATAACAATATCTCAGTGATACAAGTTTCCTTGTCTGTTCAGCAAGAGTTCACATGATAGTTATCCCTAATCACACATTTACATGAACCTGAAAGTACTTTATGTGCCAAATAAATATGTTAAACCTTGTGACACATTACACAAGCAGGAAGCAGGAAATCATCCTGCTTTCTATTGAGTGTTGTATTTCTTTATGTAATCTTATGAAATTTGAGTGATCTGGTAGAGAGTAAATGTTATGAGCATCATCATTCACAATGAAATTGATATGTAAAACAGGTCTACTATTATGACCATACAGACTGTAACAACAAACGTATACAATTTTGTTCGAAATATGTTTCATATATTTATTGTTTAGTAGTTTCTTACCATAACCAGTAAAAAATAATTTTTCACGCTACAAAATAAAAAGTTAAATTATTTGAAATCGGTGTTATCATAACGGAGATATGGCCAATGGTCTACAGTCAAATATATTATAGCAGTGGGGTGTTAAAAAACTTGAATTGAAGTTTGTACATGTTTTCTTACTTTCATACTATACACTCTTAGAAGGTCAGGATCAAATACATGAGTAGATTTCCGGCTCACTTTGTTTTGATCCTTTAAGGATCATTTTCGGATCGTTTTGATCCGTTTCCAGATAGATATCAACAAACGGATCAAATTCACCTTGATCAACTTTGATCTGATTTCCGGATCAATTCGATGAAAAAGTTCATTGGTCAATAGGTGACTGACGTCACTCTTTCGCAAACCGATAGACGACAAGCAGACGATCTTTTGAATTCGGTCGCCATTGAAACAAGGGTGAAATACCGCGGTAAGTTATCCAGTCTAATCTGTAAAATGTTACATGATTAGTGTCGGTAAAGTAGTTTTATTTTTTATGTTTGAACATGCTCTATTCTTGTGAACAAATTTCTTGTACCTGACCAGTGCCATCAGTACGATTTTCGGTCAAAATGCTCCTCACAAAATGTCACGATCACTGCGATGTACTACGCCTACACGATGTAGTAAGCTTACTGCACTCGATATATAGTCTGCAGTGGGTCTCTTAGAAGGTCAGGATCAAATATGAGACGAAAAGGATCAATTTTGATCCAGAAGCGGTATCACATATGAGCTTACCCTTTCCGGATCAAAGTGATCCGACAAGCAGGATCATTATTTTGATCCGTTTCAGTATCATTTGACAGAAATATTTGATCCCATTTCGGATCAAACTTTTTGATCCTGCTTGTCGGATCACTTTGATCCGGAAAGGGTAAGCTCATATGTGATACCGCTTCTGGATCAAAATTGATCCTTTTCGTCTCATATATGATCCTGACCTTCTAAGAGTGTAGGTAGGTATGTTTGTACTTCTTTCAATGCATTTCTCATGGTGATTCTATATATATGGTAATGATATTAAATACTTTTGGAATGTCGTCTGCAGACGCCTGCTACGTGGAAAGTGTTAACTAAGTAAATTACAAAAGTGGCTCACCCAATCAAATCCCCTCTTTCCCATCCAAATGTAAATGTTGGTGTCAGAGGAAAGCCTACAAAGTACATCAATCTCATATTGCCTTCCCAACGCAATTATTTTGGTCTGTTTACTTCATGTTGTTGCATTGTCGGAGGTATTACATAATGGCGTATGGTGTTTAGAGTGTTATTACATAGTGACGTATCATAATACCATAAATATCGAAAACAGTGACTTCAAAATTGCTCACAACGTAAACTGTACAGCTCGTGATAGATGCGGTTATTATTTGTGGTGGGTATGCTTATATGTCATGTAGATTGAAGGAAATTGGTTTTAAGATAGGCTTTAAAATGATTTGGCTTGCTTTCCAAAGCTGTACGTCACTATGTGATAACTTTTCACGATTTTCACTATAGGCCACTGTAGATTTAGACGAAACTTTATGATACGCCACTATGTAATATCACCGACGATGTGCGAGATAAAGTGGTGAATTTCTTCCACTTGTATGGTATTTCACCCTAAAATATTATACACCATTCAAATATTGTTGCAATACAAATTGGGCAAAAATCGGTTCATCCACCTAAATAAACGAACTATACTCTGTTTGGCCATCTCGAGACAGTGACGTAACTGAACAGGCGCAGCTTCAAGCACGCGTGTGAATCTTCCCGCCTTTGAACGCTCGTGCTTGTACGCCAGCACCGCGAGTATGCGCGCGCGTTATGTGATGCAATTAGTAGAATACGCGGTTACGTCACTGTCTGGAGATGGCCAAACAGAGTATAGTAGCGTATCTCCCGGGGGTCAGGGGGCAGAGTGCTCCCTGACGGCTCTGACCGGGAAGGCCAGCTGAAACTACCGGGCTAAAAAAAAAGGGAAGAGAGGATGAGAAGAGAAAGAGAAATGAGAGAAAGAAAAGGGAAAGAAAAAGAAAGGAAGAAGAGGAAGATAAAAAGGGAAGGAAAGAGAAAAACAAAGGGTAGGAAGGAAAGAGGGGAAGGAAAATAATAGTGTAGATAGTGATAAGGAAGAGAAAAGAAGTCAAAATTAAAATAAAAAAATTGGAGAAGGGAAGAGATTTAACCATCCAAACACTTTCATCAAGGTATAATTATAGGACCGAGAAAGGAACCCCCTTTGACTTTTGCCTTTGGTGAATTGCGCCTATGTGAAAGGGGTTTACTTAATTCCCATCTAAATGATAATTTGCCCCTTGCCCGATTTGATGATGGGCAATTTAGTATAAGAATGGCAAATTTTCGTGCGCTACCCACGCATTTGTCCAGGAATATCATACCAAATACAAAACAGATTTTCAGAAACCTTTCCCAAATGTCAAGGTCTATCTTAAGGATTACTAAACCAATATTAGGTATGTTTATACTTAGGCCAACCACAAAAAAGAGTTGTGTTACAAATTACAAACAATGTGGGCCTGGTTTTGTTTTTGTTTTTGAAAGAGTTAATTTTTTTATTGAGATTTTTTTTTTTTAAGATTTTTTTTTTTAAAGATTTTTTAAAAATATTTCAACACAATTTTTACCTATCTTCCGGTTGATAAATGTGTGTAAAAGCCAACGAAACCAAGAAACCACGCATGAGAAAGAAAATGCAACTAGTATATTGCTTTTATTTAGTCTCATGCATCCATCGTTGTCTTTAATTCAGTATACAATATGTGGATAATCCATACTTTCAAGCAGTTTCTGTTATAGAATCAAGGGTGAATATATTTTCATGGATGTTTACTTCAAGACAATATTCACCATTGGGTAGAAAATACAGCCAGTATGCATTTATTCTTGGTATCTTCACACATGTTGACTGAAATAATAGGTATAAAATGGTTGATTTGGTGTACTAAAGAATATTTAAAAAAATAAAAATAAAAATATATCCGGCCGGCCGACCTTCCCGATTTTAGGCTTGTGAGGGCTTGTGAGGGCAACACAAACTTCTTCTTTTTTGGCCTTATGTTAATGCATTTCTCATGGTGATTTCAAATGTGGTGATGATATTCAATGACATTTTTGAATTATTTTGTGACATTTTGGAACTGTCCTCTGCAGATCCCTGCCGCATGGAAAGTGTTAATAATAGCCAGGTGTAAATATGTTGTTAAAAATTCTCGCACTACGCGCGCATCAAGTTTAGAATGCGATATCATTCGGTAGAATAAACAACCCAGCTGCGCCATTTTTACGTAATATAGTCGGACTGGTGTTCACTGGGGAAATACCCTTTGCTTCTCCCCCTGATAAAGACTCCAGATACGCCACTGCAACGAATATTTGTTATTATCTAAGATTATGACAAAAGAGATTTACCTCCAGTAGCGCCCCCGGCATCAACACCGGCGTCACCTTCAGCGTCACCACTGGCAACACCACCAACTGGTCCGTTACACAAATTGCCGTCGCAACAAGTCGTTCTGTCGGGAATAACCTGCTGATCACAAACTCCAAGACCGCATCCTCGTTTGAATCTACTAAAAGATGTTCCAGGGTCTGTAATCTGAAATATAACAAGGTGTTCTTTAAAAAATAGGAATGGGATGTAAATTGTAGGGGTTTCAGTTTTAGACAAGAGTGCAATTTCGTCACTACTTTCTATTAATGAGTTAGAGTAGGGGTCATGAAAACAGAAAGAGGTTGACATTTGTTGGTCAATATCGACATATTTTACCAAAATATAATTTGATTATGTAGTCTGAAATCTTTTAAGCCCACAAGTGATTTTTTATAGTGTGTACACCATTTATGGAAATACAGTTATTCATTTCATTACGTTCCAGTTACCTGTATACCGGGTGGTTCAAAAAGAAGTTGACCTAAGTTCAAAGACATTTTTCAACCACATTTAAAGATTCAGAGAATTTGTGTTTACATAGTCTTAATCAGCAGTGAGTTTTGAAATTATCCTGAAAAGATGGCACGTTTAGCTTGTTTGGTTCTTCAGATATGGTTCATTACAGAAAACATGTACAAAACTGACTTGTCCACGGGAGCGTCATTTAGTTGTTGACTTCGACAAAACATCATGCTCTAGTTTCAGAATGCAAAAGCCCGCCCTGACAAAGTATCCCAATCGTTATGCTTATGTGCCATTCACATTCAACAAAGAAATGTAGGTACGTAAGTAGGTAATGTCAAGCACCAGACAGATGTTTCAGATGTCTCCTTTTCCTTTTTCTCCATTTTTTTACAATTTGTGACCAATCGTGTGTAAGTCCACTGTGTGCATTCCATCTCTACTAAAGGACGCTCCCGTGGACAAGGCAGTTTTGTGCATGCTTTCTGTAATTAACCATATCTGAAGAACCAACCAAGATAAATGTATCATTTTTTCAGGATAATTTCAAAACTTACTGCTGATCAAGACTAAGTAAACACATATTCTCTGAAACTTCAAATGTGTTTAAAAAAATTCCTTGAACTTGGGTCAACTTTTTTTTTGAACCACCCGGTAGATTGAGCACAAGTTTGAAATATTGTCTGACAGCATGCTGACAGGTTGAACTGGCCATGACGCTAGTATTTGCGAGTGAGCATGGTGTGAGAGGTGTGAAAACCCTGGACCAACCATCTGGACTCAAAAGGCAGTCAACACTCCGGCGATGTGCCTTGGCACATGTGTCGATCTTTAGCCCTATTGGGCTAAATTTGTAACTAAAATATGCTCTATATCGTAATATCTCTTGAAATTTGAACTTTTATTGACAACATTTGAAATAGTATTAGTTTTTTAAACAAATTGAAGTTCAAACATTGAATTTCTTAACACAAGAACTTTGAAAAATCGCGTGTTGGGCTCTAGGTTCCACCAAGAATTGGTCAATTCAACACCATTGACCGTATGCTGGGGATACCTTGAGGATGGCCGAGGCAGTCTAGTCTATCTACAATCTTGCCACATGACTTGGCACACGTGGTGACTTTCGGCCACATTTGGGCTTGTTTTCAAACTAAAATCTGCTCCAGGGATAATATATTGTGATTTTTTTTCTCGAATTTTGAACTTTTGGCTTTACAAATTCTGAAATGGCACTAGTTTCTATGACAAATTGAAAGTGATTGAAATTGTGAATTTGTTAACACAACAACTTTCAAAAGTAAGACTTTGGGCTTCTAGTTCCACCCAGAAAATTATCCAATTTAATTGAATCTAACTATAGGAGTGTATGGGTAAAATATTAACATTTTCTTTCAGCAAACTTCGTTAATATCCAATGGATTTCAATCGTTCGACCAGCATGAACATTATTCATTTATGAACTTTAAAACACAAAAACTGTAATTATTATGTTTCCAAAGACCCCACTAGTACCAAGTCCTTCATACCATGGGCCAAACAGGATTCCACCCCTGGCGACGTAGGGCCTTGGGCAGTGTTTGGCCAGCGATCCTAGTAGTCACGCTAGGAAACACACAGTGCAATATTAAATCAAACTAGAGCGGTTCTCGGCTTTCGCGGTTCTCGGTTTTTGCGGTTCTCGGGGTTTGTGGTTTGAGATTTTGAACAAAACCTGACTGGGCCCTGTTAGTGAATAGAGTTGTATATTTGTAAGGGAAACAGTCTTTATCAGATTTCAGACGAACTGATATAATGAGATGAGTGATAATGTCCCCATTGAAATATTAAGGTTATCGTGGGGTATGCTGTTTTACTGAATTTGGTGCATAAACATGGTTATTAAAACATTGAATTGATGGATATGACATATTTACAAAGCTAATATTATTTTCAATTTTTGTAGATGTATTTTTAATTGGCGCATTTACGTGGATGTGGGTTATGTAAAGTGAAAGTGGGACAATATTTGTAGGATATAAACAAAGTGTATGCTATTTGTTTGCCGAACAATGTTTATTATGCACACATACAATATCTTTACTATAAAAACATTTGTAGTTTGTTCATTAAAAACGAAATTTCTAGGATATATTCCTTCTGCGATTATTGTTGAGTGCTATAGTTTACTTAGTTCCAAATTGGCGAAAACTGTTTACATATGATTGAATTTGGAAGAGTAGGCAATTCAAATACTTGCATTTTTGTTGTTTTGTTTGCAAAAATCGTTCTTGTAGGCTTGGATAAATTTTGTGCGCGGATTGATAATGAGCTGAATATATCTTGCTATGATGGAACTAATTAAACTATAGCTTATAACTATATTCTAAATCTGTTTACAAGAACAATATTGCAATTAAGGAATTTGTGTGTGCTACAAGTAAAACAAATGTTAATATTTTTGTCTAATTGTCATGATGGACCACAGTCATATGCATAACACCGTTTGAAAGGTAAGTACTGTTGAGATCGAATGTTGGTTTGTATTTGTAAATGGTCATGTTTTATTACTTCAGTTTCCATAAAGGTGGTTTGTTACATTGTTATTATACATGCCAGAACCGGTAGTTAACCACGTGGAATTGACACTAATGATCTTTACTAAATAGTTCAGGTTGAATTAAGTTCTGCATACTTCAGCCCCACATCCCCTCTCGGTATGGCACGGGGTATATACTGTTCTAAAATGTCATTAGTAAAGATGCATCTTCACGAGGATCGAATTGATACAATGTCCTTTTTAAACATTTTGTGAACTTTTGGAATGTCGTCTACAGACGCATGCCGCGTAGAAAGTGTTAATGACACTAATGATCTTTACTAAATATTTAACGTTGAATTAAGTTCTGCATATTTCCGCCCCCCCCCCCCCCCCCCCCGTTCTAGGTACGGCACGGGGTCTACAATGTTCTAAAATGTCATTAGTACAGATACATCTCCACGTGGAATTGATACAATATGTCATTTTTAGACATTTTGTGAACTTTTGGAATGTCGTCTACAGACGCATGCCGCGTGGAAGTGTTAATGACACTAATGATCTTTACTAAATATTTACATGATTTAAGGTTGAATTAATTCTGCATACTTCCGCCCCCCCCCCCCCCCCTCTCTCAATAATGCACTTGGGGTTAATGTTCTAAGTAAAATGTCATTAGTAAAGATACATCTCCACGTGGAAAAGTGATACAATATGTTATTTTTTAGACATTTTGAGAAATTTTGGAATGTCGTCTACAGACGCATGCCGCGTAGAAAGTGTTAATGACACTAATGATCTTTACTAAATATTTAACGTTGAATTAAGTTCTGCATACTTCCCCGCCCCCCCCCCCCCCCACCCCCCTTTCTCGGTACGGCACGGGGTCTACAATGTTCTAAAATGTCATTAGTAAAAGATGCATCTTCACGTGGATCGAATTGATACAATACCGTAGATGATGTCCTTTTTAGACATTTTGTGAACTTTTGGAATGTCGTCTACAGACGCATGCCGCGTAGAAAGTGTTAATGACACTAATGATCTTTACTAAATATTTAACGTTGAATTAAGTTCTGCATACTTCCGCCCCCCCCCCCCCCTTCTCGGTACGGCACGGGGTCTACAATGTTCTAAAATGTCATTAGTATAGATACATCTCCACGTGGAATTGATACAATATGTCATTTTTAGACATTTTGTGAACTTTTGGAATGTCGTCTACAGACGCATGCCGCGTAGAAAGTGTTAATGACACTAATGATCTTTACTAAATATTCAACGTTGAATTAAGTTCTGCATACTTCCGCCCCCTTCTCGGTACGGCATGGGGTCTACAATGTTCTAAAATGTCATTAGTAAAGATACATCTCCACGTGGAATTGATACAATATGTCATTTTTAGACATTTTGTGAACTTTTGGAATGTCGTCTAGACGCATGCCGCGTGGAAAAGTGTTGACACTGTACTAATGATCTTTACTAAATATTTACATGATTTAAGGTTGAATTAATTCTGCATACTTCCGCCCCCCCCCCCCCCCCCTCTCTCAATAATGCACTTGGGGTTAATGTTCTAAGTAAAATGTCATTAGTAAAGATACATCTCCACGTGGAAAAGTGATACAATATGTTATTTTTTAGAAATTTTGAGAAATTTTGGAATGTCGTCTACAGACGCATGCCGCGTAGAAAGTGTTAATGACACTAATGATCTTTACTAAATATTTAACGTTGAATTAAGTTCTGCATACTTCCCCCCCCCCCCTTTCTCGGTACGGCACGGGGTCTACAATGTTCTAAAATGTCATTAGTAAAAGATGCATCTTCACGTGGATCGAATTGATACAATACCGTAGATGATGTCCTTTTTAGACATTTTGTGAACTTTTGGAATGTCGTCTACAGACGCATGCCGCGTAGAAAGTGTTAATGACACTAATGATCTTTACTAAATATTTAACGTTGAATTAAGTTCTGCATACTTCCGCCCCCCCCCCCTTCTCGGTACGGCACGGGGTCTACAATGTTCTAAAATGTCATTAGTATAGATACATCTCCACGTGGAATTGATACAATATGTCATTTTTAGACATTTTGTGAACTTTTGGAATGTCGTCTACAGACGCATGCCGCGTAGAAAGTGTTAATGACACTAATGATCTTTACTAAATATTCAACGTTGAATTAAGTTCTGCATACTTCCGCCCCCTTCTCGGTACGGCATGGGGTCTACAATGTTCTAAAATGTCATTAGTAAAGATACATCTCCACGTGGAATTGATACAATATGTCATTTTTAGACATTTTGTGAACTTTTGGAAAGTCGTCTAGACGCATGCCGCGTGGAAAAGTGTTGACACTGTACTAATGATCTTTACTAAATATTTACATGATTTAAGGTTGAATTAATTCTGCATACTTCCGCCCCCCGCCCCCCCCCCCCCTCTCAATAAGGCACTTGGGGTCTCCAATGTTCTAAAATGTCATTAGTAAAGATACATCTCCACGTGGAAAAGTGATACAATATGTTATTTTTTAGACATTTTTTAAAACTTTTGGAATGTCGTCTACAGACGCATGCCGCGTGGAAAGTGTTAAAAGGACACTAATGATCTTTAAGGTTGAATTTAGTTCTGCATACTTCCGCCCCCCCCCCCCCCCCTCTCTCTCTCGGTAGGCACGGGGTCTAAAGTGTTCTAATGTCACTATTAAAGATACATCTCCGGTTCTATAAACCACGTGGAATTGACACTAACGATCTTTACCAAAAAGTTAAGGTACAATTCAGTTCTGCATACTCCCATACTCCCGTCTGCAACACAATTGAGCTCTGGTTAAAAAATATGACCATATACAGCTGAATAGACAGCAAAATTTGAATTGGATTTTGTTCTCAAAATTAAGTGATAACAACTAATTCAATGATTCAATGATAGCGCGCCTTCTTATCTTAAAGGTAGATGTTCCGATTTTCAACTTGAAACGGTTTTCTATTCTACATGAAAGGTCATCCTTATAAAGTTTGAGTTGCATAGCTCTAATGGGTAGTCTTATTTTAGACGCACAAGATGCTGTGAACTATACCCATAACTGTTAGGCCTTGACAACAATGAATGACTGGATTGAGGAGGAAAAAAACCCAGTTCTTGAGACCTATATATTTTTTTCTTGAGAAAAACAGCCTTTAACCTATTTTTTGCCATTCAATTGGGACTGGTTTCGTATATTGTTTTGTTTTTTTGCCAATCAATAAAAAATACCAGCTAAGTTCCGAATTTCTGAGACTATTCTTATAGACCTTCAAATATTTGCTGTGCTAACATATAAGCCTTCGTAGATACGGCATATGAGTGCCCCACCCCGGCAAGAATGGCTGTAGCTTCCCGTGCGCGATGACAATCTAGTCATTAATTAAGTACCCCCCCCCCCCCCCCGGGCCAAAATGGTGATAGCTTCTCGCGCGTGACAATGTTCATAATCATGATAATTGTAAGTACTTTACAAAGAGATACATTCAGTGTTGCTATATCCATGCGCCCAACTGTACGCCAACTTGGCGATTTCAGCCGATAAAATATTTACAATTATGAAAAATAAAAGTAAAATAATATAAAATCATAAAATATGGAAACAATATACAGAAGTATACAGAAATATAAACATTAATAACAATCATAAAGATAGAAATTAATGTGGGCGCGTTTTGTGTATGAGTCAATTTCGTCGGCTCGAGTATCAATAAAAAAAACCAGTTAAGTTAATTTCAGAATTTCTAAGACTATTATTCTTATACCAGGGAGGTGTAATAATAAAAATTAGTATAAATAACATCTCTCTGCTTATACTATAGGCCTTCAAATTATTAATTGCTGTGCTACATTGTAACATAATAGGCCTATACTACGTAGATACGGCATATGAGTGCACCCCCCCCCCCCCCCCCCCCGGCAAGAATGGCTGTACCTTCCCGTGCGCGATGACAATAGTCATTAATTTCAAGTGCGCCCCCCACCCCCGGCCAAAATGGGGATAGCTTCATAATTTTTAAAGTACTTTACAAATTGATACAATCAGTGTTGCTATACCCATGGGCCCAATTGTACGCCAACTTGGCAAATACGGCCGATAAAATATTAAATACTTATGAAAAACGTAAAATAATATAACATCATAAAATACGGAAACAATACACAGAAGTATACAGAGTTGTAAATGTTAATAACAATCATAAAGATCGAAATTACTGTTTCAAGAACGCATGCAAACCGTTTTTCCTCTATGTTGGGCGCGTTTTGTGTAAGAGTAAATATCGTCAGACTATTGACTACATTATACAATCAGTGTTGCTATACTCATGCGCCCAACTGTACGCTAAACTTAGCGAATTCGGCTATAAAATACAATTATGAAAAATGAAATAAATGATAAAATATGCAATATTATTTCAGAATCATACATACCTAAATTAAATATGATAGCTGTGCGTGCAGAGCAGCCCATCTCTGCCTACGAATGTTTTTCAAGAACGCATGCAGACCCGCTTTCCCGCGGTATTGGGCGCATTTTCTGGTGCGTAGTAAATTCGGTAAGCCATACCGATTCGTCAGCTAGATTTACCCGTCAATTGATGAGCCACAATAAAACCGCTCAAGTGCATATTTCGCCGACGATAATGACCGCACTTGGTCAATATTCTCACGTAACTATGAATGGGCTAACATGCCGCTATCGGTCTTCAACTTCAAGTGTTTATTTGCTTTATGGCTTTCAACATTCCATGTAATTTATTTGTAAAGCAGACTAAAGCTGAATATTCCATTAGACTTTAAGGGGGTGATGGTTGTAGAATAAAATACCAGCAAAAAACTTCGCATATATAAATACCGATAAAAAAAACACCCAAACTTTGCCCACCCAACCCAAAAGATATACCATGGCAGGTAGTAAGCTCGCAATTCTTACTACATGTACAACCTGCCATGGAATGGACCGGGGAATGGATATTAGACTCGCCTTGAGGCTAATAAAAAATTCCACCTGAACCCAACATCCAACAGTCCCACAACTTAGAATAATGGTGAATCCCTAATATAGTGTATACCGGGGCCTGGTACCGAGATTAATATATATAGGTCACACCCCCTGTGTTTAGAGTTATTGGACTACGCAAATTCTCAGCTTCAAGGTCGATGCCTGTTTTATGATGACCTCGAAACTAACAGCCAAAGTTCACCTTCGGCATACCTTAACGCACACACAGCGACGTGTAATAGAGGAGATTACAATATTATTGGACTGCGCAAATTCTCAGCTTCAAGGTCGATGCCTGTTTTATGATGACCTCGAAACTAACAGCCAAAGTTCACCTTCGGCATACCTTAACGCACGCACAGCGACGTGTAATAGAGGAGATGACAATATTTTCCCGGCATTTCTTGATTAAAGTCCCAACGATACGAACTTATATACGGATTACAGCTTTGTCATAATCGCGTCTGTCTAATAAAGTTCTCTATCGATCAACCATAGCACACTTGACAGTGCAGTGATAGTGACCTTAGTCAAATGAACGAGTATGTTGGGACATTTCTTCCGGCATGAGCTGATCAGGCGAATTCAATACTGGGGGCCCAGTAATAAATCGGCCAAAGAAAGTCAAAATATATTACCACGGACAAAGCCTGAATCGGGGTAACAAGTAAGCTGGAAATACATGCAAATGTAACCGTAATGTACTTGAAAGGGATCTCTTCAAACAGGGTAATTTAATCAACTAATGTGTAAAATAATTATTATGTTCACATATCATTAATATTCTTTAAAATAGATATGACGAGCCTTACAGAACCAGTGGAAGAATCAAATCATATGAACATCCTTAAAGATGGTTCTATAGATTAGGACGTTACCAGACGGTGGCAGATATACAGGGTGAGTAAAAGAAAGTGCACTCAACTTTCGGATTTTTAGTCTTCAAATCTGTGCAAAGATTTGATATTATTTATTGAGGCAGACGGGCTAAATAATATTAGTTGGTCTAAATTGGTTGTGATAAATATATTTTGCGTAAAAGTCAACATTTTATGAACCGAACAAGATTTGCGATATTTTCTCTTATAATATCTATTGAATTCCACTATTGAAAACGGTCCATATTCTAGTTCGAGATGAGTCTGACTATCACAAAAGCCAAATGTGTTGTTGTTTTTGCTAAATTCGTGTAATAATGACATTGTTATGTCATTATTTAACATTTAATGTTTGAAAAAATAACTGAGAATGGTTCAATTGTCTTTATTAGTTAGCTATTGTGTACCATACACGAATCCACTAGTTTATTAAAGATGTACATGTATGTTCCGATCACTTTTTTGGCTATGATGATCTTTTTTTCACATCATGATATTTTGATATCAGAAGAATCCCCATATTTTTCTTATTATGTCTGTAAAACGGGGCCAGAAATGTTCCATTTAGAAAGTATAGGCTAAAATGTGGTGAATTACTGCCAAAGGTGGTTAAACACTAGCCAGTTACTGCTCAATGGACACCATTTTTGTGACCATGTGCTTCTAAAATTAGAACAATTGGAGTTATGCAACTCAAACTTTGGAATGTGATAATTATCATAAGGATGACTTTTCATGTAAATTAGAAAACATCAAGCATAAATCGGGCATATCAAACATTGAAAATATTCAATATTGTGTTCGGTTTTAAAATGCAGTGATTTTACCAAATAGTCTGGTAAACGGTACCATGAAATGTCATGATTCTGTTTGCTGATGATAGTGAATAAATGCATCTATTGCCACCTATATATAGTGGTTGCCTTCATATTCTGATAATAAATTGTAATAATTATTTTACTTTGAGTACACCTTTTGTTTTACTCACCCTGTACACGAGTTGCCCAGACCTGCGATAATGCAGGTGGATAATACTTACATAACACTTCCCACCAGTACATGGCACCCCGTCAACAAAAGGTGCACCAATGTCGAAGTCGGCATATGTGCAGTTGCTTAATGAGCATTCGTAGCAAACCAGAGGCGCCACAGGAGCTCCTGTTGCAGAAGTCATAATAATAATAATATAAAATACCTAGTTATATAGTGAAATTGAATAAGCAAAAGCAGTCTTCTAAAACATATTTGGGCCTAGAGTCTGCATCACCCCTATCTCAAAATCAGCCATGCACGTTCTAAAACAGATGAACCTGAGACAGGACACAAAAAATGGTAGTGGTAGCTTGTAACTGCAACCAAACAACATCAAATTTATTCACCATGACCCATGGTCAGTCATGTGATCGCACACAACATTAATATTAATTTTCCAAACACAACAATTACAAACTTGACAAGTTTGATATTTTAGTTCCCTCGGAGGGATTCATGTACAGTAGAATTGAACTTGTTGAAAATATTGTTTTGAGTATCTACCCTTTTTAGGTCTACCTCTGGGTCATAATTATTTATTTTATCTTTATATATTTATATGTATATATATATATATTTGGACCAATGTGGAACCAATCAATTAGTATATAGCTGGCATGATATGAGCTGAATACTCAAATATTTGTATATCAGTCGTCTATTTATTTCCAGCTTAACAACTGGGAGTGGAGGATGGGTTTTATAATCCTCTGAGCAAGTGTGTTGCGGTTGCAGTCGCAAGACAGAATGCACGAAATGGTGCGATGTGAACCCCGAGACAAAATGATGGGGGGAAAATAGTGCCTCGTGACCGGAAGTAACCTCTGTCGGGGTTAACGGGCAAGGCTCAATTTCCTGTCAACAACTTAGTTTTCCTTGCATTCACGGCAGAAAACTTTATTATGTCGAAGAAATGTAGGCCCGCCCTAAAAATACACTTATGTCGGAGAAGGGTAAGCCCGCGCACGGAGCCGTATACATCGTAGAATCTCTCCCAATTATTTCATGCATTATATTTTGTTTAACTTTCTCACCCAAACACGGGAGGGGTCTACCATAATCATACGTGGATGTGCCTCCCAGACTTTGAAATTCCGACCCTCAATCCAGGCGCGGATCACGCAAAATTTTAGGGGAGGGGGGGGGGGGGGGGGGCAAAAAATGAAATTGTGATAGTACCATCCATGCTCGGACAGGGGGAGTCTGAGGGGGGATGTTCCCCCTGAGAAGTAGATTTTTTCTTCTTCAATTTTCGAACTAATTTGGTGCGATACTTTGACCAAAATGTTATAAAAGCCACCTCTTCATTTCCAATAAATAGGGGGAGTCTGAGGGAATTGGATTTTTCCAATTTCCCAACTCATTTGGTGCGATCTGGTTTATACTTTTGACCAACATTTTATCGAAAAGCCACCTCTTCATTTCCAATAAATAT
Source organism: Ophiura sarsii (assembly GCA_035610835.1). Classification (NCBI taxonomy): domain Eukaryota; kingdom Metazoa; phylum Echinodermata; class Ophiuroidea; order Amphilepidida; family Ophiuridae; genus Ophiura; species Ophiura sarsii. Next base: position 66,459,763 of record CM069457.1, on the reverse strand, counting down.
TTTGTTTTTATCAATGCAAGAAAGAAGTGGAGCATATATACTGATATTTTCTTGATTTAAGTATCTGAATTGGATTTTTTCCCTTCAATTTTCGAACCCATTTGGTGCGATTTGGTACGTACTTTTGAGCAATATTTTATTGTAAAGCAATCACTTCATTTCCGAAATTGCGATCAATATTGGCTCTTATATAGGCCTATGCCAGAAAGAAGTTACTAGTAAACTATATAGTTACCTCCAAAATATCAGATTTTTCGTCATCGTACGTACGCGTATGTATCCCGACCAACTTCCAATAAACTTTAAACGTTCTTATGTCCCTCGTATGCCTCCCCTCTCGCTTTGTTGTACCCCCCTCATCCCCCACCCTTTTCTTTTTTTGCTTTTAGTTTGTCCCCTCTTCTTCCTCTCTCTTTCTCCCCCCCCCCCCTTTTCCCCCTTTTTGTGGAGGGGGGGGGGGGGGGGGGTCGGGCCCGTCGAGCCCCCTGTATCCGCGCCTGCCTCAATGTACCTGCATAACGCAAAATTAACACCCTATCGAGGAACCATGCTTATAACATTTTCCTACCCATCCCTATACCAAACTTGGTGAAATGTCTAGCGATCAATACCACTTGTTAAATATATATTGAATATGTCAGGCCTTTTGGCATTTTAAGGGGGATCAATACACCTATATGACAAAATACACCGTTCTATATACCATCAAAGAATTAATGGTGCATTAATATACAAAAAGCCTTTCTGATTACCACCCATCGATATACCAAATTTCGCGAAAATGCACCCACAATGTAGCTGTAGGCACATATACATATACGTATACCATTCGTATAGTGAGTACCCCGGGCCCAAACACCTATTTCCTTTTGCCAATTGATCAACTGTCTCACCTGAAACCCGTATTTTATAGAACATTTTGTGAAGACAGACACTTTTTGGCAATCTCTCTCACAATGGTGGCCAAAAGATTGCCGGTTTCGGCTCATTTATGTTTAATCGGATAGCTAACATAATGTTAACATCAGTTAAATTTGATAGCAATTCGTGAGCACTTACTACTTTCTTAAAGTATCAACTTACCAATCTTTGCACCTGCCGGAACATAGCTTGTTATTACGACGAGCAGATACACATGTATTATAGATAGCATCATAGCGAAGAAAATCATATACCATGTACATAATCAACTGGAAGTCATGGTGGTATCAAGTGCATTGCTTTAATGCTAGTTTTCACAGCTCGTTCACTTTACAATATCTATAACACAGATAATAGTTATGGTTTTGTTTACAAAACAGTAAATTTCACTTCCTTCTTTGACTCTGAATTAAATTTTGCAATATTATACGCAACTGTGTATCGATTCGCAGTAGTGGAAATACCCACATGTCGTACCACCCGGGTTTGACGATCATGTGTGTCGCAGCTCTATTAATGATATTGTATGTACTGATCATAATAGTAGTACAGCTTTATTCCGTAATAATAAGAGCAATTAAAATCATGTCTTGGTCAGTTCACCCTTGCTAGTCTAGTGGTTGCATTACATGCTTTACAATGCAGAAGTCCATGGTTCGATTCCCACTAGAACCACTTTTTCAACTGAAATCCACTCAAAACTACAAAATGAACAATATTTTCTTGTTTGCACTTTGGTATTAAGTGTTAGTCCTATAATATTCAGGATGCTAATCCAATTCAAACCATCTGGGGCCGTAAGTGCCTTTTCTGACTATCAGAGCGGTAACTTGATCTATAGATTAAGTTGAAAGTATCGCAGAAGTATCAAAATATTTTTTTAAGGCCTTCGTGTGAATCTAAGCATCATGAATATTATTAATATTTCACTTTCGTACATTCATACACCTCAATGACAGCCATTGACTGGGGAAATTCCACATGAATGGCCCAAAGTGGTGCAAGCTTGGCGGGAATTATAAACTGTATATGGTAACTCGTTTTATTCGCCCATTAGCATGGTCCGCCATTTGCGAGGAGAGCCTCGAACTGGTACCACCAAGGAGTATATATAATAGGAGGGGACAATATCTCATTTGCATATTTACGTTCATTACTATGATCAACCCTGCCTTGACCATGTGACACCATCGAAAGATCACATATAACGCCCTTTGGAGAGTAGAGGGAACTTTTCTATTGTTTTCAAGCAACAGCGTTGGCGATGAACGACTGAGAAGTACTAATAAAAAATGCGTAACGGTATATTCACGGCCCTATCCATTAGGCGTGGGTCACTCACTCCAGCTTGCACCCACTATATGGCCGGCCCAATTAGGTGGCAGTGTGTGGCCTTGATCATAAAACCATTTCTGGATATGTATATGCACCCCACGGGATGCACCCCTGCTTGAGTCAAAATCAAATCCCATATACATCATAGCAAATATAACAGTTGAGTTGCATTCGACCTTAACCGTGACATGGCTTAGGCCTAAAAAAAAAGTTTGATTGGCGTAACCCGACCGACCCTAAATACATCGTCGACCCTGAATATTTTTTTAAATTATTTTGAGGGAAAAAACAAACAAACAAAAAAACAAAAAAACAACCTGAAATCTGAAGTTTGTTATTGTTTAAAACTTCAGAAACTTGTACTCACAGAGTCTGTTGGTTTCTATAAATAAAAAGAAAAATGTTTAAAGAAAAGGGAATTTTTGCCGTCTCTTCATTTGTGTGTACTGCTGTCTTTTAAGTGTTCAAAAGTAGATGATTTAAAAAAAAAATTAAAAAAAATCCCGACCGACCAACCCTATTTGTTTTAGTCATGTTACGCCAATCAAACATTTTTTTAGGCCTTACATATGCGATTTTATTGCATTATATGTTAGTTTTGAGGATGTAGAAAACAAGTCCGTCGGGTGCCAACATTCTCCTTTGGGCAAAAACAATTATGACCTCATTTGACCTTTCTGCTTTTTTCAATTGTTTGAAATTGAAGTGTTTATCATTACTATGCATAATCATATCATGTATGATATCACATTAAAGCTGATAACCCATAATGTACATTGGTATGGGTTCTATGCCAAATGTACATAGCTGCATTCAATTAAAGTTATTTAAGGGGGTGTGGACTCTCAGGTAAAGCCTCCGTAAAACTGCCGTAACTTTTTCAATATTCATTTAATCTTTATAAATGTATACAGTTTTTTGCGGAAAAGGGTTCAATGAATCCAACCATGATAATGAAATTGACCATTTTGGAAAAATTATAAAAAACATGTTTTTTGACCCATTTTAGGTTTGGAAAAGATAACTCAAATTTTGTCATACTAGTTTTATGATAATCCTGATAACATTCCCCAGGAGCGGTTTTTTTTTAATATCTTATTTTTTATTTTTTTAGTTACAGACCAAAAAGTGCCAAAAAATGTGATTGTTTCCCAAAAATTGTGATTTTCATGATTTTGGCGGTAAAAAAACACATTTGTTGGCACTTTTTGGTCCGTAACTCAAAATATAAATAATAAGATATTAAAAAAACCGCTCCTGGGGAATGTTATCAGGATTATCATATAACTAGTATGACAAAATTTAACAAAATATATTTTGAGTTATTTTTTCCAAACCTAAAATGGGTAAAAAAATGGGTTTTTATAATTTTTTTCCAAAATGGTCAATTTCATTATCATGATTGGATTCATTGAACCCTTTTCTGCAAAAAACTGTGTACGTTTATAAGATTAAATGAATATTGAAGAAGTTACGGCAGTTTTACGGAGGCTGTACATGAGAGTCCACACCCCCTTAACGTCATATCAAGTATTTGACCAGGTACCTTTATACAACCAATTGAAATAGCGTGAATGATGTAGTTCCAATCTGAAATATGCCTCCATCTTATGGTTACTAATACTAGGTATAGCACCTAAAAATAACTACACAACACACATGATATTTTGATAGTTTCATACGAACTTGTTATTAGCTTTGAAGAAAAAAAACAGAATTGAAATTGGTCAATGCATTCTGATTTTATGCTAATTTTCAGATATCCGGAAATCGGCTCAAATTCTACCCAGATTGGCGAAAAACCTGAAAAATGCGAATTTTCGAATGTTTTCATGTTTTTTTCACCATTCATATAACATGCAAATAAGACATTGCATATTGACAGTTACAAAACTGTTATTTATGACCAATTCAAAGAAAAAACATCATAGAAATATTTGTTCAGCTTGGCACAGTAAATTTGTCAGAAATGGTGGTTTTGGTATGTTGCCAAATCTCAAGGAAATAACTAAGTCCAGCTAATTAATATGCGTAAATCTCGTCAAACGAAAACCGTACACGGTGTGGGAATGTAATTTGGTATGCAATAATAGTTTGTAAAGTTGTTTCATTTGATGGAAAAAAACACAAAAAGGGCCCAATTATGCAAATTAGCTAATTATAGCTAATTAAATATTCATATTTTTATTATGCAAATTAGGCAATAGAAATGTATCTTTTCGTTTTGTTTTATTAATCACACATTCATTCCCCATGTATGTGGCAAATTTCAACCTCTCACTATACTGCATCGAGAAATACCAGCACATTGTGTTCATGCACTCAGGGAATGTATACAATTATCCATATGTTTCATTCAAAATCCATCAAAACGAAGTTACTGACAAGAAAACGAAGTTACTGACAAGAAAGCCCCGACTTTCTGCTACAATATGGTGGGTCCAGCTTAAAAAAACAGACCAATATTTTCTGATTTATGGTAAATTGCTGATGACACCACCGTACTCTATAGTCATAATGATCTGTCAGTTTTATGTGACACTTTAAATATTGAGCTCCGTGAGGTATGCAACTGGTTCAAAGCAAATAAGCTGTCACTCAATGCAAAAAATACATCAAATGTACTTTGGGACATCTTATCAAACAAGGAATATAAGTGATCAACACAACATTTACCTTGATGGAACAAAACTTGTTCGTGCGCGTGAAGCAAAGTTTTTAGGTATTACAATTGATGAAAATCTTACATGGAAAAAACAGATTAATAATACGTGTAGATCATGCTCTAAAAACATAGGGGTCTTAAACAAAGTCAAATACTTTTTACCAAAACATGTATTGTATCAGTTGTATTGCTCAATGGTCTTATGCTATCTCGGTATATTATTATGGGGGAATGCTCCTCAAGAGTATTTAAACAAAGCTTTCGTCTGCAAAAAAGGGCACTAAGAATTATATCAAATAGCTCCTACCTAAGCGCATCAAAACCTTTATTTGAAAAATATAACACATTAAATGTTTTCAACATGTATAAGAAAGAAGTAACTATTTTTATGTATAAGTACAAACATGGAATGCTACCAAAATCATTCACCGGTATTTTTACGAACCACAAAGATGTTCATACTTACAACACAAGAAATAAAGATAACTATCAATTAGGCATACATAAGACAAACGGGCTATTAATCACAGGACCAAAGGTGTGGAATAGTTTGCCAAGTGATATCAAAGATGCTACAAGCATTAGCCAATTAAAAAGAAAAGTCACAACCTACTTGCAGCCTTAATTATGTTGTCGCGTGTTCATAAGTTGTACATTCACTAGTAAATAGTATTACACGTTTGTACTTTTTGAGCTGGGTGTATATTGTTATTACTATCTAAAGGGTTCAACAAAAGAAAGTATACTACTTTGTTTATGTCATTTTGAGTAACATTCAATTTTGTGTTGACCAAACAGGCTAGATAGACTTTTAGATGAATCTTTTAGGCATAATCTGATACCAAATTTGTCCCCTAACAACAAAGATAAACCATGATTAGCACCATTTAAAGAAAATTAGTCACTTTTCAAAAGTCACATTTTCAATACACATACGCGGGAAGAAAAGACCACATGTTACCTGTTCATAACCAAATAGCCCGCTCGCTAAGGCACAACCCAACGTAGTTGTACTGTGTGATAAATATCCATTTCATTCCCGGCCATTCAAAGTGCCACGCACAGCATTTTCTCGCGGCTTGTGTGCGTTGAAAATGTGACTTTTGAAAAGTGACTAAGGGGAGGTGAACGGGAGGTGAAGTTATTGAATGGTGTACATAATATCCGTGAGAGTATTGGCCTCTTAATTGATTCAAAATGCGTGTGAAACCCTAATGGAATATATACCTTTTGGTTTCGTGTACTGTTGGTTTTGTATCCCGAATATTTAGTTACAATGTCAGATTCGGAAACGTACACTTTTTATGATGCGTGGTGTAAATAGATGTAAATATTCATGTTGACACTCGTAACCAAGCAAAAATTGCAAAAATATGTATTGTTGTTTGATATGGATATCTTGGCAGGAATTTGACAATGAAGGCATTATAATTACATAATGGATATGTAAATTCTATTGTTTGAACCCACCCCAAATTAGTAATCCCTGTTATCGTCCATACAATTACAGAATATTTTAATTTGTTGGTATAATTATTTTATTTTTATAAATACAAACATTTTGTCCACAAAGTATTCACGGCACTTTTGGTTGTGTGTCAAAAATGATTTACAGTGAATACCAGACGGGTTGGAGGTTTCTATCTGACTGGTTTCTATTACTTGGTTTCTATTACGCTACCTTGACATAAATGTTGGAATGGAGGAGTGAAAGTGGAATCTAAAAACTTGGATGACTGGGCCGTAGTGACTGATTCGCAAGCCTGGAAATAAATGAAACAATTGTAAGGTCATTTTGTTATGATTTAAATAATGAGGAGGTTTAAAGACACACACGAGAAGTCTCAACGTACACACGAACGACGAGAGTCATAATTATTAAGAACTGTAGAAGTAACTTCGACACCGGGCTACGTGTGCCACAATAACATGTTCTTGATCAACAAATCATAAATAACCAATCATAAATAACCCTAGAGCGCAACGGATAAGCCGTAATCAACTACATCGTGATAATTTGTATTATGTATTTAATTGTTTGCAATGACTATGAATAGTATGTGTAAAGTAGAATAGTATAAAAGAGTGGTTTACTTATTTGCGTTTGCTTTCATTACATAGTATTCAAAAGGATAGCAAGGATAATCTTATAAGAACTCGGCAATTAGCTTTGTCTTGCGTCAGGGTGAACGAGCACAGCCAGGGCTAACAGTCATTATAATCAAAATCCATTATAACATTGACACCAACGGAGATTCATAAATTACGGCCGTTTTAAATATTCATTGATATGATTATTCATTGTATATTCATTAACGTCACTGATTTGGATGGTTTTTCATCAAATATAAAATGTTTTAATTAGGGTTTGCATGTTGTATCGCAATAAAATACGACGGGAATCTCAGTGTCGGGGCCCTGATGAGACATTGTAAAATGATAATGATGCAATACTTTCATTCCACCTTATTCCAATTCGAGGCTCTTCTCTCAAATCGCGGATCCGTGCAAAGTATGCGTAGATTTTAAAAGGCAATCACAGGTATTGGAACACATGGATAAATCATCTGTATTGTAATATCTGAAAACGCTGATAGTTGAGTTCCAGGGGCACGAAAATTGGCCTTAACCGTGACATGACTTACATCTGCGATTTTATTGAATTATATGGTTGCCTTAAGTGTGTAGATCAAATTTCCACAGGGTGCCAAAATTCTACTCTAGGGCAAAAAAAGTTATGACCTCATTTGACCTTTCTCCATTTAACAATTGTTTGAAATTTAAGTCTTTATCATTATTAAGCCTAAATATATCATACATGGTATCAAATTAAAGCTAATAACCCATACAATCCATTGTCAATGATTTCATGCAAATTATACATAGCTGTAAAAAGTAAAGGTAATTTAAGGTCATACCAAGTATTTGACTAGGTACCTGTATGAAACCAATTGAAATAGCGTGAATGGTGGTAGTTCTAATCTAAGATATGCTCTCATCTTGTGGTTTCTATTGCATTATAATGTCTAGATTACAAAACCATCGGATGCCTAAATTCTCTATTTGCATAAATTCCAGTACGCCCTTAATTTGCCTCGGCATAATTTGCAATACAAGAAATTTAAAATAGAAGAACTGAAAAAGTACATATCAAAGGGCAGGTTGTATCAGACCAAGTAGATGTAGTGACAACTCTCTCGTCATTGGTGAACGGATGGCTGCTGCGTTTATATGACTTCTCGATGGTTTCTATAAACAATTGAGGAAACAAGTGGTGATCATGGAAACACTTAAGAAAAGGGTGCAGATCGGATAATCTAGTGTTTATGACATTGGGAAAATGTACGCCCGCTTACTATACTCTGTTTGGCCATCTCGAGACAGTGACGTAACTGAACAGGCGCAGCTTTTACGCATGCGTGTGTATCTTCCGCCTTTCAACGCTCGTGTTTATACACCAGCGCCGCGAGTATGCGCGCGCGTTATGTGATGCATTTAGTAGAATACGCGGTTACGTCACTGTCTCGAGATGGCCAAACAGAGTATAGTTGTATCCCAGAAGAGTTGATATTGATATTGCCGAGATGAGCTATCACCAGTACCGTCTGCATTGTTTGATAAACATGGTTACAGCTCTTTATATTTTTGAAATTACATTTTTTTTCTGGTAGGTTGAATATACTGCAACACATTGATAGCATTGCAAACATTTAAATCACTTTTAACAGGCTTTTGTATGACAAAGTTTATTTGAATCATGTTTACTATCTACTGAAGATACCATGCTTTTCAAAGGTGAATTAATGTGCACACGGTAACAGTATGTTATACAGTTTGTCTTCATTTTTTAAAAACTTTCAATGCCTTTGTGATGAATTGACCGGTTGTAATGATAGTAATGAATACATATTACACATTTAGAATGTCTATATTATGTCCTTTGTGTGTATACTGAAATTATGGGAATAGTTCAAATTAGATACATTTTCCGGGGTTTACCTGTTTGTAAGGCTCAGTCAAGAGCATGACAGAGGCTACACACAGAAAACACTATGTAAAAAAATTACACAAATTATGTAAAAAATACACAATCTGTGTAAAAGTAGAACTCCATAATATTCATTCATTTTATTTATTGTATATATAGGCCTCTGGCCCTTCATATATACTACATACAAAAATTATAAATACGCATACATAATAAACAATTTTTACTTTGCTGTGCTGTCATTAAAAGATGCAATAAATACAGAACATAATCAATTAAATTCAATATCTTTTCTTATCTTCATTGCAGTGAATACAAATTGAGCAAGGTTTTTAATATCAGTGCTTTTTGGAGAACTCATGAGTTGGTTGAATTTCTCATGCGTTGGATGTCTGGTGTACTTAGTTGAGGTGTATCTATCACGTAAAGTCTTAAATTGGTTACAAATAATAACAAAATGGAATTCGTCTTCTACGCTACCATCATTACACACTAAACATATCCGATCATTTGGATCTATTCCATGTCTTCTACCAGTTTCAATGCGAAGACAATGACTGGAACATCTTAATTTTGAAAAATAACGGCGATGTGACACATTTATAATAACTGATAAGTATTTTTCAGGTGATAATTGATTTTTGAAATTACGATATGTCCTTAATTTATCAAGGGAAGAAATATCGGCAAACCAGTTTTGTTGGGCAGTATCCTGAATACGTTGCTTAAACATACTTAAAAACATATTTACGTCACCAACACCTTGATTATACCATACATGTCCAAATCCATGATTAAAAAGTATAGATTTGATCTCAGTGGCCCACGTTCGCGAACCTCTCTCGTCAAAATAAACAAGCATAGCATAACTTTTCTTTGGTAAACGTTCATCTCCCATACTTAACAGTTTTAACCAAAATTTGATACAGTTGATAATACAATATACATAAATGGGATATCTGCCACACTCGCCAATTGCTGCATTATTTGTAGAATTTTGAGAGATTTGTAGAAACTGCTTGCAGGCCTTGTATTGAACTTTTTCCAGACATTCATAACGCTTAAAACCCCATATATCTGAGCCGTATGTTAAAATGGGTAAAATAGCAGCATCGAAGATTTTAAAATAGGAATCATACGACATATGACCAACAGCATACATTGTTTTTCTCAGAATATTAAGTGCTTTGGAAGCTTGATCTGCAAGATGTCTCGATGATTTCCCCCATGCATTGCCAGTTGATAATGTAAGGCCCAGATATTTATATTCTGACACAATATCGAGAGGGTGATCATTATAAGTCCACTTTTCATTGCGGCTAATCGGGCCTCCTTTACGGAAAACCATAATTTGAGTTTTGCTCATATTAACCTTCATCCCCCAATTGTTGCAGAAATCCTGGATTGATTTAATATGTTTATTGAGACCACCTATAGTATCAGCCATTACAACAATATCGTCAGCATAATAAAGAGCATTGATTTCTGTGGTATCCGGCATTAATGGACAACCCTTTGCACCATTAGTATCAAGATAATTTGATAGCTCACTGATAAAGATAGCAAACTGGAAGGGGCTGAGAAGACAGCCCTGCTTGAGTCCAATAGGGCATTCAAACATGTCTGAAATCAGATTGCCATCTTTTATACATGCTTTAACATTTTTATTTATACTACCAAGCATATCCAGCATTTTCCCTGTGATTCCCACAGACTTAAGTTTAATGAGTAGTTTGTCTCTTTGGATGCTATCAAATGCTTGCTTAAAATCAATGAAGAGACAGTATAATTTCCCTCTTGTTCTTAGAAGATTCCGCTGAATAGTACTATGAAGTGTAAATAAGTTATGAGTGGTTGCATATCCTTTCCGGAAGCCTGCTTGGTTTTCTGGAATTCTTGAATTTTGCTCGCACCATTCAACAAGTCTTGAGTGTAAAATGCATGTAAAGATCTTGCCAAAAGCATCCAATAATGTGATGGGTCTATAATTACAAGGGTCCTCAATAGATTCTTTTTTATGAATAGGGACAATTATTCCTTTTGACCAGGCTGTTGGGAAAATTGCGTTATCAAATACATGATTAAAGAGCTTATGAAATAGTTTCATCATGGTGTGTGATGAGAATTTAAAGATCTCAGCTGGTAAACCATCCAGGCCTGGCGACTTATTCTTTTTCATTGATTTGATAGCACTGCTGATATCATCATGTGTGATTTCACCATTCATGTCATTATCATTGATCGATCTGTCTGTATTTGTATTTTCATTTGTAGCCTGTGTATTTACAGTAACGCTTTCCGGGTCATCACAAACAGAATGATCAACTCCAAAAACAGTTTTAAAATGGCTTAACCAGTCGCTCATGTTCAGCGTTGCCGGGATACGGTTTTTTATACGTGAAATGCGTTTGACAGTAGACCAAAATTGTTTTTGATCTTTAGCACTCTTTTGGAGATCATGCCGTAACTGCTGTTTGTACTTGTTCTTTTTCTGCCTACATATTGATTTAAATAGGACTCTGGTTTCTTTGAATTGAACAAAATCATACATAGCATTAGTTTTCCGGAATATTCGGAGCAAAGATAGTTTCTTTGTTTTCAAACGACGACAAGCATTATCAAACCATGGATTATCATTATCTGAGTTTGAGCACTGGTGAGAGTTTGGGGTTACAATCATATGTTGGGCTGCAGACTGCAGTGCCTGTGTGATCAGTTCGATGGCATAATCAACATTGGTTGTAATACAATTCATAGCCGTATCGAAAATGTCCTTACAGGTGTTGGAATTAAGCTTTTCTTTATACAGTACTAAGTCATTGTCATTCCATTTATACTTTGTATATGTAGATGTATTTACTTCGACATTTGGTACTTTATAAGAGTGGTAACATCTATTAGTTTTTAACGACCAGCAAACGGGTAGATGGACTGATTCAACTCTGGCCACTACTTCAAAGTCAATTACATAATTGAATAGTTTAGACGACATTGTGACATAGTCAACTACACTAGACCCCATTGGGCCAATGAAAGTAAATTCACCTTGTACATCATTAATTAATCTACCATTTAAAACATGTATACAAAATGTTTTACACAATGAGAGGAATTTACGACCCCATGTATTAACAAAATTGTCTTTAGAATTCCGGCTGTTCTCGAATTCGTCTACATCGTACGTATTATCCACATCAGCAATATAATCAACTCTATCATTAGTAATATAGTAATATAATCAGCCTCTTGGCCGATTCGAGCATTAAAGTCACCACAAAGCATTATATTTGCATCTGGATTCGAACCAGTAATATCAATCAATGTGTCATCAAGTGTGTCAATAGTAGTGTGAGAATTTACGGTATGACGCTTCGAACTTGACGGTGGGATATAAATGGTGCCGAAAATAATGTCTTTATCGAAACCAAAAAATAAACGGTTTAAGAGAAGAAAAACACTTTCTTCTTGTTTAGATTGATACCTTTAAGAATGGTATTTTTAACAAAAACAATAACACCACCTGAGACACGCCCAAATTTGGATTTCTTTTTACCTGGGCAACTAAATAATGTGAAACCTGGTAACATATTTACAAAATCATCAGTGATAGTTGTCCAAGTTTCAACAAAGCTCACAATATCAAATTTAGCACAGAAGTTTGTAAATTCAGTGTTATTTAATTTGGATAAGAGTCCGTCGACATTCCAGGCGATGAGTTGCAAGCTTTGCCGATTATATTTATGGTCCACTGACGTAGCTTTTGGGCCATGACCTAATCCTCATTTACAGTACACTTCTTTGGCTTCCTCGTCATATTGGAAAACTGATTTATTACCGGCATGGTCAGTGACAACAAGTTTTTTATACCTTATGTCAGCTTTCTTCACATGTTCTTTGATTTCGTTACGTTTTTCGCGGAGGATTTTATGAATGTCCCTTGTTGCCTTGCAGTAGTCTTGGTTGACAAATATATTTGTCCCTTTCAGTTTTTTGCCATTTTGAAGCACCCGTTCCTTATCCTTATAGAGTTCGAACTTGACAACAATTGGTTTCGATCCAATACTATGTAAACAGTTGTGTTAAGCTTTTGCATAGGAATTTACACAAGCTTGGGTATATATTACATGTTTTATGTAAACTCTTACATAATAATTATGGAGTTCTATATTTACATAATTTTTACATAGTGTTTTCTGTGTGTACCAGAGACACTTCATTTGCATAGAACTGGCAAATTCCTCCTTCATTACACGCTTCTTAATCCTTAAAAGAAGATCTTTGAAAAATTTCAAATCCTGGGTTAGCCATTCTGTTAATGGAATTTCAAAAAGAAAAGAGAAAAGATATGGTATGATGATCAGGGTATACATAGTATTATAGATAACCCCTTTTCTACCCTTTCCCCTGTATACAGTGTATATATATCCCCTCCAAACCTCTCATCCCCTCCCCTTCACCGCTCTAGCTAGGCACTGGCTTTTTTACACTGCACCCTTGACTGTGGGTCTGATGATCATGATAACAACCCACGGCTATGACCAGCTGGTTTTTCATCTTTGTTTACTTGGTGTATTTGAAGGGAAGGGGAGGGAGGGGGTTGTTGTGGAAGCAAATGTTTGACCTCTATCTAATATGGGATCGTGCTATATGATGGATTAAAATCTCTTGATCTGTAAATAAAAATTCCCTTTTAAAGGGATAACCCATACCCAAGATGATTCCATTTATAGAGATAAAAAATAAAATAAATGGAAGGCACCGATCTTTATAGGTTGGTCAAAGTTGGAGGATAAATACCTACATGTATAACTTATTTTCACAGTGTCGTTACTCGGTGCGAAAAAGGTTATATGCCTTTGGATGCATTGGCCTACATTATATTTAGCTTGATTTCAAGATTAATCCAATTCCCACCCTGCTTTGGATGTTTAATTCCATGTCTACAACTGAGACAACACTATTTAAGGTATGCCTGGTCAAAGACAAGAATATTATACAGATTTACAGTGACAAAGCTTCCAAATTCGGAAATCAATATTTTTGTCTGATTCTACTTTGGGCAACAGAACGGTGAAGGTTTGGTCTCGTGTACCTTCATTTCATGAAACTTTGGTTGGCCTAAGGAGAATATGTTGATAGAAAATATTCTTTTAACCAATCAAATGACAACAATCTATATATTTGGTATATAAATCAAATATTGACTGCTTTCATTCGGGTCATGTTCAAATTATAGGCTCTCGGTGATCTCAAAACCCGACTATGCCCCTCGGCTCCGCCTCGGGGTTTTGAGATCACCTTGGGCCTATAATATGACCATGCCCCTCATAGCAGTCAATATTTGTATAAGAGTGATTCGAGGGGCTTATGATAATTATTAGTACAGTCAATGTCATACCGTGACGTGATGGCACAGTGCTCGGTTAAAAATAGACAACTTTTGTACACATTTAATGAACCCGTAAATACCCTTTATTTATAAACAGAATTGCGCATTTGTGGTAATAAAATGCGAAACTGATCATGGAAAATTGTAAACAAAATCTCCAGCAGACGAATTCAGACGAATGAACGCGAAATGTTAAAGGTGAGCATCACCACATAAATACAGGGTGTTCAAAACGAAATTGTTCGCCATATTATTATGTTTCGTCAATCGGGGCGGACCCGGTCGCGGAATGTGAAGTTATTAATTGTGTATAGGAAATGTACACATAGGATAAACTGTTTAGCTTCCTTTTCAGCCTTGGTCCGTGTTCAATATTCGGCTAAGTAATTTTGCCATGAGGAGGAAGTTTAATAGTAAATTAACAAGTTATATTGTATAAAGGAAGTTTGTAATGGTCACTGAAAGAAAATGTTTGCATTTATAGCGTTCCAATTTCGTAAATTCCAATTTCGTGAAATTAAAATCCACGTGAATCTTTGTTGGTCTACAAAAGTTGAAAGCGTTCACCCTCTCCTACTCAAAAAAGGATATACGCATGATAGGTACAACTAGCACTAGTTCCTTGCTGTCGAAAGCAAGCCAACCCTACACTAGGAATGTCACTGAATATAGATACACCTATAGCTAAATTTGAAAGCGTTCACCCTCTCCTTCTCAAAAAAAGATATACGCATGCTTCGTACAGATAGCACTAGTTACGTGCTGTCGAAAGCCAACTAACCCGGCACTAGGAATGTAACTGAATATAGATAGGTTAAGTAGATAGCGTGTCACTGAATATAGATACACCTATAGCTAAAGTTGAAAGCGTTCACCCTCTCCTTCTCTCTAAATAAAGATATACGCATGCTAGGTACAGATAGTACTAGTTACGTACTGTCGAAAGCCAACCAGCCCGGCACTAGGAATGTAACTGATATATATAGATACACCTATAGCTAAAGTTGAAAGCGTTCATCCTCTCTCTAAATAAAGATATACGCATGCTAGGTACAGATAGCACTAGTTACGTGCTGTCGAAAGCCATCCAGCCCGGCACTAGGAATGTAACTGAATATAGATATACCTATAGCTAAAGTTAAAAGCGTTCACCCTTTCCTTCTCTAAATAAAGATATACGCATGCTAGGTACAGATAGCACTAGTTACGTGCTGTCGAAAGCCAACTAACCCGGCACTAGGAATGTAACTGAATATAGATACACCTATAGCTAAAGTTTAAAGCGTTCACCCTTTCCTTCTCTAAATAAAGATATACGCATGCTAGGTACAGATAGCACTAGTTACGTGCTGTCGAAAGCCATCCAGCCCGGCACTAGGAATGTAACTGAATATAGATATACCTATAGCTAAAGTTAAAAACGTTCATCCTCTCCTTCTCAAAATAGCAATGTATTTTTTATGGTACTGCAATTTTGACACCTCTGAAATTATATCCATGAATAAGTTTATATCAAAACACTCAGGGTGTTGGCGGTTTGACAGGTCAACATAACGATGGCAACTAGCTTAAACGCTAAATATTTGTCAGTGTTATTGCTCTTTATTCCGTTGAGGGTGCTATACGGAATCTTACTATAATTTGCGTAATGTTGTATGTAGGGGTGTGTGTAGGGGTGTATGTATCCTTAAAAGTCTCTCTCATTTTGCATCCAAAAGCCGTGAACGTTGAACTGATAATAGATGATGTCCTGAGACGGTTTATATTAGCTATAGATTGCCGTAAACCGTACAGAATTGACCAAGAATCACGAGGTGGAATGAAATGTAAAAGCCATGGGAAGCATGCAATTTTTAGCTCAGCATACTATTATATAGGCCTGCTTTATATTTACTCATATGTATGTGATATGGGGTAATGTCGGGAAACATTCAATTTCAGGTAAGGAAATAGACCTATGCATTATATTTTAACATGTATTCTTACCAATTTCGTGATAAATTCTCACATAGCTGCTTATCATGCTTATGTGTTATTTCATTTTGTACGGGTTCTATCTGGTATGCCCTACTTACTAGCGGGGGCCCGTTCGAAGAACGTGTAATGTGGTAATTTGCCCACAATTATGTTTTGAATTATTGCACAACTCACACGCGCGTCACGCACCCGTTGTTTACTGCTACTGGTTTAACTTGGCGTCCCCGCATACTTGATCATGTTTATAATGAAACTGAGAACGCAGATAAGAAGACACAAACTCTCAAATATCGGCCGACACCCAAATATCACTGACAAAGGAAATGAAGAAATGATGGAAGCGACATAACGATGTGAACTGAACGACGCCCAAGCACGGAAGTGATCGTTCACACGCCTGTTCGTCGCTGACATACCGGCACATCACAACAGAATTAAGTAAAGTGATGTGCCGGTATGTCAGAACAGCGACGAATAGTTGAGACATTATTTGTATTATTTTCTTATTACTTAAATGGAATGTTACTTCCATAAATGCGCAATACTTACAATTAATAGAGGTTATTTATAGGTTCCTTAAATTTGTACAAAAGTGTTCTATTATTGTGCTTTATGCCATGATCAGTGAATATTTTGATCCTGGACTCGACAGAGTCCAACTTTGTTTCCACTATGTCATTTTGGATTACTTCTAATTGTAAAACAGTTCAAAAAAGACGAAAACTCTAGTGCAAGCAATCGTAATTGGCACAGAGAGACTGTAAAGACATGTCGGGTTGGTTTGGTGGGAGGGGTTGGATGGTGATTGGGGTGGGGGTTTGGTAGTGGTTGGGTTGGTTGATGTTTGGGGGAGGGGGAGGGGTCGGTGGGATAGTCCCCGGGGATAGTCAGTGGCAAGCAGAATTTAATAGCGAGTAGGACTACTGATATTTGACCATTATTCGCGGGCGTTGATTGAGTTAAATGTCGAGTTGGGTGGGGGTCTGGTGGTGGTGGTGGGGTGGGGGTGGTTGGGTGGGTGGGTGGGTGGGTGGTTGGGTGGTTGGGTGGGTGGGTGGGTTGGGTGGGGTGGTGTTGGGGTGGGGGTAGGTGTGATATTCAGTTGCAGGCAGAATTTAATAGCGAGTAGGCCTACTGGTGTTTCACCATTATTTTTAATTACAAGCTCATCGCAGTTAAGTCGCGGGCGGGCGCTGATTGCGTTAAATGTTTCGCGTAATTCAATGCTCTGATTTTACATTGATTTTGCTGGTCAGCACGGGCATCTAAATTCACTGATGAAGACGCGTCATGTTGAATATGGGCCTAATACAAAAGTGTAAGTCTACGCGAAACTTTTTTTTATTTTTTTAAGTCCCGTTCCGAAGAAATCGGTCTGATAACAACGGAACGCATAAAAAAAAAAGTTGGCTTGGTTAAGAGAGTAGACCAATTTAAAGTGAAATAAATTGAAGAAAAAAAAAGACATTTTGAAAATAAAATTTTGAATTTTCGTTTATTTTCGTAGGGGGTGTTCTGTCAGTGTTGTGGTATGATCAACTTGCACAAAAACCGTGTGATTTTTTTTTTAAATTCAAGTTCTGATTCACAACCCTCCCCTCGCTTAACAATAGGCCTAACTTAAAATGAAATTGCCTCTAAGCCGACGCTTGCATCGGTCCGGCAGGCACCGGTGACGATCGCCCTACACCCCCCCCCCCCCCCCCCCCCCCCCTTCCTCCCGCTAACATTGCCTCTAAGTCTGATGTGCGTATGTAATGTCCGCCGCCAAGTTATTACCCATACCTGGTACCTAGTAAACATTATTTCCTCTACGGCCAGAGATGCGCATCCGTTCACCGCCAGTGCCCCCACCCCCACCCCCCCCCCCCCCCACCCCCGCCTCCGACCACCACCCCCCCTATAACACGCCACATCAGATTTCCACCGCACACCGTCGACATTACCTATACCTTAAGCAACGTTCATCAGGATGCGTCAAAACACCGCCAAATCCCTCCCTTCCTAGGCAATGTCTTGCTAGACGTCCCGTAACTGATGTGCACATGCTCATATCAATTAAAATGTGTTGTCGCACATGTCGTAGTACACGGTGTATTCCGTATGGGACGCCTAGCAAGATATAGCCCCTTCCTAGTTGGCTGGCGCGGCATCGATTGTGAAGGTCTTTCTAATTGTCAAACACAAAAATTCAGATTTTTTGTTTAAAAATAGAACATACCATTGTTCAGGAGATAATGAGTTTTCAAGATGTGTTGCTTATACAACATCATGCCGCGTGGCGAAAATGTTTTAAGTGATTTTTTCCTTATTTTAAATTTTTTTACGATACAATAATCATAGAATACTCGAATGTGAATTAAAAGTACACTTAATTGAGTCCAACATGAAACTATCTCTTGTTCATGATGTTTCTACTAATAAATGGTGTCTTAGAAAACACACACATCTTTAGGCAACTTCCTATATAAGTGTCGAAATAGACAAATGCAAGCAACAAAAATAAAGTCAAATTAGTTGAAAATCATTTGAAGAAAACCGCATTTGATTCGGCACAGTAATTACGGAGAAATGAGTGATTATGTAACAGTAGTCAAAGAATACTTTGACCAGGAATTGGATTTTCAATTGAAGTGCTTTTGAGATTCCAATGATGATTTATAAGATACATCAATGTATTGTTTATAATACATCTAATATTCAAATATTCTGTGGTTAGTCGTCAGGGATAATATGGATGAAAATATGCTTTCTACTCAAATTGAACTAACTGTTAATATTTAGTAGGTATATTATTATTGATTTTATTAATTATGTTCAATTAGACACTGCATGATGGTTCTCATGAAATAGTGCTCTGCACACGAAAAGTGTCCAACGTTAAATTTGACATACCTGAGTAGACTTACCATAATTTGATACCGAAACTTTCAAAATTATTAGAAAAATTCTTCTGACGCATTGAACAGGGCTGTCAACTTTTGGGATTCGCTGGGAGGGAGAGTAAATCGCACGGTCAAAAAAAAATCGCACAGTCCAAAAAAAATCGCACAGTCCAAAAGGTAGGCCTACAGCCAGGGGCGGTGCCAGGTTATTTGTATAGGGGGTGGGGAAAAATCAAGGTTAAAAAACTGAAATAGTGAGTAACTATTGTGAGTAACCAAAGAGGTGCAAAGCATCGCCCTCCGCGGTAACTAACGCAGACAGGGGGGAGTCTGAGGGGGATGGATGTGCCGCCCTCATAATTTTGAAGATAAAAATCAATTCTCGAACCCATTTGGGCAATTTGGTGTGTACTTATGACCGATTTTCTATTGAAATGCCATCATTTCCAATCAATATTGGCTTTTTATCTAAGTTAGACAGCTATTTCATTATAGGCTATGCGAGAAAAAGGAAGTTGTGCAAAAAGATTATTTTTTCTTGATTTAAGTAGTATAGATCATTGGTTCCTAACCTCTTTGGCCCACGACTCAATCAGACATATTTGGTCAGAACCCTGACCCCCAAAATGAATTGCGAAAAAAATATCCTGATTGATTAAAACTGAAACTGTTAAGTCATGTGATGCGAGCGTAGCGAGCAGAAATTTTTGCGTATTTGAGCGGTTCTTTTGGGTTTTTCTAAGCGTTTTTAGAACGAAATATGAAAATGGTTCCCCAAAAGCTATATATATGACCCCTCTCTTTAGGTTCGTTATTTATTTATTTTCCGACCATGATTTTCCATACTATTTTCGACGAATTGGGTTTTTGATTTCCCCACTTGACGAAAGAATTTTACTAAAAACCTCTTAATTTCCTCCGAATAAGTATAATCCCAACCCCACCCGAATGAATTTAGTTCCGGGTTACCTGTTTCCGGAAAACATGAGCGCGAAGCGCGCGAATTTTTTTCCTATGTACTCAGTTCTGGCTATAATTAATGTGTATTTTGGTTTGAAATGGGCTTTTAGAATGATATTTCTGGACATATGCACGCATAGCACACGAATATAAATGTTCTTGCATACGTACTCATTCATAATATTTGTAAAGAATATGGTTTCGATTCCTTCGACTGAAGCCTTGAAATTTGATAGAATTAAATATAACCCATGCAATGTCTATCTGTCGATAGACATCTGTTTTCCTTTCCTCTCTTCTTTCCCTTTTCTTTTCTTTCCTTTTTCTTTTCTTTCCCTTTTCTTTTCTTTCCCTTTTCTTTTCTGTCCCTTTTTTATTTGACTTATTTTTGATGCGGGAGTTTATATATGCTATGCGGGAGTGCGGGAGAAAGAGTGTCTATGCGGGAGACTCCCGCCTAATGCGGGAGAGTTGACAGCCCTGGCATTGAATATTGTTGAACATGATTACTGCTATTTCACATCCAATTTATATATTTATAATGGCCAAAAAAAAATCACAAGGGACACTTTTTGGTCACGCCCTGTATAAGTATTGTAATTAAAAATAGGGATTATTAATTAAGGATTTGTGAGCTTTGACGTGTAATGGTGGGTGTCTTAAATTTACACCTATATTGAAGCGTGGTGTTGGGTGAATTAACGTTACACCTAGAGTGTAACGTCAAGCGTGGTGTTGGTTGTCTTAACTTTACATATAAAGTTTATCGTCAAAAACAATAAATATGTACTCTAAATAAACTGAAATGTTGATAATTTCTAAAATATCGTTTCAGACTAAGTTCTGATATTGCCCGGGCAAAAGTTGTACTTCACTAAAACTAAGAAATAATAAATGGTAATACATTTATAAAACGTCCGTATCTGCCGCACCTCTGCATAACAATCAAAGTAATATAAAAGACGTGGAAATACCAAAATGCATAAAAAGTCACATCAATCTGGGAGAACACTGGTAACTTGTGTGTCCAATAAGAAGTCTTGTGCTGTTTAACATGCTTAGTATCACGTAGTGCTCATATGGTTTTGACAGAATAAACAGTGCCATATAATGTACTAAACTAATGGACAGCGAAAAGTCATTTAACCACCTCCTTCCTCCTACAGTGCAACAGAGCAATATTGAATCATAAATATACTCTCTTAAATCAAAAGATTGAAAATGTCCGTCTTTTACAGATTGACTTTTTTCTCAATCTATAAGATTGGATTTAGATTGAAAACATGATAAAAACTCGTGACAATGGGTAGCTTTGAGTCAATCTGGAAAAAGGTTGATATATATTACTGCACTCTACACATATGTTGTACCGTCAATCTCGACTAAACTGTCAATCTATAAAAAGATTGAATTCAACACATGCGCAGTTAGGTAGGTCATATTTGTATATTTATATATTTCAACAAATGATTAAAAACTATTTTATAATTAAATGGCAAGTAAGAACATTAATTCACAGTTTATTTTAATACGCTGCGCCACACGGGGTTGGTTATGGTTTAGGCCTTGGGGTTGAGATAAGCCACGGGGCGGGGGCGGAGACGAGGACGGGGCGGGGACGGCAGAGTGGGCGGGGGGGGGGGGGGGCGGCAGCGGGTCATAAGGTAACGAAATAATGTGGTTTCTGATAAAACAAAACATGATATGGTGAATCTAAATTACGTAACATGGTGTCAGATATGGGATTTGATACTGTAAGCGACACGCTGGCGGACAAATATTGGAGAAATACGCCGCGCTACGGGAGATGGTTAAGGTTAGGCCTTGGCGTTGAGATAAGCCGCGGGGCGGGGAACTTTAGGCCTTGGGTTGGAAATGCCACGGGCGGGGCGGGGCGGTGACGAATGGTGTGTGGGGGGGGGGTGTAATGATGTAATGTGGTTTGGGAGGCAGGGGGTTATTGAAGAAATGTGATGCTAAATTGCCACGGGCGGGGGTGGGCGGGGCGGGGCAGGGCGGGGGAGTGACTGGTGGGCTACGGGAGATGGTTAGGGTTTAGGCCTTGGAGTTGAAATATGCCACGGGGCGTGGGCGGGCGGGGGTCTTTTAATTGAAATTTGAAAACTTTTGAATTAAAACGATTTTTTTAAAAATATTGTTCTATTCCTATGTGTTTCGTCATAAATTTGCCAACACTTATGTGTTGTTTCATTTTGTAGGTGTTCTATCTGGTATGCCCTACTCCCTAGCGGGAGAGCCCGTCCGAAGGACGGGCGTCCCGCTAGTGTTAATAAAAAGCCCAATGTTATTGTTCTTCACATTGCCAGTCATTTATTCGTGTGTACGAAAATATCAATCTTTTACTACCGATTGAAAACTTTTCAATCAAAAAACTATTGAAACTTTTCAATCAAATAGATTGAATAGTTCAATCTAAATTCTAGATTGCAAAATTGTCAATCCAAATTAGATTGAACATATCAATCTAATAGATTGATACCTTCAATCTTTTCCAGATTGAAACCTTCCAATCCTAAAAAAGATTGAATGTCAAACTTAAAATTTTGTTCCCTCACGGCAATCTATGAAAGATTGAAAAGTCAATCTTTGGATTTAAGAGAGTAGTGCTTCCTGATTGTTGTACAACCGTGAACATTTTAATCCCAAGTATCAAAACAGTTTTGTTTGAAAGTGCTCTTTGTTGTCCTTGTATGATTATCAACATTTGAGTAACCATACACGCTAATCCAACCAGGTGATTGATACTTGCTTTGGCCTTTATTAGTTAGACTTAGTACAGGCCTTTAGATGGTGACTTTAAAGACAGGCACCATTAAAGGCTCTCATGTCAGCACATGGTCAAGTAAAAGTTATGTACACCCTATGCACAAAACCCTGTACTGCACACTGCTGAATCGCATTTCAAATTTCTTGTAGCGCGAATTTCAAAACATTGGTCCCTTAGCGTGGGCATGTTCTTGAATATTCCTTCCATTGTTTACGTTCATGGCTGGACAAACATAAATATACTTTTACCAAGTCTGTGCACAGTTGTTATGAAATTCATTGTTATTGTAAGAAAATGTTGTAAAATAAATGTATATAAAGTTTTATATAATATTACAGAAAGGGAAAAATGAAATTAAGAAATGTGGCTTAACCATTTTATAAAGCATAATTTAAGGATTCATTTGAATCTTTACAAAACTCAATTGGGCATACAAAAATTGGTTCAAAATTATTCCATTTAACGCCTATTTAATTAATTAATAACGCGCGTAAATAATTACATACATGTAGCAAACATGTTAACAAATGGCTTGACAGATTTGTGTGGCTAACCATAAAAATCTTTCTCTGTGAATTTAGTGTTTTTTTGCATGTTTAATTCATGAGAAAAGAAAGAAAAAAAACACCATTTGTGGTTTACAAATATATACCAAATGTTTGGAGGAAAATAATTTAAATACTAAAGGGATATTGAATTATCTGCTCAGACCATTGTATGAATACAAATTACTACTTAATACAAATTTGGATACAAATTACTACTTAATAATTTCAACGAGTTTCAGTTATTAATTATGCTTAATTAGAAAGATTTTGGTTTTTCAACTAAAGTAAAGATAAATGTATACTTTTTCTCAGAATTGTTGACAATGGTGGGAAGTTCATTTCCTGTCAATTTGGTGTTAATAGCTTGTGTAGTTTCGGATGGAAACTAAAATAGGCCATTTTTAATTTATTTCTTTAAATCGTTAAATCCGGGGTAATACAATATGTCCCAAATACCAGCTTCATCCACACTGGAGTTATTAGCCATATCTAGTAAGTGACGAAACACGACGTGCACAGAAATAATTATCTCATAGATATGTATACATTAATAAACAGGCGGGTTATTTTTACGACGTTACATCATAATCCTTAATGGTATATGCGCGAGTTCTCGAACATTCTTGCAGTCTCCGTTCAAGTCGTTCTACTTTGCCTCTAACTGACTGAATTTCCTCGTAATCGGAACTAGACACCAAAGATCTAAAATCCAAGTTGTATCCGCTTTCTGTCATCATACGTTGAGTGATCATAAGTTCAATGGTGATTTTCATATCGTAGCATTGGCGTTGAAGTTGAGTGACCATCTGATAAAATACAACATCCACGTGCTCTTCTTCCTCATCAACCACGTTCCAAGCTTCTTGGTGCCATCGCGGTGTCATAGATATGTATACACTATATAAACAGGCGGGTTATTTTTACGACGTTACATCATACGTTGTGCTGATCTTGGCTAGAGTTATCCATTCTACAACCGTTGCATGCTCTCTTTAATATTTGACCTAACGCTTTCCAAAACTGTTCCGTGTAAATGCACCGTAGTATATTGCGTAGTCTATCCATGGTAGAACGTTAATGTCTGTGTTTTTTTCTTGATCGCCCACGAACTTCCGGTTTGGGTTATAGGTCGGGTCAAAGGTCGTTTCGGGGTCAAGGGTCCCGGAGCCAAAGGTCATGTCCGGTAAGGTCAAACGTCACTTTAAGGTAAAAGGTCACGGGTCACTTCTGGTTTGAGGTCAGAGGTCAAATGTCCCTCTTACACTACTATAGTGGCTAGTGATCAGGAGACCCGGTGCTGCGTGCAAAACCCGGGTTTTGCCCTACGCAAAACCCGGCCGGGTTTTGCGCAAGCCCCTAGTTTTGCGCATACAAAAACGGGGCTTTGCACAAAACCCGGGTTTGCACGTATTTCTGCGCAAAACCCGGGTTTTGCGCAGAAAAACGCCGTGCAGTGCATGCATGTATCATGGCATACGGTTGTTTGTAATACGAGCGCCTGATTTGCAAATCTGGAATTACTTTTATGAGGCCGTGAATAGCGGAGAATATCAGTGATCTTGTTGTTACTGCCGTTTCTATGCAAACTATTAGGCATTGGTTTTATTATTGTTTATAATGTTGAATTAATGAATAGTTTAATGGGCCGTGAGACACGTTTTGCAATTGTTCCTGATATGTGTTGAGTGAGTGTAAATATTAGGCCCTATATACTGATTAACTTGTAGACTACTTAAAATTAAAGTTAGGGTGGGGATGGCACTCAGATTTAAACGTGGATGGGTTTTTTATGACAACACGTGTAAAGAAACTTGACTTTCTACGGAATTAAACCCCGAATTATCGATGTTTAGTCAATATTGGAGTGGGAGGAATGGGTATATCACTGGGGTTAAATATCCTCAGAGTCCAAAATAATTCGCAACATGCAAATGGGTGTTGCCTGGGAAGGGCACTTGCCTGCATGTTGGATGATTTACCCCCCCCCCCCCCCTCATCTACACATTCGCGCAGTATACTGCGCTCACTATATAGGCTCGGTTGACTACGTCATCGAAAACCGACGGCGCATGCGTTTGGAGAGGGACTTAGGATTAGCATTTTTTTAGTACTCAGGAGGGTTAGGTTAGGGTTAGTATAACTGTTGTAAAAAATAGGGGAGTCTCTGTAAATATTCGTACAACTCATTGTAGGCTAATAAGAGTCCCTTCTCATTCATTGTAAAAATAAGAGGGAGTCCCTGTAATTCGCCTAATTATTAGAGAAGGGGTCCTCTGTCCTGTAATTCGTACAGCTATTGTTGAAGAGAAGACGGGTTCTCTGTGTAATTCGCCCGGTACAATTTTGAAGAGGGGGGGGGGCGGTCTAAGTGCGGGAGTCGAGTCCCTGTGATTCGTACAACTATATTAATAAGACATGAGAGGCAGGGGAAAAAGGGAGTCCCTAAGTAATACATGTAGGGCGGAAATTCCGGTAGGGGGATATCCCTCCTGCGTGGGGGGGGGGGGGGGGGGGGGGTGCGTTTTCACGATTTTTTTACCGGAAAGGGGGGTGCGTTTTCACGATTTTTTACCGGAAAGGGGGGTGCGTTTTCACGATTTTTGATTTTTACCGGAAGTAGTAGTATGATGTTAGTGCTGCAGCACGCTGACGATGCGAGCGCCTCTGGCGCGAAGCCAAACACGGCTGGGGTCCAGGGGGCTGGAAGCTCTGAGCATTACAGCGAATTTAGGACACCATTTTCATGTATCTTGCCATCGTTGACCCCATTTTCCATTCATAAAACAACATGTTACCCTAAAATAAATTTTTTTTAAAAAAGAGATTTTCAAGGGGGGTGCGTCCGCACCCAACGCTACCCCCTTCTGACGGCCCTGCGGTCCTTGACTTGGAGCCAATGTAAGGAATGCAAAAGATCGTCCCATCCACACGCAAAAACCAGCCTGGCTGCCTTATTCTGGAGACGTTGCAGCCGTTTGAGATCAGCTTTCACGAGCGCCAAACAAAAGCGAATTGGCATAGTAAGACAGGACAAATGCTCTAACGGCATGATGACAGGCTTCTTGATGAAACGGCGTATCCGCCACAAATTACGAATGTAAACATTTACAGTTTTACACAAATTATTAATGTAGATGGACATATTCATTGAACAATTAAATGTAACACCCAGGTTTTTTACAGAGATGGAAGACTTGATTGATGTACCGTCAAGCTTCAGTTGGATATCAGACACTGAACTCAAAACTCTAGGGCTAGTAACAACAACAAACTCAGTTTTATCATGATTTAATTGCAGTTTGTTTTGTAACATCCACACCTTTATGTCAGAAATGCATCTGGTAATACTCTCCACAGCCCGCTCACAATCACCGGGTATCTTATGATCGAAGGCAGCATATAATTGGATATCATCCATGTAACGATGGAAACAAATATTATGACTGCGGATGATATCACCTTGGGGACCGATGATCGAACCTTGAGGCAGAGAATAAGTGAGGATGTTCATTAGACAAAGCATTATTAATGGAAACCCTTATGGTACGCGTTTGAATTTATTTGATCAAATTCATGAATGCGTAACTCTCATGAGATGTTTGAGTATTTTGATATTAAGATTGCAATATCTTTGTAAAAATGGATAAAACCTAGGGATTTCTAAAACGTTAACTGAGGCTTGTTTCCTAGTGTCTCTAACGTAAATAGCCAGTCAGCCAGACCCTGTGTATATACAGGTACTGGTATACTGATCACATGTTGATTACATAATTGTGGTTTCCATTTGTTGATTGTATTATCATTGATTTACTTTCAGTTTAGTATAGTCGTAGTCAGTTGTGTTTTCTTTATTGGCACCTTGTTCCATCATTTTAAAACCTTTGTGGGGGTGTGTGTGTATAAAATGTAATTTGATAAATTATTGGATTTGAAACTGAACATTTGTTCGATGAGAATGAATTTATAGAATATCCTCATCTGATGACTGTTTATGTGGAATCTGGTGATTGTATTGATAAAGATTATGTGTGTTAACATTGTATACAACTATTTGCTATATAATAGACAAATATAATTTATATGTAACGGTATAAGGACACCTTCTTCAAAGAAAGATAGTAATGTGGGATGCAAAAACACCCCTACATAAATAATGCTACGGTCTAAGTATTGTAAGGTCAAATTATTGACATTGTATATTTTATGTTAATTTGAACCAATCAGCGCTCAGATGTGAATGACCATGAGCCAATCACAGCTGAGCGCCGAATTGACTAGCGGGCTTGAGAATAGAGATTTCTTTCTCTTCCTTGTTGTGTAACCGTAGACTGCAGTCGTGTTGTATTATTTCTCGTCGTTTCGTCGTCTCGTCGTTTCGTCGTAATATTATATATTATTTGGAGCATCTTTTACGTTAATAAAGTGCCAGTCATCATTGGTAATGGCGGCGAAATGTAACCAAGTTGTGGGCTTGAGAATTTGGTGATTGGTGATGTGTTTACCTAAATTTGAAGCCAAAAACATCGCGGTACCTTGCCATCATGTACTTTCGACTAGCCTATAACCTCTAATTGTGGACGAAAACATAAGTTTTTCAAGAAAATTATTGCGAATGGACCAGTTTACTTTTGTAGAACTAATAGCCGAGTATCACACCATTCTGGGATTATTTTCCCAGAATGGTGTGAAAACGAGGCAATTATCCGACTTAATACACACTTGAGTTGTATCAATAGTACCAATTATGTAGATATTAAGTTGCCAGATTATCAGACCAATGCTATAAACAACCACACGAATTATTGATAGTGTCACATTAAAGTGTATGTGGCCATGTGTTTTGAACTCGCCACCCTTACCGTTGCATGTCCAGATTTTTACATTTTACACCATCTGAGATTCGAATTAGCATATCGCAATAACTATTTGTTCTACTCCATAAAAAGTATATATTTTCTGAACGGTAATCTCACAAGGAATCCAAATATGCTATTGGAATTTAGATAAGACCTGATGGTAACATGTTGTGATTAAGAATGTTAAAAAATTATCAATTTGTTTTCATATTCTGATTTAAGCTCAATAATAATTTTATACCTATCCCAATCATAATTTTACTGTGCGTATTTAAGTTCCTCATGCAATTACCCATCAGAACATAATAGTTGTTAATGGTAAACATGTTGAAATATACTATATCGAGAAGTAAATGAGCACAAACGTTTAAATTTCATATTTATTAGAGTTTACAAGTATATTTTTTTGGTATGCACCCTACCCTGATTTAAACGGCATT
This sequence comes from Ophiura sarsii, assembly GCA_035610835.1. Taxonomy (NCBI): domain Eukaryota; kingdom Metazoa; phylum Echinodermata; class Ophiuroidea; order Amphilepidida; family Ophiuridae; genus Ophiura; species Ophiura sarsii. The sequence goes on along the minus strand of CM069457.1, from coordinate 66,431,011 downwards.
TTTGAATTCCCCTATTTGAGAGCTTTCCAAAAATGTATAATTTTGCTATCATCGGTTAAATATTTCTTTTGTTATAGTCATGTATGTAAAACCGATGAATTAGGGCAAGTTCACTGTGTAGCGAATAGGGTAAAAGCCAAGGACTACGCAATCGATTCATGATTACAATTGTTGCACAATAGTTGTCACATTTGTTGAAACAAAATCTTATAGAATATAAAATAATCTATAAAATGAGAGCAAAATCATGTTTGTACCATACAGGGATGAGGAGCTATAGTAAATTGAACGTAGAATTGGGAACATTTTCTATATTCCCCATAAAGATTGCACACAGCGCCACCGCCGCCACCGCCGCCACCCTTGACTTTCACAACATAATCAATCATATCTCAGCCAAACATTTATAGAAATACCTGATTTATTAACACAATGTAGCTAGATAAATAGGCTTTCACGTGACACCTCAACCATAGCTAACCACATTTAGTTGTTGAGTTAATAGAGAGAGATGGATGATTCGTCACCAAAAATGCAACGCCACCACCCTTTTTTGGTGGTGAGTTCAAAACACATGGCCATGTATAAGATAACTGACTTAAAATCAATACTTCATTCAATTGATAATCAGGAAGGATCTAGACATGAAGTAGGCCTGATTTTCCTCTAAGGCCATGTGTTTTGAACTCGCCACCCTTCCCGTTGCATGTCCAGATTTTTACAATTTACACCATCTGAGATTCGAATTAGCATATCGCAATAACTACTTGTTCTACCCCATAAAAAGTACATATTTTCTGAACGGTAATCTCACAAGAAATCCAAATATGCTATTAATATTTAGATAGAACCTAATGGTAACATGTTGTGATTAAGAATGTTCAAAAAATATCGATTTTTTTTCTTCTTCATATTTTGATTAAAGCTCAATAATAATTTTATATCGATCCCAATCATAATTTTACTGTGTATATGAGTTCATCGTGCAATTACCCATCAGAACATAATGGTTGTCAATGGTTACTTCTTGAAATATACTAACTTATATCGGGAAGTACATGAGCACAAACGTTTAAATTTCATATTTATAAGAGTTTACAAGTATATTTTTTTAGGTATGCACCATATCCTGATTTAAACGGCATTTTTGAATTACCCTATTTGAGAGCTTTCCAAAAATGTATAATTTTGCTATCATCGGTTGAACACTTTTATTGTTATAGTCATGTACAGGGTGTATCAAAAAAATTAGGACACTTTTTGATGATGGGTTAAATCCTTGTTAAATCACTGAAGCATGACCAATTTTTATTTCAATGTAAAGTACAACCGATAAAGATAAAATCCTGAAAAGATGAGAAAAATCCATCATTAATTAAGGAAATTGTGACCTATTAGGTAAGGCAATCTATTTTGTAGTATGTACAATGGCCATTCACACAGTAACAGTAGAGTAACATGAACGTACACACTATTTATGCCAATTCTACTTCTTATCATGCTAATGAACCATCCATCTACAGTGGGTTCGAGAACTTTTTTAATTTGCACAGAATATGCATGCATCTGATTTGTGGATTAGTTGGCCAGTTTTGATTTGTGCACAATTAAATGGATTACCAAACTAATCTTTGCTATTGACTGATAGACTACTTTCTATGTTCATAATTATTGTAACGTATTGAAACGTAAACCATGTTATTTACTGGTCTATACATGTAAATCCCATTGTACAAACCAGTAAATGACACGGTTTACGCAAATTATGCTAGTTTTCTTATTTTTCATCGGATTTAACTCATATTTTCAGAATATCATAATAATTAATTGGGCTTTACATTGAGACTTAATTGGTCATGGTCCAATGATTATATCAATTATTACACCGTCATGAAAAAGTGTCCTATTTTTTTTGATACACCTGTATGTAAAACCTATGAATTAGGGCAAGTTCACTGTGTAGCGAATGGGAAAAAGCCAAGGACAATGCAATCGATTCATGATTACAATTGTTACATAATAGTTGTCACGTTTGTTGATACAGAATATTATATAATATAAACTAATCTATAAAATGAGAGAAAAATCATGTTTGTACTATACAGGGATGAGGAGTTATGGTAAAAAATTTGAACGTAGAATCGGAAACAATTTCTTTACTCCCCATAGAGATTGTTCACAGCACCACCGCCACCGCCACCGCCACCACTCCTGACTTTCACAATATAATCAATCATATCTCAGCCAAACAGTTATAGAAATACCTGATTTATTCCACACAATATAGCTAAATAAATAGGCTTTCAAATGACACCTCAACCATAGCTCTACCATATTTAGTTGTTGAGTTAATAGAGAGAGATGGATGATTCGTCGAAATGATAAAAAAGAGAGAATTTAAAAAAAAAGGAGAAAAGAAAAGAAAAGAAAGGAATAGGAAATGGAGAAAAAGGGAACAGAAAAAGAAAAAGACACAAGAAAAAACAAAAAAGATTAAAAGGGAAATAAAAAATATTAAGGACAAAAAAAAATCGAAAAAGATACCTCAAATAATAAAAAAAATAACCAAATGATAAACCAAATAAGATTTTTGTTGTGACATATTGACATTATTTGTAACTATATCTATATAGATGTAGTCGTAACATATCAACCCTTTAGAGTAGGCCTAGATGATTGCATTTTCTATGTCCTTGTGATTTTTGATGATGTGATAACTATCTATTGTTTGATGCTTTGACTTTGATGCTTCTCCATTATTAACGAAACAACTCTCTTAGCAATAACTCTTCATTCGTGATGTTACTAATGGAGAGTTATTGTTTGTATCGCTCCATTCGTACAAAATAATGGAGTGAAATGACAATAGGGTGAGGTCTCAGGTGTGTATTAATGAAAAATAAATAGTGTATCCTTCATAAATCCTAAACAAATTGAAGGGTACGATATCTATTTTCCATTAACATATTAACTACTAACTTGCGGTCATAATTCCTTCAAGTTTCAATTATTCATCAATCCCCTGATTCCCCTTGACCAATGAACCGACAATGTCAATCTCAACCGCCAAGACAGTCAATATTGGTGTGGGGGGGGGGGGGGGGGGGGGCATTCGCCCCCTCTGGCTACGCCGCTGCTTTTGATTATTTTTTTGTCTGAAATCTGACATTTAAAAAAAAAAGGGGGACGATATCTATTTTTCATTAATATACGAGGGTCAGTCAGTAAGTTATGAAAGTGATCATGGTATGGGATGCATGAGTGATTCTATTGAGGGATAATGTGATCAATACAAAGTGTGAACCTTTGTCTTTCAAACAATACACTTTTGGATTGTTAGATACCTTTGGTTATGTAACGTTATTAACATAAACACAATAGGTTTCAGACACTGACTGAAATCTGTCAATTATTTATTCCTTTATAAATCGATTCAGGATAAATCCTTATAATCAAATATCAGCGTTTGAGTAAACTAAGACACGAGGGGATGTATCGACATTTTATATGCACATTCTGTTTTGAGACAAAATCGTAACAATCAGTGGACTAACTACACACCCGGGCTTAAAAAAGATCTATCACGATTTTTATATAGCAGATGGGATTATATTAACATCTCTCTGATATTACACACACAGAAAACACTATGTAAAAAAAATACACAAATTATGTAAAAATTACACAATCTGTGTAAAAATAGAACTCCATAATACTATGTAAACAGTTGTGTAAAGCTTTTGCATAGGAATTTACACAAGCTTGGGTATATATTACATGTTTTATGTAAACTCTTACATAATAATTATGGAGTTCTATATTTACATAATTTTTTACATAGTGTTTTCTGTGTGTACGAGATAAAATTCAAACAACACTTTCGAGCCGCGAATTTTTTTAAAATTATTACATTCAGAAACTACAAATGGTGGTTGGAACTAAGAATCTATTCAATTTATAACACAGGCGGATTGATTTCTATTACGTAACAGTTGGCATTTGCTTTATGTTTAGTTCAATCGATAAAACACACATAGCACGATGAGTTTCTATTGAATTGGCCTATTGCATACAGTGGTACATGCCACGCATACAAAACAGTTAAATTGAAAATGAAGTGAAATCGTAAAAATTTCACATTCCAAAAAACCTATAATTAAATGGAACAATAATGAATAATGAACGATAAAAAATCTCGACAAAGTTCTACTATAAATAAATGTATTTATAATTAACGATTAAAATAAAATTTCAAGCCGTGGTAGGATTCGAACCCACGACCTCCGGTTTAATAGTCCGATGCTCTCCCGTTGAGCTAACTGTGCGCTATGTGAATTCAGTAAGAAAAAAAGTTATATCGTTCAACATACCACTTTCCTCTAAAATCAGAGGTTTAAAATGATTTATATTTCTTTATTTTAGCAGTTTTAAGATAGCGTTCTCGCCCAAAAGTTGTGTATTTATAATGTAATAGAATGTAATTCTGATTTAAATGTCACGAATAACACTACTTTTTTGAAACAGTCTGTATACACATCATTTTGTCGATTAATGTTAGTCACGTCATTCACGAATTTATCATTGCATCATGGGCTTTTTGCCGGGCACGCGAGGACTTCGGTGCGTAGCGAGTCATGTGAGTTTTGTCCAGGACAAATACTTGAGATGAACACGCCCCTTAAAAACTGCCATAACTTCTTCAATATTCATTTAACCTTTATAAACGTATACAGTTTTTTGCAGAAAAGGGTTCAATGAATCCAGCCATGATAATGAAATTGACCATTTTGGATTTTTTTTTATAAAAACACGTTTTTTGACCCATTTTAGGTTCTGCAAAAATAACTCAAAATAAATTTTGTCAAATTTTGTCATACTAGTTTTATGATAATCATGATAACATTCCCCAGGTTGCTTTTTTATAATATCTTATTTATTTTTTGAGTTATAGACCAAAATGTGGTCTATAACTCAAAAAATATAGTATATTAAATTGCTGTGTGAAACAGTGCTTTATAATTCACATAGTGATGGTTAAACTTAACGATAGTCACTCAAACTTGTTCTGAATTATCATATATTTCCCTGTATATTTGATTTCTAGTTTCCAAATTTACAATCCTTAAATTATGAGCTTTCCAAATATATATGGTTTCATACCCTTTAGATGTAAACATTTTGATATATTCTACCAAAAGCGAAAAATGATGTATATTTCATGAAAATGACCAACGTAACACAAATGTGGCCCAGGTTTAAAAAAGTGACAATATATATATATATCTTTACAGTTTGCAATGGGATAATCGAATACACGCAAAAGTATACAGCGTGTATCAAAAAGAACGCAACACTTTTTGTCGAGAGCTGTACGGTCACAGTTAAAAATAAATCACTCTAAAACTTATATATTCTGTTAGGTCCACTTATTGGCTATCACATACTCAAATTACAACGATATCGAATATTTATTCGCTGAGATATTTTAAGGTATAAGTAAAGAAGTGCAAAACACGTTTTACGTCGTTGGTTCTAAAAAATGGATTTTCCTGTCCGATTAGTGTTATGGGTTAACAGTTTAATAACTATGTAACCTTAATGTCTGGAATGGTTTATCTTATCTTAATTTCCTTTGTTTCAGTAAGGTGGTACATAAAATCATTAAATCGTGTAATCTGATAATCATTCGACCATTTGAATACGTCAATCACCCTTTTTAAGTTCTGAACCACTGATTGCTATGATCGCCACATGTCTATGGTACGTTCTTTCATAAATTAAAGTTCATAATCGATGCATCTTTAAACAAGGACAGCATTTTGAGGGTCGAGGATCACCATAATGTCCCATTCCCATTCACAACAGACTAACAATGACTGATTCATACAAGACTATTACTACCTTCACTAGACTATTCCATTTGTTTATCTTTTGAATAATGTGCCATACTGTTTTATTTATGAAATTAACGAAAGAAAAAGAGAGAGGATTTGCAAACAGACTTTGTAATCTGGATTTTCAAGTTTTGTCATTTACAAATTGTTTTGTTATTTCCAGATTTAATTAATATTGATATGATACTGTAATAGCTAGAAAATTGATACCTTTAACATGACATTTTATTCTCAGAATGATGAGTTTGATTCCAATTATTTAAGTACAATGAGTTATTAAAGTGTCTTGCTAATATTCACCTGACAAGAAAATCAGGCATACAGGATAAACGAAAACGTGTTTTGCACTTGTCTACGTGTATCGTTGATATCTCAGCGAATCAATAATCGATATCGCTGTAATTTTAATAGGTACACCTAACAGAATATATAAATTTCAGAGTGATTTGTGATTTGCCGTAATCGGAGGGCTCGCGACAAAAAGTGTTGCGTTTTTTTTGATACACCCTGTATAACCACCAACGGTATCAGGTCAGAAGTCACAAACTGGTCCGAAAAAATGTTTCACTTCTAATAATGTTGAGAAATGCACCAATTCTGATTAAACGGGACAAAACTTAAGTTTTACATACTTAATGACCCACAAACTATATATTGTTGGAAAGCTTATGATTCAAGGTTTTTTCAATTTTGCAAAAAAGAATCAAATTATACAGGGTGTGTACATTTTTTACAGAGTGGAACATAAAAAAGTTGATCGTTTTTGCTCCTCACAAACTATTTTGATAGTTTGTACAATTAGGGTTTAGCTGAAGATAGTCACCAAAATCAGAACAACCGCAGAAGGTGCTACCAAATTTGCTAAGAATCACTTGCCCAAAATGTACACAGGAAAAGTACAGGGTGTCTAAAATTATGATGAAATAATGCATAAAATGAAGCTTTGTATATAATATTCTATGACATTTAGTTAGCATGGACTATTTAATTTAAAAGAAAATGGTTATCAAAATGAACTACGTGAATATCGTTAAAGTTCCTTTTATTTTGAATACAGGGTGGTCCAAAATAGGTCTAAATAGCAAATCTTTTATAAATCTATGAACAATTCTGTGAAGAAACACTTCTGGCTTTTTCAGTTAAATGTTTTACTACCCAGGGTAGAAAAGGACCGAAGAGTCACACAAATGAAATAGAGGCTGCGATTTGGCCATTGTTTAATCAATAAAATGAATAAAACTGTGTATTTTTTACGTTAAAACACTCCCTGAATTGAACATCATATTCTAGTAGAGAATGTCTAGATAGCAATTCAATATTATTATTCATAGTAGCAGGCACATGTTATTAACACATATGAGAAGTTTGAAAACTGTCCTTTGTATACTTTTAAAATGGCATCAATTTCAAAAGTTCTAGTTTTCCGCTATTTTGTGTAGAAACCTATGGGCGCCACATCCACCGGCCCCACCCTTGACTCACTCGACGTTTAGGTTGATAACTTCACTATTGCTAAACATGTGGCTTTAATCTTTTTTTTATTCGGTAGCTGGATAAATTTTCTTTAATATGATACCAAAAATATTATGTTTTTTTGATAACTTCTATTTAAAATAGAGACACGTATCACGAATTTAAGGATTTTATTTTATTTGATATACCTATTAGTGATCGGGACCATCAGCTAACTCATCCAAAAAAAACGGCATCATCTTTCCAATGTTTGATAGTGATTGTTTGTGGTAGCTTACGCTGAACAATCGGTCTATACTTAGGTCATGAAGCTAGAAGACCAGCTTCATGCTTAGGTGATAAAAGTACAAGATTATGATCCGATTTCCCTAGGGGGCCTAGCTAGTTGTGGAAGTGGAGATGATGTACGCATCCTCGACATAAGAATAACAATAGTATAACCTTACAGTTGCGTAAAATATTGCGACATTTCTGGGGACATTTCATTCAGAGTCATAGACGGAAGTAAACCTTATTGTTTTATTAACAAAATCATATATTATTTATGTTAGTGAACGAACTGTGAAAAAGCAATGCACTTGATACCACAACGACATCCAGTTGAGTATGTACATGGTATATGATGTTCATCGCTATGATGCTATCTATAATACATGTATATCTCCTCGTCGTAATAACAAGCTATGTTCCGGCAGATGCAAAGATTGGTAAGTTGATAATTTAAGAAAGTAGTACTTGGTACTTGGTAGGTTGGTCCTCCAAAACACTCATCTGAGTTTTAACTGGAGGTGCGGATAGGGTGGACTAATTTGTAGATGGGGGGATATCAGGGCAGTTTTGAATTGGGCAGGGTCAGTGTGGATGACAGTCTCTGGCTGAAGCTGGTTCCAGTCACGCACTGTTCTCATGAAGTAGGAGTTTGCGAATGTGTCTGTCCTAGAGTGGATTTGTTGGAATTTGTTGTCCTTTTCTTGCTCTGGTTGGTTTAGGTTAGGTGTAGTGTTCGTATTTTATGTCCAAGTGACCGTTTATCATCTTGTGGAAACAAGTGAGACTATCATCTTGTGGAGACAAGTGAGACGATGTTGTTTGCGCCTGTTTAGTAAGTGCTCACGAATTGCAATCAAATTTAAGAGATGTTACATGTCCTGGACATTTGAAACACACGTCTGAGTATTGTACGATGTAACAAATATTGGTTGGATGGTTGTATCAAACTCGGAGTCCAATCGAGGTTGTATCAAACTTGGACTCGGACTCGAGTCAAACTTATGTCGGACTCGACTCGCTTCAGACAGACTCGGACGGAAAAAGACTCGGACTCAAAGCCGAGTCCAATCCATGTCCAGTCCAGTCCAAATAATTGATGTCGTATTATTGACTTCACTAAAACAGCCTGTGTCCTTACTATCATTCATCATATTACCCTCCACAGTGCACATATTGTGAGTGTCTAGGTACAAACCTAAACACAATGTCCCTGACCAGATGCTTATCAAAATCAAAATCAATAATCGGTATCACAAATCTGAGATGTACATTACATTCGCAAATTCTTTCCCCGTTTTATAAAGTAAAAATTGTGTGGATGAATTTAAATATTATGATGGCTTTTTAAGGATATCAATACTTTCATTGCGCGCTACGCAGTGCTAATGTATGTGGAAGGAATCGCAGCTAATCAATCATCCATACCCGACTGCTTTCGATTCGTACAAATCAAAAAATATATCACAGAAATATCAATGACTACAACTTTTGTTTTCTGGTCATTTAAGCCATCATAACTTTATTATCAAATTACGTTGGGAGGGGCGTGGGGGGGGGGGGGGGGGGGGGGATTTGTTAACTGATGTACATTACATCTCAGTATTTCGCATACTCACATTATGTCGGTGGTAGTACATAGTGACATATAGTGTGTACGTCACTGTATTAAAACAAATGGGATAGCATGTATATTATATATTATGTTGATTGAACAAATCCAAGATGTTTACTCACATTTCGTCGGTGGTAGTACATAGTAACATATAGTGTGTACGTCACTGTATTAAAACAAATGGGATATCATGTATATTATGTTAATTGAACAAATCCAAGATGTTTACTCACATTTCGTCGGTGGTACTACATAGTGACATATAGTGTGTACGTCACTGTATTAAAACAAATGGGATATCATGTATATTATGTTGATTGAACAAATCCAAGATGTTTACTCACATTTCATCGGTGGTAGTACATAGTGACGTATAGTGTGTACGTCACTGTATTAAAACAAATGGGATATCATGTATATTATGTTAATTGAACAAATTCAAGATGTTTACTCACATTTCGTCGGTGGTAGTACATAGTGACATATAGTGTGTACGTCACTGTATTAAAACAAATGGGATAGCATGTATATTATGTTGATTGAACAAATCCAAGATGTTTACTCACATTTCGTCGGTGGTAGTACATAGTGACGTATAGTGTGTACGTCACTGTATTAAAACAAATGGGATATCATGTATATTATGTTAATTGAACAAATTCAAGATGTTTACTCACATTTCGTCGGTGGTAGTACATAGTGACATATAGTGTGTACGTCACTGTGTTAAAACAAATGGGATATCATGTATATTATGTTAATTGAACAAATTCAAGATGTTTACTCACATTTCGTCGGTGGTACTACATAGTGACATATAGTGTGTACGTCACTGTGTTAAAACAAATGGGATATCATGTATATTATGTTAATTGAACAAATTCAAGATGTTTACTCACATTTCGTCGGTGGTAGTACATAGTGACATATAGTGTGTACGTCACTGTATTAAAACAAATGGGATAGCATGTATATTATGTTGATTGAACAAATCCAAGATGTTTACTCACATTTCGTCGGTGGTAGTACATAGTGACATATAGTGTGTACATCACTGTATTAAAACAAATGGGATAGCATGTATATTATGTTGATTGAACAAATCCAAGATGTTTACTCACATTTCGTCGGTGGTAGTACATAGTGACATATAGTGTGTACGTCACTGTATTAAAACAAATGGGATAGCATGTATATTATGTTGATTGAACAAATCCAAGATGTTTACTCACATTTCGTCGGTGGTAGTACATAGTGACATATAGTGTGTACGTCACTGTATTAAAACAAATGGGATAGCATGTATATTATGTTGATTGAACAAATCCAAGATGTTTACTCACATTTCGTCGGTGGTAGTACATAGTTACATATAGTGTGTACGTCACTGTATTAAAACAAATGGGATAGCATGTTTATTATGTTGATTGAACAAATCCAAGATGTTTACTCACATTTCGTCGGTGGTAGTACATAGTGACATATAGTGTGTACGTCACTGTATTAAAACAAATGGGATAGCATGTATATTATGTTGATTGAACAAATCCAAGATGTTTACTCACATTTCGTCGGTGGTAGTAAATAGTGACGTATAGTGTGTACGTCACTGTGTTAAAACAAATGGGATATCATGTTTATTATGTTGATTGAACAAATCCAAGATGTTTACTCACATTTCGTCGGTGGTAGTACATAGTGACGTATAGTGTGTACGTCACTGTATTAAAACAAATGGGATAGCATGTATATTATGTTGATTGAACAAATCCAAGATGTTTACTCACATTTCGTCGGTGGTAGTACATAGTGACATATAGTGTGTACGTCACTGTATTAAAACAAATGGGATAGCATGTATATTATGTTGATTGAATAAATCCAAGATGTTTACTCACATTTCGTCGGTGGTAGTACATAGTGACATATAGTGTGTACGTCACTGTTTAGAGAATAATTACTGCGTAACAACTGTTTTCGTGAATTTGTTTTAAAATCAGAGGTTTTTGTTCTGGTCTGAGGAATTGTCCCGAGGGGCGCAGCCCCCGAGGGACAATTCCGAATGACCAGAACAAAACCCGAGGATTTCAAAACAAATTCACGAAAACAGTTGATAAGCAGTCATTATTCTCTTTCATTACTGAAAAAGATGCATATTTTATCCAGATCGTTGATTTATACCGATAATCTTGCTAATATTAGTTTTCTGTTTATTTTGTCCACCCTTCTTAGTTATTGAAACAGTCCAAGTCGGGTCATCCCCTCATTAACATTTTTATCATTCAACCAATCAGAAATAAGCTTTAATCGTGTTTCCTCATAACTCATTGAATATTCAGTTTAGGGGCGTGGGGCGTTAATTTGATTGGTCGGTCAGTGAGCAAAACAATGGAACACTTTGGCGCAGTACTTTCGGGCAATTATTAGTAACCTGCGCTCGGCGTGCGCGTTCTCATATAACGATTCATTTGATTGGAACGCACTTGGTACGCAGCTATCGCGATTATTCATGAAGTAATGAAATTAAAACAAATGGGATAGCATGTATATTATGTTGATTGAACAAATCCAAGATGTTTACTCACATTTCGTCGGTGGTAGTACATAGTGACATATAGTGTGTACGTCACTGTATTAAAACAAATGGGATAGCATGTATATTATGTTGATTGAACAAATCCAAGATGTTTACTCACATTTCGTCGGTGGTAGTACATAGTGACGTATAGTGTGTACGTCACTGTGTTAAAACAAATTGGATATCATGTATATTATGTTGATCGAACAAATCCAAGATGTTTACTCACATTTCGTCGGTGGTAGTACATAGTGACGTATAGTGTCACTGTGTTATACAAATGGGATATCATGTACATGTATATTATGTTGATTGAACAAATCCAAGATGTTTACTCACATTTCGTCGGTGGTAGTACATAGTGACGTATAGTGTGTACGTCACTGTGTTAAAACAAATTGGATATCATGTATATTATGTTGATCGAACAAATCCAAGATGTTTACTCACATTTCGTCGGTGGTAGTACATAGTGACGTATAGTGTCACTGTGTTATACAAATGGGATATCATGTATATTATATATGTTGATTGAACAAATTCAAGATGTTTACTCACATTTCGTCGGTGGTAGTACATAGGGACATATAGTGTGTACGTCACTGTATTAAAACAAATGGGATAGCATGTATATTATGTTGATTGAACAAATCCAAGATGTTTACTCACATTTCGTCGGTGGTAGTACATAGTAACATATAGTGTGTACGTCACTGTATTAAAACAAATGGGATATCATGTATATTATGTTGATTGAACAAATCCAAGATGTTTACTCACATTTCGTCGGTGGTAGTACATAGTGACATATAGTGTGTACGTCACTGTATTAAAACAAATGGGATAGCATGTATATTATGTTGATTGAACAAATCCAAGATGTTTACTCACATTTCGTCGGTGGTAGTACATAGTGACATATAGTGTGTACGTCACTGTATTAAAACAAATGGGATAGCATGTATATTATGTTGATTGAACAAATCCAAGATGTTTACTCACATTTCGTCGGTGGTAGTACATAGTGACGTATAGTGTGTACGTCACTGTGTTAAAACAAATTGGATATCATGTATATTATGTTGATCGAACAAATCCAAGATGTTTACTCACATTTCGTCGGTGGTAGTACATAGTGACGTATAGTGTCACTGTGTTATACAAATGGGATATCATGTATATTATGTTGATTGAACAAATCCAAGATGTTTACTCACATTTCGTCGGTGGTAGTACATAGTGACGTATAGTGTGTACGTCACTGTGTTAAAACAAATTGGATATCATGTATATTATGTTGATCGAACAAATCCAAGATGTTTACTCACATTTCGTCGGTGGTAGTACATAGTGACGTATAGTATCACTGTGTTATACAAATGGGATATCATGTATATTATGTTGATTGAACAAATTCAAGATGTTTACTCACATTTCGTCGGTGGTAGTACATAGTGACATATAGTGTGTACGTCACTGTGTTATACAAATGGGATATCATGTATATTATGTTGATTGAACAAATCCAAGATGTTTATTCACATTTCGTCGGTGGTAGTACATAGTGACGTATAGTGTGTACGTCATTGTGTTAAAACAAATGGGATATCATGTATATTATGTTGATTGAACAAATCCAAGATGTTTACTCACATTTCGTCGGTGGTTCTACATAGTGACGTATAGTGTGTACGTCACTGTGTTAAAACAAATTGGATATCATGTATATTTGTTGATTGAACAAATCCAATGTTTACTCATATTACGTTGGTGGTACTACATAGTGATATATAGTGTGTACGTCACTGTGTTAAAACAAATGAGATATCATGTATATTACATGTATGTTGATTGAACAAATCCAAGATGTTTATTCACATTTCGTCGGTGGTAGTACATAGTGACGTATAGTGTGTACGTCACTGTGTTAAAACAATAATGTGTTATCTTTTTATACACCAAATCACAATTGGTGATCACAATTACTGAACAAATCCTGATGACTGCGAATATGGTCTTTGTGTTACACTACGGACAGCAGTTACTGTTCCATTTGGTTTACTTTTGCGTTTACCAAATTGTGTGTTTCAACAACTGCTTAAATTAGCAGGATTCTTCTGAAGCTTTTACAATCAAACCACGGTCTCTTTTGAAGAAAAAAATAGAGAAGGGCTTAATATAAATCACCACATATGTTCTAGTTCCAATTTAGGGCAATGAGTGCTACACTGAAAACTTAAACTAGTCAGACATAGGCTGGACTAACTTTAAACTAGTCGAGCAGGTTAGTCAAGCCTGCTGGACTAGCTTAAACTAGTCAAGCAGGTTAGTCAAGCCTGCTGGATAGGTTATGCCCGACTTGACTAGCTTAAGGTTAGTCCGGCCCAGCCTGACTAGCTTGATTTGTTCTGCTGGACTAGTCTGTGGCTGGACTAGCTTATTAGACAAGCTGGCTGGACTAGCTTGTCAAGGCACTGAGATAAAATATCAATGGCGGCATGCAGATAAGACGTACTTCATCGCCGTTCCGGTTTTTCTAGCCAATCCAGACGTAATTTGCCGTAGTTATTTCATTGTGTGGCCATATTGTGTACATCATAGTGTTTGCCAACATCTGTAGACTATTTTATGCTACATTTTGTTTGGAATGACGACTCGGAGTAGGAAAAAAATAACTGTAAAGAACGACGGTAGCGCGGGCATCTCGAACGCTAACGGGTCAGCCATGACTGACCAGTACCAGTCCACTACAGCTAACACTGTAACCAGCAGCTCCGCCAACAACATGGTCAATACGAGAGCTATTGAACAGAAAGCAGAGCAATCACCCGTGGCGAAACCAAGTACTGCTACGCAACGTGAACAATTTGAGTCAGGCGGGATCTACTATATGGTTTGAGCTGGACTAATAATAATATAACGTATTTATAAAGCGCAACATGTATAAGAAACAACAACAAAAAAACCTTACGTTAGTCGAGCCAAGCCGGACTAACCTTACGTTAGTCAGAGTGGACACCATCTGGACTAACTTAAAGCTAGTTGAGCGACTAGCCTAAACTAGTCCAGCTTAGGACGGACTAACATCTAGCTAGTCGAGCTCAAAGCTAGTCAAGCAGTGCTGGACTAGGCTAAAGCTAGTCAAAATGGACTGGACTAGGTTTAAGTTAGTCAGGCGACCTGTTTAGGTTTTCAGTGTACATTATAGAATGGAATAATTTACCATGTTGAAAAATGTCTAAATCCTATTGGGATGCATTACAGATGCAGAGTGCTTCACTAATTACAGAGGTCGTGACTATCGTGGGACTGTGTCAACAACTAAGATGGGCATATCGTGTCAAAGATGGACGTCTCAATCTCCACATAAACATGAACGTACCCCATTTATGTTCCCTGACGCTGGACTTGGTGGTCACAACTATTGCAGAAACCCGATTAACCGGCCGGGTGGAGTTTATTGCTTCACTACGGACATCAATGTCCGAGGTGGTGATTGTGATATTGGCGAATGGCAAGTCACGTGTGATAGTGGTAAGTGTTTGTAGTAGATCCGATATTTAGGCTCCTGTTGGAAGGAGAAATGGGGGCAATTTCCTCCCATTTTTTACTAAAATCAAGAGCGGTCACATTATTACATGGTAAGCCATCCTCATTTATTTATTTATCTATTTATTTATTTATTAGTTAATTAATTAATTAATTAATTAATTATTTATTTATTTATTTATTTATTTATTTATTTATTTATTTATTTATTTATTTATTTATTTATTTATTTGCATTGTAATAAAATACCGTAGTATGTTCTAAACTGTTAAGCTATTGCTTTTAGATATAAGGCCCACCTCTGTGACAGTTTTGATTCTGTATAACTTTCAAAAATGGCTGCCAGGTTGGTTAAGTTGATGTTAAATGACCCAATAAAATTGCTTTGTATTGTAAATGACCATTATTATGTAATGCCAACACCCCAAATCTAATGGGACAGCATTCACGATATGTCTATGATAAAGCCTAGGGGCTGTAGATCTAGTTTGAGTATTTAAAAATATCCAAGATGGCTGCAAAAGGTTAAAATAACTGAAAAGCAGTTTTAGTTCATTGTTAGTGTTACATTAGATATGACCAAATTATTATATCTATAGCTTTTAATCCACCTAGTAAACATATTTGTATGTGACACTGTATGAGATAATGGTATAGAGTCCATTTCTTTCCATTCTGACCATATTTTGATCAATTGGTGACCACCTGTGGTAATTGTTTTGACCATTTGGAGGTAATTGTATTGACCATTTAAAGGTAATTATAATGAAATGGACATTATAGTGGCCATCATGATAACATTACATTGTCAAAATGGAGTCTATACCATTCAATTATACCTTGTCACATACAAATACGTTTATTAGTGGATGGATTTAAAGCTGTATATAATAATTTGGTCATATCTAATGTAACACTAACAATAAACTAATACATTTTTTCGGTTATTTTAACCTTTTGCAGCCATCTTGGATAATTTATAATACTCAAACTAGATCTAGGCTTTATCATAATAATATACTGAATGCTGTCCCATTAGATTTTGGGGTGTTGGTATTACATACAGGCTGTCCCAAAATGATTAGTACCCATCGATGCCCAAAGTTCAATCATTTTTGTCATCATCAAAATCGATGGGATTAGGTCCGTTGTTTTTACATTATATTTGTCATACTGTAGTATTTCATTAGAGTTTTAGATCATGAATATGGGATTTATCAAACTCAAGATATACTCCATTATGTAAAACATGGTGATTTCACCTTTATTACACACGACTACGTCTTTACCTGTCTAAATGTCCATCAAATTTAGCCTCAAAACTAGCTCATTATAGAAACAAAGCTTGGTGTCGCTCATGCGTGACGATCCATTTTTTCTCTTCAAATTGAATCAAAATGAAAAGGTATTAATTAATGGTTTGAACAGCAATATGATACAACAGCAGTTTAAAATAGAAAGGAACCAAAGATATTAGCAGACAAGATATTAAGAGAATGTATTAGTGTCTTTCAAACAAGCTGTTTAAAAAAACTTTTTTTTTTTTGCAGTTTGACAAAAAGGTGAAATCACCATGTCCTGCCATGTCTTACACAATGGAGTGTAACTTTATTGAAATAAGTCCGATATTCATGATCTAAAATGCTATTGAAAGGGTACAGTATAGTAAATGTGATAGAAAACAACGGATCTCATCTCATTGATTTTGATGATGAAAAAATGTATTGAACTTTGGGCATCGATGGGTACTAATCATTTTGGGACAGCCTGTGTGTAATACCAACACCCCCAAAGCTTATGATAAAGCCTAGATCTAGTTTGAGCATTATACAATACAATACAATTTTGTTAGGTCATTTAACAGTAACTTAACCATAACGGCAGCCATTTTGGAAAGTGATACAGAATCAAAATTGTCACAGATGTGGGCCTTATATCTAAAAACAATAGCTACTAAACTGTTAAAACAGTTTAGAACATACTATTTGGTGAATGTGACGTAATATACAATCTTACAATATCTATTCTGGATTATCATACACTTATGTAGGCAATTTTTACATTTACAGCGGCCATTTTGGTGGCCATCTTGGATTCAAAGTATGTTATTACAATGCATACATGATATGAGTTACTAGTGGTCTAATACATACATCACAATGTTAAAACTATACTTTCATCATACACTTTGGTTGATAGTATGCCATTTTATGGAATTCTGACAATTTGTTTAGTCATTTTGGGACCCATTCTGGGGGCCATTTTGGATTTTTAAGTATGTTAACACAGCAAAAATACTGGATTACTAGGTCTAATACATACATCCCATCATTAAAACTATATTGTCATTATACATTTTGGTTGATATTATCACATTTAATAGAATTTGACAATTTTGCAGCCATTTTGCAGCCATTTTGGACCCATTTTGGCAGCCATTTTGGATTTTTAAACTATGTTAACAAAGCAAAAATATTGGATATGAGTTTCTAGTAGTCTAATACATATATCCCATTGTTAAAGCTATACCCTGATCATACATGTTGGTTCATTTATGCCAATTTATGGAATTTTACAATTTTTTGGCGTCCATTTTGGTGGCCATCTTGGTTTGAGGTGTGTTAACAAAGCAACAATTCTGGATATGAGTGTTTAGTGGTCTAATACATACATCCCACTATTAAAACTATACTTAAACCATACATTTTGATTGCTATGTCATTTTATGAGATTTGACTAGTTTGGGCGGCCATTTTGGACGCCATCTTGAATAACCCCGCCATTTTGAAATTAAGATCAGGAATAGTTAGTCCTGCTTTAGGGGTAACAGACTTGACAATTCTACCAAAAAATGAGCTTTAAATAGTGACCACATGTCATGTTTTGTTTAAAAATAGTTTAAATATGTTAAAATTTGGCCGCCGTTTTAAAAATCCAATATGGCCGCCATTGGATATTTTAAAAACGTGTAAACATTGGTTTCTGGTATCAGTGGTCTTTAAACATTAATTAGATGCAAAAATTAGCAACTCCCCACCAAAATCCAACGAAATTACATAGTGGCCCTGACTAATGCCGCAACCACTCAGACGCAGTGACGTATTTCGTGGCGAAGAATGAAAGAAATCCCTAAATATATTATAAAACGATGTATACCATAAGGCAGAATTTCGTCAAGTATTATATATTATTCAATTCCATTGGTTTTGGGCTTTTTAATTTAGTTGTACCTAGAAATGTGATAATAATTAGAATTTGTCGATGGGTATTCGCGATTACGTGATGAGCTATTACGAAGGCTAAGCCAATAGTGTCAATGCTCGTCTGACTTTCATCTGGTTTGGGGGCTTCATTTTGATTTTGGTGGTGGCAATAAGTGTTATAAATGTATGTTATAAGTAGATTAGGTTTCGTGTATCACTTATGATTAGGCGTGTATAATATTTGTGGTTAAAAGTTGGAAGTTAATCCCGGAGGCAAGAGTTATATTGTCCTCGTCGTCTCCAATATGTTAATTCTTGTTTTTTCTTCTATATTTATTTCAATTTTAACGAAGCCGATCGATGTCCAGACGGTTACACGCCCTTCAAGAATTCCTGCTACCAATTACACACCGAAACTAAAACTAGGGCTGAAGCTAAAGAAATGTGTGATCTACAAGGCCATCTGGCTGATATAACGACATCTAAAGAGAGCGAGTTTATGGACAGGCTATTGGAAAAGTCTGATACGGATGATGCTTGGTTTGGATTGATTAACACGGATAAACTGAGATGGTCAGATGGTACGCCTCTTGTTTATAAGGCTTGGCAAGACATTAAAGACAATCGAGAACATGATTGTTTCAGTTTAGAACATTATCATTCATATAAAATATTCTACAGATGGACTGACAAGTCTTGTGATGCTGTGTATCAATTTGTGTGCGAAAGAGAAGGTAACTATATTTCATTCATCTTACTCTGTGCAGTAACGTCAGAACCTATTCTACATTAGGGATTCTAATACTCTCCATTAATTCTGCTCAAAATGCCTTTTCACAGATTTTCTGTAAATGTCTCGTTCGCATACTGATTGCTGATGGGTATATCGATTCATTACGTCATTTAAATGGGCGTGGCTACTTTCGTCTGACGTTAGGTTGAGGTTACGTTGAAATATGTCCGTTTGATGTCCGTTTGATGTCCGTTTGATGTCCGTTTGATGTCCGTTTGATGTCCGTTTGATGTCCGTTTGATGTCCGTTTGATGTCCGTTTGATTTTAACTGAGAGTCGAAATTCCTATAGCATAAGTATTAGAATTTGGCCGAATACTCGCCCTCTGTAATCATTCGCTTTTTACGAGGTCCACCATTTGCGAGGAGAGCCTCGATTGAATGGGACTAGTCCATAACATTATGTAACTAGTTCAAATCTCTTTGCACCATGTGACATTGTGAAATGATGCAACACTTTCATTCAATCTTATTCCAGTGCGAGGTTCTCCTAGCAATTGGCGGATCTGTGCAATGAGCAAATACGAGGGTCGTTCAATAATTAATGAAAGTGATCATGGTATGGGATGCATGAGTGATTCTATTGAGAGATAATATGATCAATACAAAGAATGAACCTTTGTCTTTCAAACAATGCACTTTTGGATTTCTAAGTGTGAACTATGACGTCATAGCATTGTCTCAAAGTAAGTATACTTGGGACACTACTAAATCAGTTATTTGGCGGTAAATTTGAATTGTTTGTATGAAACATGTGGTAAGAAGATTGCATAACATGACACCAGAAGCAGGTAAATCCCAATTTTTTTCGCGATAAAAAATACCATAACTTTAATCCCTGTGTAATTTGATATATGTAGTATAAGAGGAAAAAGTAAGGAGAGGCAATTGAATAAAAAAAAAGTATACAAATATCAGTATTTCAAATAGCCAATTTCATTGAAAAATGCCCAGTAAGTGAATCACTAATATTGCGGAAAATCAATTTAGGACAAATCCAAGCAATTAACCAGTTTAAGAGATTCCATATGATAACTAACTAATTATCTGAACTTATTCGCATGAAACATGCAGAAAATATGCGCATGCGCAGACGGCAGATCATTTTGAACTGGGCCAAAAATGGCTAAAATCATGAAATTTACCAGATAAAAGCTTACTGTGCCTTCACATTTTAATCAGAAATAATGAAAAATGCTTAAATCAATGTGTATAAATATTGTGATAGTCAAAATAAAGATATACATGAATGTATCAATCAAACATGGCTGCCACGACCTCTCTTATTACTGTTATCTTTAGAGCTACTAGATATGTATTGTTAAAGTAATCGTCACATAATGTCAATGGTTTGAGGAAATTTTATGAACAGCTCCTTCTGAAATCCCCACTATTATTGCTTTACATTCCACAACAATTTACTAAATTATTATCCCTCCATTGTTCTTTATCCTTTGTTGTTTTCTAAGGTATATTATTGCGGATTTTGCTAAATAAAAGCGTATTTGAGATGGTCCCTACTTGTTTGTTTTAAGGAATTCAGATCTGAAAAGAGTGTCAAACATGGATAAGTGTGTGTTCTAACTATGTGCCAAATGTTATCTGTTCTTATGCTTGCATTGCTGAGATATACGCACATGTATCAATCAACCCATATTCAACATATTACATATCCAGCCAAATAATTGACAGATTTCAGTCAGTGTCTGAAACCTATTGTGTTTATGCTAATGACGTTACATAACCAAAGATATCTAACAATCCAAAAGTGTATTGTTTGAAAGACAAAGGTTCATACTTCGTATTGATCACATTATCCCTTAATAGAATCACTCATGCATCCCATACCATGATCACTTTCATTATTTACTGAATGACCCTCGTAGAAGCCGATGTGACCCTTGCCTGGAAACAGGACACTTCGCCTCCCTAAAATTAACGGTGGCCAAAATCAACGAGAGGCGAATTTTTTTCTCCCTTTTCCATGGGATTTCATTTTAAACTTTGTCTGCTAATTTTTTTCTGCATATTACTGAGTCTCAGGCCTCTTGTTTCTTAACTATTAAAAAACAAGCATTTTATTGCAAATTCAGTTAAATCAATAACACTTAAAAATGAAAGTGATCATTTTTACTCATTATTGTACTTTTGTTTGGTAATCGAATTTATTGGATTGCGTACATCAAAATAACTAACGAGTATTTGACCAATTTAAATCAAACGAGACCGCTGAATTCGTTGATCGTTGATACACTAACCTACATTGAAGTATATATCTGTTCCACTTTATATTATCACATCGAATCAATATATTAAGTGACAAACGTCCGGAAATATGTGATTTCATGATGCTACTTCCGCGGAAAACCTATATATGAATTGGAAGACATTGTAGCCACTTTCAAATGAAAACGTCTGTAAATCCCTCATTTTCAAACGTCGTAAGAAATCCATCAACACAGTAGCACATTATATCGAGTTATTTGATATCCTGTGTGTTTGAAATATTCAGAGTGGTTTAGAAAAAAGTTGCCGCATTGTTTAAAGCTCAAAAAGGGTGATATTTTGGCACCTTTGACAAGCCGACTCCGCATACAAGCCTCACTTACTCAATGTGTTCATACCAGCCTTTTTTTTACTTACTCGAAAACGCTTAGTGTATAATTTTGTCTTCCTAAATGTGTCTTTAGGTTTTCGCACGGACACAAAATTTCGCAGTCCAAAAAGCACTGTAGTCAATGTTTTATGAGTAGTTTTACTATCATTGAAATTTGAAACTAAGAAAAACGCAATTTTTACCTTAAAAAAAGAAGAAGAGATTTTCAAAGGGGGGGGGGGGGGGGGGGGGGGGGGGGGGGGGGGGGGGGGGGGGGGGGGGTGCGTCCGCATCTAACGCACCCCCCCCCCCCCCCCCCCC
>CM069457.1:66305665-66408623 GCA_035610835.1 Ophiura sarsii | reverse complement strand
TATTATTTGTTAGACCGCCGAGTAAATATTTGTAACAATTTTAGTCTAAATAAATAACTAGTTTCTCATCCAAACTGTGATGTGGGATGAGTAATAAGGATTGCGAAACGCAATTACCAGTGACGTATTACATGTTTGGTTATATATGTTGAAAACAAAATAGGAAGTAACATAAATAATGTATTTGGTTGTCTTGTACACCTCTATAACGAAGGGTGGTAGATTTGAATATCTCGGAAATAACAAACCTAAGAGACCTATCATAGACTGTAACAAGGTATTCTAAAAACTGGCGCAGCGGAATTTAATTTGTATGCGAAGGGATGCGAATAGGCAACAAGTGTATGTTGTTTCATGAGTGCCCGTGAGGGCACGAATGGAACATTATACTTGTACGCCCGCCTACCCAGCCAATAGTCCCATTGTGTCAAACTTGATTAATGAGGGCTCACCAAGTTGTTATGATTTAATACCAACAGACAAAAACAGGCTGGTTTTATCTCACAAACCATAATAAATACACTAAAAAAATTGGTAGTTAAAAAAATGATGCACTGACTGAAAGAGGGTTAAATATGACCATATAAGTTGTTCCATTATATGACCATATAAGTTCATGAGTGCCCGTGAGGGCACGAATGGAACATTTTAAAGACCCAGGCATCTACTCATTCCACCAGTGGCTTAATCCAGCCAATCTGCCAATCTGACACATAGAGGGCGCTGCAATACCAAATGTTTTAATTGCCTTTTACTCTTGATATCAATGTTCAGTAGACTCCGATTCCTTTCAAAAATATGGTTAAATGTATTTTCAAATATTGTTCGTATAAATCAGTTGATATAACAAAGATAAACGATAAGAAACGTACAAATATAATTTTGACGATGCCCATTTTTTTATTGAATTAACACCATAGATTCTGTATTTTGTAAATAATATACTATTAAGATTCACAGTCAAATAGTCCAACATTTAGTAGATGCCTGTTTGTAAAACTATGTATACAAAATTGGAGTACAATTTGAAATGACAAGGCAAGGACAACCAGTTCGGGCAATCACTTGCATGCTTGTTTAGGAAGCCTTCCGTTTCGGGAAGTATTACCCATAATCCTTGCAATATGTATGCACCGATAAATAGTAGTCCTATTACAGAGACCAATTTTACTTAAATTTAAACCATAACATGATGTAACTATGAAACATTGACGATCAGGAAATGAGTCAAGATAATAAATTAAATGTTTAGTCATATTTATGACCTATTATTTTGAGTTTTTTCCTACTTTACTGTAATTAAGAAATCCATAAGTTGGACTAATTAGCTTATTAAATATTCAAACTCTTTTATAAAATCTAGAAAAGTATACGTTAACTTTTCTTCTACAAATGTGTACATAATGTTATAATCTTTCACATCCCCAAGTTTGAGCAAGTCGCAATGTAAAATAAAAACATTCGATATTCATTTATAATAATTTGTAGTCTTTATGGACCCTCAAATCAATATAATGCGTAAAATGAACCACCGAACGCTGAGAGCGACATTAGAATATATCATTGTATTATTCAAATGTTTCACCGATTTCAAAATAGGGATAGGTTTAATTTATAAACTACAGTTCTGTAATATTATGAAAAGAGGGTTCCTTCCATATGACTAGCCAAAAGTTGTCGCAAGTCATTATGGGTAATGCTTACCCACATGGAGTGATTTCTGAACCAATTATTGGCCTGCTGAACTGACAAACGATTTTGTATGGTTCACAATTTACATATACACTGCTGTTGTACAAGCGAAGGACAAGGTGTCCACGCCACGGAAGTATTTGTGTTAAAAGATGTGTTATAATTGTATATAATTGTTTCCATCGGGTGCTTGTGTTTGTCATTAAAATTGTGCTTTTTAGTGCAAAGTTTGTATGTGCGCCTCGCCCAAAATATGTTTGTAATGTCATGATAGTCCTTATTTTTGAAAAAGCGGTAAACAAACTTCGAATTTGTCGGCCATAAAATGGCATCATTTTTTTCCGGATCGCAGGCCGACTCCACGTGATTCTTGATTTACACTCACCTATGACCTAGCGAGTGACGACACGTTTTTAATATTACGGAGGACCATTCACGCCAGAATTTTACAGTAAACTATAGGTTAACACTTAGTATATGCGCCAATTAATTTGGTAAGGGGACGATGCTGATTAATGTGGATATTTACCTCGCTAGTTGCTATTCTGGTGTTACTCGCCAATTATGCTCTAAGAATTACATTGTTAGTAAGTTATGCTACAGTTAGAGAATAACTACTAGGGAGGTAGCTTACCTCCCTATTAAGTTACCCGTCATTGGTGCACTCGGCCGTATATAGTATTACTTAATATTTGCATAGTAACCCTTAGCGAGGTCACCACTACCTTCGTCCTATTCAACATGTGGAGGCATGGGAACGTTACTACGTACGTGGTGGGTTGGTACCTTCCTCTGTATCGTGAGTTATATTCATGGTAGTTGGATCCACGTTAGCGTAAGCGTAAGTCAGATCAGGACGTGGTGTGTTGGTATACAATTCTACAGGTGGAGGCATGGGGACGTTATAACGTGGTAGGTCAGTCGGAGTTTCCGTAGGCGGCGAGGCAGCATTGCCATGAGGTATGTTAGTACCGTCCTCCGTATCGCGACCATCTGGGCGTAGATACGACGTGTCGTGACTCATATTCATGTTAATAGTTGGGTATACGGCAGCGTACGCGTAGGTCAGGTCAGGTTTTTCCGATGGCGAGAGAACATTGCTACGTAAGTGGTGGTGGTGGGGGGGGGGGGGGGGGGGGGGGGGGGGGGGGGGGGTGAAGTCAAAAAATTTCGCACGGTCAAAAAATTTCGCACGGGCACACAATTTCGCAGTCCAAAAAGCACTGTAGTCAACAAATATTGCCCAATCCTCAGGGTTGTAAGCAGTTTTTCCACAAAAATGTTCATTTATTTAAAAAAAACCCCACCAAAATGGTCATTTTTAAATGGTTACCCCACATATAAATACTATATGTAAGGGGAGGGGCGGGGGCACAAAGGGGGGCGGGGGCACAACAATTTATTTCAGGGGGGGCATCTGCCCCCCCCTGAGCTACGCCACTGCATTGCTACGAGGTGTATTAGTGTCATCCGCGGCGTTATCATCGTTTGGGCTTAGATAAGTACTATAGCCTATATTGAAAGTAGCTGGATTCACCTCAGCGTATGCCGCATCTGGATTGTCTTTAGGCGAGGCAACATCACAGCGAGGTGAGTTAGTATCATCAGCCGTATCCTCTTCGTCTGGGGTTTGCCGTATACGAGTCTCGCAAGTCGTGGAAGTCATTGGGGCAAGAGCCAAGCCATTATTCGTGGAATCTGGAATCACCGATGGTGTTGTATCCGGTGTTGATGTACCAATCCTGCAATAAATTAAATACTAAGTTTTCAAATTGAAAGGGTTATTATAGAGTTTACTAAATAGCATTATAATCTTATGGTTTTTTTAGAGTGAGGGAGGGATAAAACATCAAAGCATATTCGATTAAATTGAAATTCGATGTTTGTGAGTGGCTCAAAAGACTATATATATAACATTTTCAATTTCATCCGACTTGATTAAATAAATAAAAAATAACGAAATAAAAAGATTGAATATAATTTGAAGCCTGACAATCATTACCATTTCTGTATGACTTCTTCTTTTGAGATAATTAATTTCATGAATATAGCTTTATGTGTATCGTTTAAACCATTTGTTCGCACTAAGCATGATCAATGTTGAGTAACACGTTTACTCAACGTTGAGTTACTAATACTATGCAACAGTTCAACAGTTGAGTAAACAATGCCCAACATGTTTAACAGTTGAGTAAAAATGCCCAATATGTTTTTAATAGTTGAGTAAAATTGCCCAATATCCTCCGATACTAGTACAGTCCAGAATCTGGGACCTAAAGTACACTTTATCCGAGAGGAGTATTTAAGTTAAAGTGCCTTACTGAAGAACAAAACATTGACCGCAGCGGGACTCGAACCCACTACATTTGTATCGTGAGTCCAGTTATCTATCCACTATGCCAAACGTGTCCCTTTTGTTACGGTATAGTATGATATATTCATAGATACATTATTTATATTTGCTCTGTTAAGATCATTGTTGGACAGCCTGTAATAGACAAAATTATCTGTCAACTTTACCTGTAAAATATGCATACGCTTACTACAACAATGTTGAAAATCAAAACCAATGCACCCACACTAACGGCAATTAACACAACTGCAAGTAATGATAAAAGAAGTATAGCATCATTTTCGATAGTTCAGTACGTTATTACAGACAACATAATAATATGAGATATTTGGCCCAAGCATTTGAATATTAGACTTCTGCAATATTTATAACAACAAAACTAAAACTTATATTGGTTGTTCAATTCTGGTTGCAGTGTCTTGTGTAAGTGTCAACAAGCCTATTCTATTATTCTATTATGACCAACACGGGCTACATTAAAACTGACAATAAAAGTCAATGCTACATAATCTGGACTGTTTAAGATATTAAAATATAGCGCCCTCTATGGCGATAAATGGTTTACCATAACCAACGCTTGACCAATACAGTCATTGAACTTCTAGTATTGACAGTTTCTAATTTGTGCTGTGAAAACCACCCAATTCACATGTTTGTACTCAGTACACACTGTGTGCATATGACATGTATGTACACAGAGAATACTGAGCATAGCAATTTATTTTAGTACAAATTAGCTTTATTCGGTATAGCACCCTCAACGGAATAAAGCGCAAATTCATTGACAAAATAGTTTAAGAATCTAGAATATCCAATATTATTAAGCGTTTAAGGTGTATGTTCTGTCACCTTTTTTTAGCTATGATTTTTTTCACAACAAGATATTTTGATATCAGAAGAATCCTCAAATTTTTTCTCATTATGTCTTTAAAATCTTAGGGCCAGATATGATCCATTATAATCAAATTATAGGCTAAAATGTGGTGAATTACTACCAAACCCGCCAGTTTGTGTACTACTCAATGGGCACATTTCTTGTGATCTTGTGCTTCAAAAATTAGAATCATTGGAGTTATGCAAAACTCAAACTTTGGAATGCGGCAATTTTAAGGGTGACCTTTCATGTAAAATAGAAAACATCAAGTTAACAATCAAGCCAGCAATCGAAACATTTTATATTGTAGTGGATTTATCAACATTGGCCAATTTACCATTTCAGTCGGAGGTAACAGAAGCAAAAGAGGGAGAGGCATTCGAATTTTAATCGTAATATGGAAGGTTAATACCTTGTCATTATCAGAGCCTGTATACAGTCAGTATGCAGTCGCGCACAAAGCCGTTGTTTTTCTAACCCACACACAGCGACCCGGAAGTCCTCAACCGTAGCGGTACGGCTTCGTAGTCAGAATTGACCTCGTGATAGCACGATGTAAATGAGCTCTTTTCATGATTATAATCACACATTTCAAAAACATTTGCCATGAAATTGAAAAATAAATAGGCATGTGATGCAAATAATATATCTAATATTATTTGGAACTTCATGACATGTTGTATTTTCGGTGCAAATTATGGCCATCACACAGACCCGGATTCAAGAAAAACTTGACGAAACTAAAGCCAAATCCACGGTAAATTATTCACTTTTGAAGAATCAGGCACCAATTTTATCCATGGTATCATAATATTCATAGTCTTTTGTAACTAGAAACATGCTTGAAATATTATAAAATGATTTAGTCCGGTAAATTGAATGGTTATAATATAGCTGCCCGAATCTGGTCTCGAGCTAAATTCATTTCGTAGCGTCGATTGGTTGTTACTGATCACATAGTGCGCGTTCAGACAGGGTCGTACGTGATTGCTTCAAATTAAATTTTAGATTTGGTATTGTGGTTTATTTCTTTTTTTTTACTAAATCAAGCATTGTTGTTCCAAAATAATTAAATAGTTTTCTACAATATTATTTAAATTCATATTTTAATAATATCAAGTAAAAACAACCTGAACGTACGAAATGTCAACAGATTATGTTTCTGAATTATCATAACTAAAGCCCATCTAAACTTCGGCCCTTGCATGAAATTGATGAAAAATGTCATGATCAAAAAGAAAATGTAATATTTAGTTTTGCGCAAGAAAACAAATCGGGGGGGGGGGGGGGGGATGGGGTAAAATGCGCAGACATATTTTAAATGTGTGTAAAACTTGCCTGAATTTGTGTTGCTTTTTCCTGAAATTTAGCATAACTGTTTTATTGTTCTGGATGGAAATATTACCACTCAGTCTCATATGGGCTTGAATTGCATAAGTGAATCAATGAAATTAAACCCAAGTAACGAAATTAACAAACTGGGTGGTATTATTTGAATAATGCAAACATGGTAATATTTCCTGATGATCGACAATTATTTGTTTTGAAATTTGAATTATATAGTAATGACTATATAGAAATTAAGTGTTATTATCATAATAAATTTAATCATCCATCAGTCACAAATTAACGTATAATAGGAGACTATATTTTGATAAATTGAATTTTTCTAAAAATCACTGTCAACACACAATGTCATAGCTTAGATGGATGGTTTTGATAAGGCAGGCATGTCATATCATCATGATAATGAACAGAATTTTTAAGAAAAAAGTTAAAAGGAAAAAAGGCGTACATTTTGCACACACAAAAAAAGACTCTCTACCTATGTTAAAACCATCATAAAAAGATTAATATTTTAAAGTTAAATTACTATATGTACTAGGGCTTAGGCTATACGAAGAGTAAGACTAAGCTATTATAAAGTCATGAATGAAGACATTGCATTATTTGATTTTGTAAGCTATATATGATACATATCATGGTAAACGGGGGATCGTAAGTTTCGTTTTCTGACCGAAAATCGGTGGAAATCAGACTCGTTTTTCTCATCAAAAAAGAAGTCGGGCATCAATGTTTTTGATATGAAATTAAAGCTTAAAATCCCGTTAGTACGGAAATTGCTCTTAAAATATCGTTCGAATCTTAGTCCGGTCAAGTGAATGGATACAAGAAGCAAAGTCACGAAAGTTTTTAAAATTCTAAAATTAGCGATAAAATCGCTGTTTGTGGACCAAATATGTCAGATTTGGCATCATATTATAGAGAACATTATGAACAATCCACCTACCTCGCCATCATGGCTGCCAACTAACCCTACCTCAATTAATTCAGGGAAAACAAACTTCTCGTAAGGTTTAGCGCAAGGTTGACATCCTGAAATCGATCTTTGCGTGGGTTAGAAATCGGCAAGGTCACTCATTGAAAGCGATGACCTGCGTGCTGACTGTATACTACTGTGCACAATAAGTTGAACAACTATTATAAACTCAGTGACAGGGGACTTGCGGCTGAATTATCTAGCACCCCCTCTTGCAAGCGACGTAAAAGTAACCACAATAAAGGATGTGCGATTTGTTGTAGTGTTATATTTTTAAAGAAATAATTAATCTCAGCCCATAATTATGTAACATGATTTCGCTGAATATAGTACATTGCTGTACATAATATGTCATCGATCCATTGACTACAGAAAATTCAATGTATTTTCACGGTGCCGTTGCCATCACAATCAACGTCACTAATCTTATCTGTACACAAAATCCCTTTTTATTTTGCGTATGCATTTTGTATAGGGTCACGCGTTATGAACTCGCCTCCCAATAGGGTGGTGCCGTTACATTTTTTAGCTTCATGCTGTCATTTTCCTCAAATATTTTTAAAACCACAAAAGCTATCTCAACAAATTTGGTATCATTTTAAAGCCCTAATAACAAGCTATCTGCCTGCCAAATGGCATTGGTATAGCTAATACAGAAAGGGAGATACAGCTGTTTGATGTTTGGGGACCAGGGGTGGTGCTGGAAGGGGTGTTTCTGGAAGGGGTGCTGCCTGTACAAACTCAATGGGGATAATCCCATGCTTTGTTCTTTTTACAATAACTAGTCATCCCCTAATGTTAAAAACACAATTTTGGTCCCATTTCAAAGGACATTTAGTAGTCATTAAGTATGTGGTTCAATAGACTTGTGGTTCAACTATTATTAACAACTAATTAATTATGGATAAGACAATGATCATCAGCTTTCTTCCTATTCGCTACACAGTCAACATGAATAATCAGCCTTAATTTACCGGATTTATAAAAATGACTATAACAGAAAAAGTTTTCAACCTATGATAGCAAAAGTATACATTTTTGGAAAGCTTGTAACTAGAGGAATTCAGAAATGCAGTTTATATCATGGAAGGGTTCATCCTTAAATAAATATTTCTGAAAATTCTAAAAATATATAAAATATTTTTTTTAGATAGGCCTATTCACTAGCCGGTATAATTACCATACCGACGTAGTAACTTTGACAAATATATATAATCTAATGGGTAATTTCATGAGGAATTCATATATGTAAACAAAATAATGATAGAGATAGGTATACAAAATATATGGATCTCAAATTAAAAATTAAAACACTCTGATATTTTCCGAACATTTCCGATCATACCATTTTAGTTCTTGGTCGTACTATAATTTTAATGACATATTTGGTTTCCTCATGCAATTTCCCTTCAGAAAATGTATACTTTTACTACCTCAGGGGGGTATACAAGCAAATATAAATGTGTAAAGTTAAATTCATGTCGCGAAAGCCAAAATCCGTGTGTAACGCGAAAGGAGGCGAGCTTAAAACACATGACCATAGGCCAAATGTTTAACATGTTGCAATATATAACATTAAAAGGCCACAATCTGTCTAAAAATCACTGTATATAATATACGTGTAGACACCTTATTTGCCACCCACCATAAATATATTTTTAAGACCTGTTGATAAAAAGATATGTGGAGGTTCGTCATAGTATTTTCATACATATAAATATCAATGTACTATATTCAGCGAAATTATTTTACAAAATCATAGGCTGAGATTAATTATTTCTTTTGAAATATGACAGTACAAAAAATCTCACACCCCTAGTGGTTCTTAATAATAACTATAAGTTTCAATGAAATCATTTTTGCAACTTTTACATCGTGAGCAAGAGGGCTGCCACGCTTAATAAAGGCTAGTTATGAGATATTTTCAATATCATGGTTTTATAGTGAATTTAGAGTGAAAAAGTAATTAGGAATCGCATCGCTCTGTAACTCAGAATATATATATGATTTATGATCAGAAATGTAAATCTGCAAGAAAATCTACTTTCTAAAAGAAATCATGAATAGAGGGCGCCCCCTGGAAAAAATCACATAATATGCCTTTAAGTATATCTGGAAAGATATAACTGTGAAAAATTCAAGTGGAAATCTTGGAATGGGCATTCTTGCTCAAAGAACCCTTGAATACTTAACAGAGAACGACTATATTGACAAATCTGTTCAAAAGGGCTTCATGGAGAAAATATCAGGCTGTGTTGAACACACAGAAGCCCTTACAGAAATGCTTCAAGATGCCAAAAAGAATGGCAAGCCAATCGTGACAACTTGGTTAGATTTACAGAACGCGTATGGAAGTGAACCACATAACCTCATACAATTTGCCTTGGAATGGTACTATGTGCCGGAACACATCAGAAAGATTATCTTCAACTATTACGATGAAGTGTTCATCCGTGTGAAAACAGAGGAGGACAACAGACTGGATACAATGCTTTATTGGAGTATTTCAAGGCTGCCCGCTATCATCCATTCTATTTCTAGCCGTTTTCAATCTCTGTCTGGATCTACTCGACCAATCTGATCATCTTGGATACTGCATGAGTAATTCCAACATTGTGTCTTCAGCTAAAGCATATGCCGACGACCTTACACTGGTTGCCAGAAACACAGAGGGTTGTCAACGACTCATAAATACCACCAACGAATTCCTCAAATGGTCAAGAACCATGAAAGCCAAGCCCGTTAAATGTAAATCTCATGCCATGAAGAAAGTGGTTCCGAATGCAGACCAGAAGCGAAGAGGCCATAAAACACAATATATAGCCTACGACCCACAACTAATCATTGACGGACAGAAAATCACATATATCCACAGCCAACCAATGAGATTCCCTGGGAAGTTAATCTATGAAGACTTGAAGGATGATAAGATCAGGCAAATGGTTACCAGCAAGTTGTCTGCTATGTTGGAGTTAACAGATGCAAGCGAATTGAATGGTATCATGAAAATGTGGATCTACAACCATGTGATCATCCCAAAAATGGTATGGGAATTTACCATCTACAACTTCCCAATCACCTATATTGAGAAACTGGAGGCAATCTGCACAAAGCATCTGAAGAGGTGGGCAGGAGTAACCAGAAGTACTACCAACAGTGCTTTATACAGGTCCAGAAAACGCTACGGCCTACAACTAAAGCGACTCACCACCTCAGTGAAATGTATGCAGCTAACCAAATACCATCTCAACAAGCACTCCAGAGATGGAAAAACTCAAACACTATACAGAGAGTGTTTAGAGATGAAAAAGAAGAGGTCCAGATGGAATGGAGTGAAGGAGCTGGAACAAAAAGAACGACATCTCATTCTTAATGAAATCGGCAGAGGTCAGACTGATAAAGCAGGCTTGGGGTTCAAGAAGAATCAGAAGCTAATTAAAGACATGACCCTGAAAGAACACAGGCAGTGCCTGACCAGTTTGGTTAAAGAAGTTGACGAGGATGAGATGCTGATCTACCTTTATGGATGTGCGATGGGACTCTGCCATGCAAGTGGACACATCATGGAAGAAACTCCTGTATGTTTGGACACCAGAACTCCTGTCGTTCCAGATAAATGCCATCCATGACCAACTCCCAACACCAACTAACCTGAGACTCTGGGGCAAGACAAATATGGGATTGTGCCAGTTATGTCACCACCGAAATTGTACTCTGCTCCACATCCTGAACTGTTGCAGCTTTTCCTTAGAAAATGGAAGGTACAATTGGCGCCATGACCAAACATTGAGAGCAATTGTATCAGGACTGATACCATATGTCGATGAAGCAAATAACAACAGACCATCAACATCCCAGTCTCAAAGTTTAAGTCATACCATAGCATTCCAAACAGCAGATGGCACAAAATACCGTAATCCAGTCTTGCCGTACAGAAAGCCAAAAGAGACAGACATCCTGAAAAATGCCAGTAACTGGAAACTCCTGGTGGATGAAGAGCACTCGCAGATAGTATTTCCTCCAGAAATTGTTGAGACGGCCAAGCGACCTGACATTACTATTTTCTCAACTCGGACTAAAAATGTCATCATCATTGAATTGACAGTCCCAGCAGAGGAAAACCTTGCAAATGCTTTCGCCAGGAAGAAATGTAAATATCAAGACCTTGTAGCAGAATGTGAAAATAATGGATGGTCTGTAAACTACTTTCCCGTTGAAGTCGGAAGCAGGGGGATTTATAGTACCACGATCAGCAAATGTCTGGCCTCACTAGGAATCCCCAGCGGGAAGAGAAAACCAATCTTAGACACAGCAGGCAAAACAGCCTTGCGAGCAAGCTACAAAATCTGACTTTGCAGAAGAACCAAGGCGTTCAGACAAGCGGAGTTGATTCCACCTCCAACCATATGCCATGAGGGAAGTGGGACGGTTGAGCGCTCACAAAACCGGTTTAAAAATGTCTTTTATTATTATTATTATTATTATTATTTAACCCGCCAAAGTCTGGTCCTCAGATGATGAAGAAAAGCTATATTATGCAACACGGTGATTTTTCCCAATAGTCATTTTCAACGAGAACTACATCAGGAGTGCTCATCTTAATAAGGGTGAAATTATGGCTCCGAAGGTGACTACACTGGTAATCTACCAATGAATTATTCTTCAAAATGTTGAATAAAACGTTTACTCACAATGAGTACCTATGCAACAGTTCAACATTTGAGTAAACAATGCCCAATATGTTCAATGTGGGTGGGGGTGGACTATGCAATCATCGCCCCAATGGTATGCATATGTGTATTATAAAATGGGAATATATACCCATCCAACCCCCGGATTTACGCATTTGAATATCATACCTGTACTTCCACTGTCCGAGACTTTTGCTTGCACTGTAGATATACCGGCATTTGTAGTAGAAAGTTCGGAGCCCGATGTTACTGTTAACGATACAACTACCAAAGCAAAATAATGAAAAATAAAATTTGTGAGATTTTAATCAAAAGATGGCGAGAATATGCTTGCATCATTGAGACTTAATATATATTGTTGTTATACAACACTAATAAAATCGAAATAAAAGCAGTGTTGTATAACAACAATATATATTTAGTTTCAATGATGCAACCATCTTGCCATCTTTTGATCAAAAAGTTCACAAATGTTTGAACAGGCAGTGGCTTCATTGTTAACTTAAAGAAACGTAAATTTAGGATACAAAAGCAGTTTTTGGTAATTTACATAAAAGGTGACGTTGCCGTGAATTTGAACTGAGATTCGCCGTTAAGATTTATTTTAGAATTATGATTTGTAGGAAATATTTTCGGAAATGTAACTCTCTATGAGTTGATCCTTTAATTTTCGGAATTGTTTTCTTCTTCAGAATATGAGGGAAAGAATTATATATATATATTATTCTGAAAGAGTGTTTTGGCATAATGGAATATTGTAAGGCATCCTTGAACGGGTCCCTGTAGCTTAGGCCTTTGCCTCAAGAATGTCTTGTATGCCTTTTTAAAATAATTTTCATTGTTAAAGTTTTCATTGTATTTTGTAGTTAGATAACCACTAGACTAGATTAGTAACGAAAGGAAATAATATGCTCAAATAAAACAGAACAGAAAATACAAGATAAAAGAGATGGGTACTAACACTGTTCATGGTGGTCGGGGAAAGGTAGATAATTATCAATAAAAGTTACAACAGCCCCGAGAGAGTTGAATGGAAATAAAGAAAGATTGATAAAACACCAATTCACTTCGGTATTCATTTCCTATTTGAGTGCACCCGGGGATTAAAGAGACACATTCCAACCGTTCAACATTTTCACCTCACAAATGAAAGCGAATATTTTTATGCCCCCTTACTCAGATGTTGATTATTTTTAATGACCCCTCCCAACACACACACCTGTAATTATAAGGCCTATCTAGTTAGGGTTATTGGAGAAACAGTTAACGCGGAAGTAAAGAAAACAAGGTGGATGAACCTAATTTGTGTTTCACACTGTTAAATTACAATAGAAAAAATGCGCAAACATTTTGTTTTTTAACTTAAATTTTGTTTTGACCCCTCTATTACAATGGTACTAAACTCACGACCCCCTATTTTCTGTGTAAAGAAACAATGGCCCCAGGATATTCCCCCCCCCCCTACCGAAGAAAATAACAGCCCCTAATGATTACCTTCTACCTCACAAATGAATCTGTATATATTATCGCAAGGGCTGTTACGCCATTCACTGCTGAGGTTTATAAAACAAATGACATCTTGATTTGTGTTAATATTCTGCCATGATGGCTGGTCATCTAGAGGGCTGCCATCTGACCATACAAAAACCCTACGCAATCCAAACCAGGCATCACCTATTTCAGATTCAAACAATAGATTTTCTATAAACTGTTGCTCATCCATTGACGTAATATCTACCAGGTGTCCTTCCAGATCTTGACATTGAGCATCGGCCTCATACCAGGTCTTCTCATCAATGGATAAATGGTAGCAGGAGGACTGAAATGCACGCCACCCATCAGGACATTGAACGGTATCTATAACGACAGAAATAACACACAAAAACCCCATATGGTCGTTTATTGTGAGATAGGCTTTTACGACGGGTATTCATAATATAAGTTAAAAGTTTTAACGGGTTCGCCGTCGGACGATACTCATTTTCTACAGTATCAATCAATCCCGCCAATCGATAACAGTCTTGTAATTTTTTCAGCCAGGTCCGCAATGAACCATTATATACCCTGCTCAAGTTCGTTACAGCGTCAAACGATCTCTACAGATCAGTGACCGCACTACTGTGCATTAGACTTTTGTAGTCTGTAGTAGACAAGGGGCAGTCTCTACGTTATTTCCATTGGTCCAGTCCTTTGGAGGTTCTATTAGAACCAAATTTATATATAGTAGGCCAGTGGCAACCTACGTGTTCAGTGGAAGCGGCAATCCATCTGAACGGCTCTTTTCAGAGCCACCAATTCTTTCACAAGTAGGAAAGGGCACCTACTCTCAGATCATCGGGCAAGGGGCAGCCCAAATGATGATAACAAGAGAAGTGGCAATCTCTATGTTTTGTTTAATATCATAATAATTTGGTCCTGAAGAAGTCGGAGCTAATCCTGACGAAAGCTTGACATTAAAACTCGTCCGACGGCGAACCCGTTAAAACCTTTAACTTGGTAGTTTATATTTAGTGGTCTTCTCCGGATATTAAAGAAACTCACAGTACCGTATTATACTAATCAGCATCGTATGATATGGACATACTTCCACCAATGCGTAAGTGCGTTAACCCGGAAGTTCGTACAGGAAACCTACACGCGCATGCTGCATTCATATTTTTTGCGCGACTACGTAGTTGCGCATATATCATATATACATTGAGTCGATGCCCCAGGATCAACAACAAATCACGTTCGCGTGAAATTGCTTGAATTTCGTCATGATAACGAAAATGCACGCATGACATTATTGATACGTTCGAACATGGTTAGAAAGTTAGTAAGTTCATATTCAAAGACCGTTTCTTTTCGGTCGATCTTTGATTAAATTGTGTGCTTTGTATTATAATTTACGGAAGTTCATTATATGGTTTTATTATTGAGATTGCAAGAAATGCCAGGTAAATTCTTTGAAAGAGTGTTTTGGCATAATGGAATATTGTAAGGCATCCTTGAACGGGTCCCTGTAGCTTAGGCCTTTGCCTCAAGAATGTCTTGTATGCCTTTTTTGAATTATTGTCATTGTTAAAGTTTTCATTGTATTTTGTAGTTAGATAACCACTAGACTAGTCAAGCAAGAGTCGGGTATAGGAAGCAATTTCTAAGAGACACTTTTAATCCTTTTAGTAAGAACTCTATGAACTTGAACGATAGGTATATATAATGTCTTGGCTCATAACAAACCAAAATGAGCATCAATTGCGAAAAAATTACTGTTTTTCAACACTGAACATGGCAGTCGGTTTTCCAGAAAAGAAAAGAAAAGAAAAGTCCAATCTAATATAAATGTTTAACTGAATTTCAAGATTCAATTATGGAGAGGCTGGTTTATTTCACTATTATCAGCAAAGTTATTGAGAAAGTACACTTTCACAGTATGGATTGTTTTTATTTTGGTTCAATAACTTCAATGCAACAAATGTTTCGCGCAAAATCAAAAGTTAAAAATTAACATCATGAAATAAGTTTTGAAAGAGCAATAAGAACATCAATTATCAGTAATGACAATTTTGTGTGCTTGGCATGATAAAAGGAGGTTTTTGTTTCATTTCAATTTTGGAATAGATGGCAGTAGGCCTATGTAGTTTTGATTGCAATTAAAACTTCTTTTGACTTGTCTTTGACCAGGCATGCCAGGGAAAACTTTAACCTTAAATAGCGTTGTCTCAGCTCAGTTGTATATAGATGGAATTAAACATCCAAAAGCAGGGTCGGAATTGGATTGATCTGTAAATCAAGCTAAATATAATGTCGGCCAATGCATCCTTAAGCCTATAACCTTTTTCTCGCACCGAGTAATGACACCGTGAAAATAAGTTATATGTATTTATCCTCCAACTTTGACCAACCTGAAGAGCAATTTCATCTTTAAAAAATGAAATTATTAAAATCGGTGCCGTCCATTTATTTTATTTTCTATCTTTATAAATGGAATCATCTTGGGCATGGGTTATCCCTTTTAAAGGGATTTTTTATTTAATTTATAATTATGAATGGTCATAAGTTAATGAAAATGTAAACAAATTAACGAAATTGACTGTGAGCGAAAAGGTAGTTCCGGCAAAGCTGCATGATATATATCCCGTTGCTATGGACTGACACGACCGCTGAGCGGACGCACCGCTAAAACATTAGCTCCACCCTGAGACTAGTACCACCATTATGGTATACTACTAGTCTCATGTTCCTCCTACCCGGTTTATAGTGTCTCATCTTAATGTCGCCAATTTCTCCGAGATCCGAGATTGCTTATAAAACTTTCTTAGCTGTTTAAGAATATTATTTATAATTTATAGCATTATGACGCTGGCTATTGATGATGTTTGTAACGATCAACATCCGTATAGTGCGCACACCGTAAGCTCAATCTTCCGCTTGGATTGGTAACCCAGAATGGGAGTGACTATATACACGACTGTCGTGCACCGATTTTGTATACACCACAACCAGGCATGGTACCTGATTTCGTTACACGGCTGTCTGTCGTCGTGTATCAAATGATTTGCATCTGCGCATGCGTCGGCTTGACGACCTTCGTGTGTCTGTACATTTTGGGAGTTGACTATATACACGCCTGTCTTTTAGCGATTTTCTATAGACTATAGATGGGGTGACAGGTGACGTCACACTGGGCAAAACGTGGCTAGTTGCTATTGTTCTTTGCCCGGCAGTTTGCGCGCGCATCATGTTTTGTTTAGGACCCGTGCTTTAAAGCATTATGAAGGGCGGCAATACGGCATAGCGGACAGTGTTGTGGTCATATGCTGTTCCCTCAAGCGTGTATCGACAGTCCAGTCCCTTCGCCCGTTGCGTTTGTTGATAAACATTGGATGTAAACAACGGTCACCTCATCTATACACGACGGCTTATAAGTTCTCGTAAATTCTCGCGTGATTCCTGTTCAGAGGGTTTACGACTGCGGGAGGAAAGACCGTCGTGTACGAGCATGGACTTTAAGCCCATGGTACGAGGCTAGACTTTGTGTGAGGCTTTGCTGTCCGGGGGGGGGGGGGGGGGGGGTAAAGTGAAGCTAACATTGTAATCTATAATCTAAATAATCAAAATAAATGTAATTTTGTTGGTGCGCTGCGCTGTTGGGCAGAATACTGTGGCTCACACCTGCTCACACTGCATGTTTATAAGGCCATGGTTTAGGCCTATCATTAAGCAGCCATGGAATTAATAGTGACTGCAGTGATATCGATTTTGACGTTCTTTGAGGTAATCATTTAACAATTGATAATTTTGCAAAATAAGAGGTTAAAAAGGCCAAATAAAAAATAAACATGTTTTGCGTTCCCGCCCGCCTCATATTTTTTGGTTTGCTTCAATTTTTTATTTTATTTTTTTATTTCAGTCACTAAACTTTTTGTTTAGATGTTTCAGAGTTTGCGATTTTTGTAACAGCTTTATTCCTTTGTTTTAAACATTTTAAACCAGTTATGTGGGTGAACAACTCATCAGAACCACCAGGAAATAAACAATGAATTAAAGAGACCTCTTCGGCCTCAAGGTTCGCTAAAGTGTATCGCCAAACAAGGGCGATTTTGTATTTTATGTATAAATAAACAAATGCCTCCTTCTTTATTTTGTTGTTGAAAAAGTCAAACATGCTAAACATGTTATAATATTTGTATTTTGCGGCCAAATCTGACCAAAGAGTTAGCTTAAAGGCATAGTATGTGATCTTTTCCAAGTAGCGCCCTCTATCATTGATTTTTACTATGAAAGCAGATTTTCTTGCAGATTTGCATTTTTGATCATAAATCATAAAGATCTTCTAAGTTACAGATCGATACGATTCCTAATTACTTCAAAATTCATGGTTTGAAAAATAGATTGTACCGAGCGGTAGGCTACAATCTATTTTTCAAATTTTCCTCTAAATTCACTCATGATTTTGAGGTTATTAGGAATCGTATCGCTCTGTAACTTGGAATAATTTTATGATTTATGATCAGAAAAGTAAATCTGCAAGAAAATCTGCTTCCAATTTTTTTTCTTCTCGAGGATTGAGGGGTCCCATGGAAAAGATCACATAATATACCTTTAATGAGAGACATCTCTCTGTTCTGACCCAGGACTCACGAACTTTATTTCGCTGCACGACTGGCTGTCGTCGTGTATCACTTTATATTTGCTTCTGCGCATGTGTTAACGACTGTCGTACATAGTCTTTGCAAATTCGTTGCACGACAGCCTTTTATATTCAATTTGCATCCGCGCATGCGTTAACGACTCTCGTGTATATAGTCTGCGCAATTAAGCTACACGACATTCTTGTATATAGTTTCGTCCGTCAGTGGCGGCACAACGGTGGGGGGGGGGGGGGGGGGGGGGAGGGGGGATTGGGGCATTTGCCCCTCCCCCCACGAAAACATTCTTGCCCCCCCAGTTTTCCCCCATTTAAAAAAATTAATTAAAATAAGAACAAAATAGAGAATTTAAGCATAAAAAGACAATTCTTTTCGCGCTTCGCGCACAATTTCGTACTTAATTAGATTTAATTAGACCAAATTTTGACCATTTTAGCTTAAAACAGCTACATTTTGCGCGCAAGCGCGCATTTTCATACCAAATTAGTTAGTATTAGACCAAATTTGACCATTTAAGCGTAAAAAGGCACACAAGTCCGCGCATCATTTTTTTTTATGCCCCCCCCTAAAAGATCTTGCCCCCAAATGCCCCCCAAAATTATGAGGCTGGTTCGCCACTGTCGGCCGTAAATTTTGGCCACGCGACAGTTTGGTATATTCGAATTATATATGCGCATGCGTTAACGACTGTCGTGTATATAGTCTGGGCAATTTGGCTACACGACAGTCTTGTACATATATTCGGTCAACAGGGATATGAGAGTGTTCAAGCATTGCAGTGAGTGTTTCTGAATGTGCTGTGTATCCATTATCTTCACTCTAAATGTCGTCGCAGGACTCGGCATGGAATGGCGGCAATGTAGATCAAATGTATCGATGTTTATATAACCAATAAATATATCACATCAGTATTACCAGAAGCGAACGAATGACTTATAAAGAGCACAGAAAATGCCTTCCTTTTCAGCAGAATTAAAGGAGGGTTGACATGGTTGATATTACGGATTTTCTCACTCTATTTTGGCTTTAATATCACATTATTTAGATTTTAATTAAAATTTACAACAACAATTTCAATCTACAGTTGTGCAATACCGTCAGAGTGTATTCCAATGATCGCTATCGCCTTCGTGATTGTAATGTCATGAATGTACCGGTGTAATTACCTACGATATCAAAGTCGAATGATGACACTCTTGTGGAAAGGATCACTAGAATATTCTCTGACGTTTAATACTGTAAAGAGTAAGATGAACGAAATATAGTTACCATCTCTTTCACACACATAGTGATACGATGCATGACAAGTCCTGTCATTCCATACATATCTATAATTGAACTTATCATCATCAAGGCGTAAACACGAGTGACCGGTTGGGTCTTTAACAATGTCTTGCCATCCCATAGAAACAAGAGGCGTACCATCTGACCATATCAGTTCATCAGTCTTAAGCAACCCAATCCAAACCTCATCATTCGTGCCAGACGATAGCCTGTTGACAAAGTCGTTCTCTTCAGATGATGTTACATCAGCCAGATGGCCTTGTGGTTCACAAATGTTTTTAGCTCCAGCCCTCGTCGTCCAGGTCTCGTTGTGTAATTTGTAGCAGGAATCCTGGAAGGTTGTGTAACCAGATGGGCATCGACCAGCTTCGTTAAAATAAAAATAAAAAACACGAATAAACATATTGGAGATGGAGACATCTAAAACAATTTAGCCCTGCCCCCGGGATTCACGTTTAACTACAAATACAAATACTCACCTATCCCAGGACTCTAATGAGATGAAACCAGTGCAGAATGATACAAACTACGGTACCTTATCTGCTTATAATATGGCTATTGCCACTAAAATTAAAGGATAGTGACCAGCAATTATGACTGAAATATTGTTCAATTTGTGTCATTAAAACCTATTACCGCGGATGAAAGTCATCAAATTAAGGGAGAGCTCGCCTTGTCTAACGTGACCCATAATGTATCATGTATAGCCACTTTTGATACCACTTCAATGTGGTAGGATATCGCTCCTCCGTGTTCCCTGCTCCTATATGTTACCTAAAAATAATCCCCACTATCACACGTGACTTGCCAGGTGACCATATCACATTCGTCAAATTTCAAACTACTGCCTGTAGTTAGCAATAAACACCACCAACCCAGCCGTCAGGTGGGCTGGGGGAACCGTGTTACAAGCATTTTCTATGGTGGGCAAAATGTTAAAGAAGTCCTTTCTTAGTTCCGTCTCCATAACAGCATTATCCAGTTATCTTCCTTCGTGCTCCTATTTAAAAACTCTTGCCGTCTCTATTTTAATCGTAAATACGCATCGTGACTGATGAAAGAGTTCCCAACTAAAGGAGATACTTAATCAAAATAGGGCAGGCTGTGTAGGCCTATGCCCTATGGGAACGTGCCCCCTCCCCCTCAATGATTTTCCGCGAAGGAAATAAAAGGGGAACAAAAAGGGGGAAGGAAAGGGAGGAAAAGAAAGGGGAAAAGGGAAAATGAAAAAAGGGGAAGAATGGAAGACTAATTGAAAAGAAAGAACAAATTAATGTTTTGGAAGATTTGTAATTGTAGGCCTAAACCAGATATTTGCACTCAAGGAAGAGCGTATGTTTGTGCTTGACAAATTTGGTTAACGGTGATATTCAACTTGTTTGTATTATATTGATTTGTTATAGTGTTTAGACCACAAAATGTGTTTAATACGGGAAAATTACTGGTTTATCTGGTATTTCTAAATGATAAAAATGACATCTCCAAGGGAGGTTCGCTACCATGCCCGGCCCATCCGCCCGAGCCCCCCCCCCCCCCCCACCCCTTCAATCACGCTGCACCCGACCCCTATGTAGGCCTCTACGAACGGTTATAAAGGAAAAATCAAAATCGTCATTTAAGAAAGAACAGTACGAATCGTGCATATGGAGAACTATGAACATGTTCTTTGTTTTCCATAGGTCTAAGTCATAGGCCTATAGTATTTCAAGATGTGGTCATTTTTTACGTATTGAACTTAGAATCGAGGACCTGAAATAACAATTTGACAGTGTCGGTAAAAACATCAACAACAACAACAACAACAACAACAATTCCCCCCCTCAAATGTCAATGTAAACGTGCATATTAATTTAATGATTGCTATCTTCAGTAGAAAGCATGCATAGCAATGGCACCATGATTAGCTAATTTGAATGTTTACATCGCTTCAAGATTGCAATCTTCAGTAGATGGATAGCAAAAAAATGATTTTATTTTGTATATAAATAGCAGATGTAAACAACAGACATTTATATTAACAAGGTTAATGAACTGAGCGATTATAAATCAAACTGGTAACTCTCTATAAAGAGCTCTGATGGACCAATTATTTGGTCCAGTGTAACTCATAGAACATTCATAAGGACACAAATGGGCAGGGTTAAAAAATGCCGATGTGAGTGAAATAAGAATAAGATCGGCCCAACCATAATATTATAGATGACAACATCAAAATATAAATAAAAGAAAACATAAATATCCTGACGGACATAAAGAGAACCTAATGGGGCCCTCACATGTATCCGTGTGATGGGCGGCCCCTTACCGTGTGAAAAATGGGTGCGGACGGCGGCACACACGGTGGGCCGTTTCCCGTCCGTTGAACACGTTCAGGGGACTTTGCCGGCCACCGGAGTTTTGAACATGCTCAAAACTCCTGGCGGGTGAGTAAAAGCGGCGGCGAACGATGAGAGCCCGGTATGAAGACGGTATAATGACGGCGCACCCGTTCGCACCCGTTTCGCACCCGTTTCGCACTCGTTTCGCGCCCATTCGCAGGGCGGTGATGGACGGTGGTGGACGTCGACCATCTTAGCGACGGGCTGCGAATGGCCGCATGCAGCCTGGTAACCGTTCGCGAAACGGACTCTCAGTAGGCATGTTGCAACTCTCTAAATGTACAAGAGCTAAAACTCACTCTTTCGAGAGCTCTAGGAGGGACAGCTCTTTTTTTGGAGTGAAGTTCACTCTTAAAAGAGCGATTTTCACA
Organism: Ophiura sarsii; assembly: GCA_035610835.1. Taxonomy (NCBI): domain Eukaryota; kingdom Metazoa; phylum Echinodermata; class Ophiuroidea; order Amphilepidida; family Ophiuridae; genus Ophiura; species Ophiura sarsii. The sequence goes on along the minus strand of CM069457.1, from coordinate 66,386,526 downwards.
CTAAAAAGAGTTAAAATCACTCTGAAAAGAGTGAAAATCACTCTTAAGGAGGTGAAAAGGTGAAAAAAGTGAACTTCACTTCTTAGAAGAGCCGTCCCTCCTAGAGCTCTCGAAAGAGTGAGGTTTAGCTCTTTTACATTTAGAGAGTATTATAGATGTTGGTCGTACAAATTCCGGAATGCAAATGAAGCGGCGAGCTTGAGCGCTCAGCTTAAAAAGGGCGGTTTGATGATGTAATCAAGACGTTCCGGCCGGTACCCAGGCGTTCCGACCGGTTAGGAACCGGTATGGAGGTGGTATGCACACGGTGAGGACACGGTGATAACGGTAAGCTAGACATGTATGAGGCCGGTGAGCCCGATACCAAGCCGGTGAGAACCCGGTACAGACCCGGTGTAGAGCGGTATGGACCGAGGACCGGTGAGGAGGTGTTATGCACCCGGTGAGAACGGTAAGCTAGCTACTTATGAGGATGGCGAGTCCGGTACCAGGCCGGTGAGGACCCCGCATAGACCGGGTTTATAACGGTATAGACCCGGTGACCACCAACAAAAATCAATGCGCCCGTTGACATTTTTCATCGAAGATGTTTGAAAATGAAGCGTGGACACCCTATGATACAGGATTGTAAACCTCCATTCGTGCATGAAACCTATATTAAGTGTCCGTGTCGAGCTTGTAAGTGCGTTTGCTCTTTTGACGTCATTATTTCGTCGTTCCGCCAGTGCATTGAAGTTGCAGTATATATGTTTACATAATTCCTACAAGTTGAGCGCGGACTGTATCAACTGCAACTTACGGTGAACGAGCTTTCTCTGTTTCTGCGCCAAAGTTGTGGAACGGGTTGCCGCAAGCAGATTAGGAATGCCGAATCAAGAAACTTTTAAAAACTCATCTTTTCAATTATCCATCTGTATAATATGTGTTCTGCTGCATCACTCCATTTTATTCATGTTATTCAACTCTTTTACTTATTATTGTGTATTTATAAAACTTTTAGCATGTTTGTATTTTTGTATAGTTCTTGTTGAGTGCCGGTCCACTCATTTTTAATGCTTTGTTTTAATTATCAATGTGCATTATTATGTCGGGTTTTTTAAAGAGTTATAGTTGTTTTTTATTGCTTGTTATTGCTTGTATCTGTTTTTTATTGTAAAGCGCCTAGAGGCCTTTGCTGGTATTTCTGCGCTATATAAGAGCCTATTTATTATTATTATTATTATTATTACAAGTGGCAACGATACTATGACCACTGAAACACATAAATGCAATGTCGTCTGTGATTGGCTGTCTTTTTACATTACATTTAAGCAATCAGCTGAAAAAAGTTAGAACCACACATGTACTCAAAAGTAAGGATATAACTTTTAATGAAATATTCATTTGTATATCAACCGCAAGCATCGTGAATATATTGATATAATTCATATTTTTATGAGTAACTACTTTTTTTACAGATGGGTATTGAGCTCTGGTTGAACATTGGTAAATAGGTCGTTTAACGTACACGACTACACGCATGCGTCACGAAAAAATAAAAATTTCTATATAACAAAACTATTTTATTAGTAACAAAAATGTTACAAATGTTACCAAAAAATGTGTATCAGTTCTAAATGTTCATATATTGTGCTAACAATTTCTGTTGAATATGGTAGAGGGCATATAGGTCTTAAGGGATTAGTATATTGTTCATAATTTAATATTCGGGTTAAGTTAACTCGACTCTTGTCCACACGGGCACTAACTCGACCATTTTCGCGAATTTACCTCGACTCGCCCTTAACTCGACCTTTAGCTCGAGTTATATCCAAACAAACGGCCAATTACCACTAACTGAAAACTTTACTTGGCACGGACCAGTTACCCCATTATTGGGGCAACTGGTCCTAATATGTTCCAACGGTTAGAATACACAGAAATCATTGAATGACAACACGGAAACTAGGCAGTATTCTCTTGACAAACACATTTCCATTTTATTTAATGACGTAAAAAGGATACATGTCTCATGAAACTCATGTTTTATACAGTTTTCGCAGTTTACGTGTAAATAGCAGTAATACTAATGGTGTACAAAGGAAGCGAAATTTTCAACTGCACGTTTATTAGATAAAACGGTATGAACCTACAATCATGTTCAAAACTGTTGGGACACTTCCTGCATGTCCTGTGAAACAGTGGTCCCTCCCCCTAAACTCAATGTTGGTCCATATAAAAGCATCGTCCAGCAACGGGCTGTGTTATATATATCAGCTCCAACATTGATTGTGGGGGGAGGGGAGGGGGTGGGGATGGCAGCTTTACATAAACTAGTTTTGACTATCATACTTTCAACTGACAGCTTTTTACTCATTTTGGAAGATATTTCATGCGCACTTGTATAGTGTCCCAACAGGTTTTGAACAAGATTGTATTAAAGCAATGAAAAAATAATGTACTAAATTCATATAAGTCCTTGTAACTGCATTAATAATGTTCCAATTAATCTCATATTTGGCAATATTAGAGAGCGATAATGTACGATTAGTATCGTTTGTTTAAAAAAAAGGTTACTAATGTCTTCAATTTAAAGGGGCATTGTCTGAATTATGCACCTAAATGGTACTTTTAATAAAGACTTCTTTATAAGATATAGGTAAAACAAATAATGTCATTTTATCGTGACATGATTTTATTTTAAAAGAAACACGTAGATCTCTTTGAGTGACATGTTAGCAATAAGCACCAATATTGTTTATATTCTTGCGTCATGTGCATTTATTAGAAAGGCCTATTATTACCCCTCCACCACATCTCCATAGAAATAAATAATATGTGTCGCTAGCAGTGAAATGATCTCGTGTCAACAAATCATAGATACAAAAGGTTACGTAATTCTAAAACTGTGGATGCATGTCGAGGCTATTCACAGTATGCCAACATGCTACATGTAGAATCGATTAGATCGACAGTAAGCCACGAAATATAAAAAGGAAAATATGTCAAAGACCTTTATATAAAATAATGGCATACTGTTGAAAATCGACTTTCCCATAATATTTTTGACTTCTGATTGAAAATATTCTATGGATTACTGTTATCGCCCATCAAAATACGTTGTCAAAATGAACTATAATACAATGTATTAACAACAACGGCTAACCTATATCGATTGTGTCCATAATAGTACTGATATTCTTTAAAACGTTGTTAAGTGGTATGTTCCCTCCATGGCCGAGCGGTTTAGCGTGCTGTTGTCTTACACACAATATTGTAGGTAAACCAAATGTTGTATAGGTTCGAGTCTGACATCGGCCTATGTTTTGAATATCTTAAAACTTAAATCCATATCCCCGTACACTTTTTAAAATGCCAGAGAACTCTATATGAGTGCGTTTAATACAAATTATGTATTTTGTTTTTACAATCTTTGTATTCATTAAGTAAAAGAATTAATTCAAATAGTTAAATTCTTAATACGATAGTGTGTGCGCCGATTGATTTAACTTGTTGGTACTCGCCAAAGCAACCACAATATTTCCCCAATTGGGATACATACAAGTCGCGTAAGCGATTAGAGCGCCCACCCTTCCTTGTTATGTAATCCATTTTCCGTGACGCATGAGTCGCGTAAGCGACGAGAGTATTTTCTAGCATGTTTGGATGGTATTATATGTTATCACGAAACCATTTGAACCTAATAATAACTGGCAATATCCATTACTTCTTGGGCATTTAATGTGCAAAATATACCTCCGTAATTAGAAGTGAACTATCCCTAAAAGTAAGTTGGAGCATAACATTTGTAAGTAGATGGTCACGTGACCGATAACATGACCTATATATCCTCCAAATCTGGTCAAGAAACCTTTATTGAATCAAAAGTTGCGTCTAAAAAACGGAAACAGGTGATGGAATCGTTTAAAACACCCATCGCTGTATAAATCAGATACTTTGAAATTATGACACTTCATCAAAATAAAGGTTATTTATGTATTTCATTAAAAATGTATACGTAATTAGACTATGAAGTTCAACTCGGAATGTTACAGAAGCAATGTTCTTCATTTCTTAAAAAGAATTGTTAAAATCAAAGCTACTGTTTTTGAGATATAGCGATTTTTGTATTATTTATAGTTCACTTTTCCACTCCCTTAATACATGTATTAAAGCAATGAAAAAATAATGTACTAAATTCATATAAGTCCTTGTAACTGCATTAATAATGTTCCAATTAATCTCATATTTGGCAATATTAGAGAGCGATAATGTACAATTAGTATCGTTTGTTTAAAAAAAAGGTTACTAATGTCTTCAATTTAAAGGGGCATTGTCTGAATTATGCACCTAAATGGTACTTTTAATAAAGACTTCTTTATAAGATATAGGTAAAACAAATAATGTCATTTTATCGTGACATGATTTTATTTTAAAAGAAACACGTAGAACTCTTTGAGTGACATGTTAGCAATAAGCACCAATATTGTTTATATTCTTGCGTCATGTGCATTTATTAGAAAGGCCTATTATTACCCCTCCACCACATCTCCATAGAAATAAATAATATGTGTCGCTAGCAGTGAAATGATCTCGTGTCAACAAATCATAGATACAAAAGGTTACGTAATTCTAAAACTGTGGATGCATGTCGAGGCTATTCACAGTATGCCAACATGCTACATGTAGAATCGATTAGATCGACAGTAAGCCACGAAATATAAAAAGGAAAATATGTCAAAGACCTTTATATAAAATAATGGCATACTGTTGAAAATCGACTTTCCCATAATATTTTTGACTTCTGATTGAAAATATTCTATGGATTACTGTTATCGCCCATCAAAATACGTTGTCAAAATGAACTATAATACAATGTATTAACAACAACGGCTAACCTATATCGATTGTGTCCATAATAGTCCTGATATTCTTTTAAATGTTGTTAAGTGGTATGTTCCCTCCATGGCCGAGCGGTTTAGCGTGCTGTTGTCTTACACACAATATTGTAGGTAAACCAAATGTTGTATAGGTTCGAGTCTGACATCGGCCTATGTTTTGAATATCTTAAAACTTAAATCCATATCCCCGTACACTTTTTAAAATGCCAGAGAACTCTATATGAGTGCGTTTAATACAAATTATGTATTTTGTTTTTACATTCTTTGTATTCATTAAGTCTATGTCTATCTAGCCTATTTCACTCCACTGCAGAAGGAAGGCCTCTTCATCAATTTTCTATTTCACTCTGTCCTGAGCTGTCCTCTTCCAAGTAACGTTGCCATACTCTATGATGTCGTCTATCCACCGTCTGTTTGGCCTGCCTCTTCCTCTGGTGAATGCTCTGGGGATCCAGTCTGTTGATTTATGAGTCCATCTGTTGTCTTTCCTCCTGGCTAGATGGCCAGCCCATCTCCATTTTTTTGATTTTATTTCCAGTATGATGTCCCTCACTTTTGTTTTCTTCCTTAAATCTGTGTTGGTCACCCTGTCCCTTCTTGTAACGCCAATCAATATCCTTTCCATTGCCCTCTCAGTGACTTTTAGCTTCTTCTCCAATCTCTTAGTTGTTGTCCATGTTTCTGAGCCATACGATAGCACTGGGATGATACACTGGTTGAAAAATTGGTCGCTTTAGTGACAAAGGTAGCTCTTCATCACGAAAGATAAAGCTGAGCTTACCAAACTTCACCCATGCTAGCTGTATCCTAGCTCTGCTGGCATCGCCTAGAAATCCCATTAGTTACTATACTACATGTAGTACTAGTAGTATTTGAATCCAATTTCTAGAAACACTTCAGCAGGTCAATTATCTACCAACACTCTCTCTATTCAGTCACCAGATGGTCCATACCGCTGTGGGTGATGTGTTCTGATTCTAGGCTCTGCCAACTTGACAAGTTTACCCCCGGCGACCTTGGGGGGTAACATGACTCCATATTTCACCAAGTCTCTTCCTCATCACTTTAATAATCACTTTAATAATTCAACAATAGTATATGCGATTCAATAGCATCTGTTACATAGGTTGATGTCCAAAGACAGCAAGTTGCTGCGTGATTTGCCTGCAGGCATGAGTTAAATGCCACATGTGCAACCACAACCAAGGGCACAGTAGGAGTAACATTGGGATAATCATATCTATCTAATCATAGATCCTGATAGAATACTAAAGTTTATACTGTAAACATGCATGCTGTAAAGCAACAACATTTCGCTAGTATTTTAATTTTGTTCATTTCGATTGGGATTTGGATAAAGTCCTCCATTCGCTCAATAAAATGCCGCTAAAACTAAAATTGTATAATAGGTTAACATTAGTAAGTTAATTCAAATTCAAATGAACCACAGGTTTTGTGCATTTCATTAAATCTCTGTATAGTGTCTCTGATGGTCCGTGTATATAACCGGACAATCGTTTTCGTTATTTCGTTTTCAACACGATAAGCAAAAAACCCAAATAGGATCATTTTCCGTTTGACTGTCACAGTAGAAAAAACAAACAAGAGAAAAACTAGAATTTTTAACGTTCGTTTTTATTCCTCTATTTTCAAATAAGGAAAACTAAAAAGATCAACCACATTCGTTTTTCTTTCTCTAAATAAAGTGTAAAAATAAATCAGAAGAAAAATAAATAAATACAAATATTCGTTTTTCTTATCCGTTTTCATAAGAAAAACGAAATAAACAAGTGTATTCGTTTTTCATTCTTCAACCAGAATTGTAACCAAAGGGCAATAGAAAAACCTAATTTGATCTTGTTTCAAACATTCGTTTTTCTTAATACAAAAAACAAACAGTAGAAAAATGTAAGTTTGACACATTCGTTTTTATAACTTCATTTGCAAACAAGAAAAACAATATGAGTCAACTACGTTCGTTTTTCGTTTCTTAAACACTTGTATGGTAAGTAAGCAAGAGAAAAACCTAAATTTTAAGAGTTAGTTTTTTTAACTTTATTTTCAAAACAAGAAAAACAAAAAGATTACTGCATTCGTTTTTCTTCTAATTCGATCAAGAACAAAATAACAAACACTACAAAAAATGTTTTTGGACTTTAATACAATCAGGCGTTTTTCTCAACCCATTTTCAATCAAGAAAAATGAAAAGGTCATTTAAACTTTGTTTTTCATATTTCATTTTGCATCTAGGTAAATCAGAACAGGATATATACACGGACCTCTGATATACATATTTTCCCCATATTTAAAGAAGATTATTGAAAACTAGTTACAGAAAACGAGTTTTCCTCAGGATTAATTCATTTAGGCACTTTTCATGTTTTCAGAAGCAGTGGGGGTGTGGTGGGGGGGGGGGGGGCGGGGGGGCAATAGTATAAACGGAAATTCAATAAGCCACTGTAGTAAATGTGAAGATGATTTTGCTCAAGTTAAATCAATGCGTGAAATCAATGTGTTTTAAATTAAGCCTATAATATTAATAACTGTAAAAGAGGACATTGTGTGCAAGTAATTTTGGCTTTGAACATTTTGAACAATGCTGCTTGTTTTTAATGTTGTGATTTTGAGCTTCGTTACATATAGACTTACTTACAAATGTATACTAGCACATTTTTATGTTCACGCCTACTGATTTTTGTTCGTGAATAAATGTAGCGTGAAAATGTCCACATTCACAGCAGATATATACAAAAGTTGGAAGAAAATCAGACAAACACCAAAAAGAAGTGTGGGTGAAAGGTAATACTAAGTAATAGTAATAGGAGTTAACAGATAAAAGAAAAGTACACAGATAGCTGGTAGCAAAAGCAGATTTCAAAAGGGAAGGGAGTTTGGAGTAAACATTATCAATACATAAGGACAATAGTAAGACAAAATAAAAAATAAAACATGTTTAGCGTCCTGCCTTTTTGAAAATAAGGAAGGAGGGGGGCCTTTTTTTTTCTTCTTCCAAAATGGCCGCCCGACACATTTTGTCAAGATAGCTGGCCGGGCTATTTTTCAAGATGGTTGCCTGCTTTTTTCATAATGACAGCCACTTGGACTCAAAAAATTACATATTGCTTCTTATGGGCAAGATGAAACAGAAAATGAGACCAAAAGTATATCTTGTCCTGACCTGAGTTCTGAGACATAGATAACCAGTTTATTTCACGGGGCAAAAGGTGTGCTTAAGTCAAAAAATATGATTTTCTTTTTTAATTTAAAAAAAAGTGTTTTGGGTGTTTTTTTCAAAAAGAAAAAAGAAAAAAGGAGGCGGCCCCTTAAAAAGAAGCGGGCGGGGACGCTGAACATGAATATTCTTTTATTTGGCCTAAAATGAAAGGGTTGAGATTATAAGTTTGAATCCCCCCATACTGTTCAATAATATGTTTGATTTTATTTTTAAATTTGTAATGTTAATAAAATTCCTTAACCCACCATTTATCAGAAACCTATGACACGTACATAACAGGGTTTTTTCAGAATACTGCTAAAGCATACTGTTAGTTATTACTGGCTAAAGTGAACAAAAATTATAATAACAATAATATTAATAAAAGTGACAAGGCACATAATCCACTCTAAATAATCGCTCTCAAGGCACAAACATACAATACAATTTAAATACAAAAACGATATTAAAACAACGACAATAAAACTACTTAATTATTACAAATTTCTCAGACATCTGTGTTTTGAAGATTGTAACAGTTTTTGCAGTTCAAATATGGATAGGAAGTTCATTCCATAGAGGAGGAGCTGCAATAGCAAAATATCTGTCTCCCCACGAGCGCTTAGATATAGTTTCTTGAAGTTGCATTTGTCCAGAACAAAGAGTGCGAATTAGCACATTATTATACTTCAGATAAATATGATGGGGCAACATTGTTATTTATATGTACAATCAGCAAAGCAATTCTCTGAGCTACAGGGAGCCAATGGAGTCCCTTTAAAATTGGCATAATGGTAAGATCTTTTAGAGAACGTGAGAATGCAAGCTGCAGTGTTTTGAATTTTCTGAAGACGATGACGACAATAGTAAGATTTTGATTAACAATTTCGAATGAGTGGGAGAGGGTAGACCTGGATAGAAATCCTCATTCATCTTCTTTTAATTGAGTATATTATCGATTGTTAAACTTGAGCATGGTCAAGTTCAATAGTACTAAGCTAGTGTAGCGTTATAATGTACACAGTGCCAGAAGTATGTAACTCATGGCACTTAGTGCAGATATGATACCAGCACAAAAACAAATTAATCATATATATTATGGCTGCCTCTTAGTAAACTTTAGTTTATAATAGCTCAATTATAGTCTACTCCTAACATTTAACAATTGGCAGCTTACAGATACATACTCCAATATGCAGATATTGACCATAGACGGCCACAGCAGGGTGTGTCTGTGATATGAGTGTGTGATTTATTGCATCCCAGGATGGAAGGGGGAAGAAAGTGTGCCCATGGTTTGCCCTATTAGGACATCTCCTTGGGCTATTTAGTTACATAATAACAGGTCGTAACAGTTTTGGTGTATTTGGCAGAGCCCTCGTATTTGGCAGCCGCTGACGCGGCTGCCAAATACTCGATGGTCAGTGACTTTGGCAGCTATATTGTAATTTGAGCAGTTTGTCTTTGGTCTGGTCACTGTCACTTGGGTCACTGGTGCCAGTGATTGGCTATGGCTGTACTACATGTACATAGTCTGTACATGATGTTATGATGTGCACTACATATGAGTGTATGGCTGGTAGGCAAGGCATGCCTTGGTGTAGGGGAGGGGGTGGGGAGAGGTTGATGAAGGGGTGGGACTAAGAGTGGCTCTGTAGCAGAGCTAGGTATACTCGTGTGAGTGTGGAGATTCAGACGTCCATCTTTGACACGTTTTGCCGGTGTTAGTTGTTGAAACATACCCACGATAGTCACGGCCTATGTAATCAGTGAAACACTCCATGCCTATAAGACAGGGGCAACATTTGCAACATTGAATGCACACTCGAGAAACATCAACGCATTAACCCTAACACTCCCGGTGGATTTGCCAACGATTTTTTTTTCAAGCGAAAAAACCACACACAACAAGAGGTGCCACACCCCGGGGTTTGAACCCACGATCTCTCGGTTGACGGGCGAACGCTCTACCAACTGCGCCACGGGGGAAGCTGTGCTGGGCGAGTGTATTCGCCCAGCTATATAGCCCGGGGCCATTATTTCACCCAAAAACCTCAGCGCCAGGTGGAACCGACAGGCTGGGAAATGGGATTTCATGGGATACGGGGCTGTAAGGGTTAATAATAGTATTATCTTCGATTACATGTTAAACTAATAAAAAATGCAGATTTTGGCAAATCGTGTCGTAATATGGTTTTCGCTTCAAGAAAATTTAACTTGATTACTGAAACGTTTTCGGCTGTATTTTAAAAGCATAGACTGAGAATTTGAGCCTATAGCAATTTGTTGCTCTAACGCTACGCAATTAATTTTTAATACTATTAGATAGTGCGCTTTGAATTGAAACACACACTAATAAACATGTTAAAACTTCGCTCACCCTGTATTACAATAGGAGTCTTTTCAAATTTGTTTTGCTATTTAGACGTAGATGCTACAATGAATTAAAATAACGTGACATACATACATTACGCATTCTTCTAACAAAATAATAAATAAATATACTAATAAATCAATCAATAAATCATAAAATATTAAGAAGAGGGAAGGTTCAACGTGTCCTATGACATATGACTCTGGATAACCCATTTTTAAATTAATAACAAAAAGTGAAATTTTCTCCGCCAACGGGATTGACGCCTGGACACATTTTTAATAACATACCGTACTCACCCCTATCACAGGTGACTTGCCAGTTGCCAATATCACATTCTTCAAATCGCACACTGCTGTCTGTAGTGTAGCAATACGCTCCATCCTTCCAGCTATGAGGGTTTCTGCAATAGTTGTGATCACCAAGTCCATCGTCAGGGTAATCAGATGGGGTATAAATGTGTGAATGGGGATATTGAGATGTCCATCTTTGACACGTTTTGCCGGTGTTCGTTGTTGACACATTCCCACGATAGTCACGGCCTAGATAGTCAGTGAAGCACTCTGCATCTGTACAACATTATAATCTCACATAATGAATCCTAATAGAATTGTAACATTAGGGGGATTTCAACACTGTAAATTATACCATTTTTATAATATAGCACTCATTGCCGTAAATTTTGAACTAGAAACAATGTGTTCAGTTATATTTAGCCCTTCTCTATTTTTTTCAAAATAGACCGTGGTTTGATTGTAAAAAAGCTTCAGAATCCTGTTTTAAATATTTAGGGAGCTGTTCCAAAATATAAAAAGGTTTGAAAACACAATTTGGTAAAAGTAAACCAAATTGCAACAGCACGGTATCCCAGCCAACATAGATAAATACTGATAGTAATGAAACTATTCAGGGTTCATCATTGGTTACAAATTACAGAAACAAATTTGCACCGTATTGTATTTTTGGAAACAGAAACAGAAACCAGAAAAAGGAAAACTTAGTGTGAACAATAGCATTACATCCAAGGATTGTGTGAAAGAATTCAATTTTTTTTAAATACAAACAGATCATCCAAACTACCATGAAGCCTTACTCTTAAGAGTCTCATACTAGTCATTCTACAGACAAACGGGATTTTGCACAGACGAGGGACTGTGTTTAATATCAAATCCCATGTCAATCTTGCGAACAGGTTTATGTTGGTTAAACAGGACGTATATTTGGCATCAGACTGAATGGACTCAAAAAAGACCACCATAGACACGAACATCACATCATCGACTGAAAGGGGCAAAGATTCTCGATACAGAGACTAGCAAACAGACAAGATGGAAACGAGAAGCACTATGGATAGACGACAACGGCCGAACATAATCAACCGCGACGAGGGCAGTTATTCTTTAAGTCACTTGTTTCATGCACTCATACTTCACCTTTGCATCCTTTTTACAACATATCTCACGCAAGTGGATCAACGATTACTGAGGAAGTAAGCCGAGCTTGTCGACGAAGCCGTCTAAAATTGTCGATGATATGGTACATTCTTGTCGCTTTTGTGATGTATATAAACCTACTGTTTTGAAATATGTTTTTCTGGATTTTTTTTATAATTCCCAAAGCCAAAAATTGATTACTCAATTGATTTGGTGTACAAAAAGTTTTGTTTTAACACAGTGACGTACACACAACAACATAATCTCAATCTTAGCTTCATGATTTATCGATATGTAAAAATATACGTAACATAAACAGTTCCTGACCAGGTGCTTATGTGTGTTAGATAAATTCAATAATCTGTACCGATATACTGAGATAAAATGTACATAAGTGAACCCCCCCTTAATTTGATATCGCTTAAACACTGAGTGGATAAAGTTATGATGGCTTGAATGAGCAGACTTTAGATAAACACTGAGTGGATAAAGTTATGATGGCTTAAATGAACAGACTTTAGATAAACACTGAGGTCCGTATGCACAAAAGAGTTAGACCGGGTCTAAAGTTAGACCTGGTCTAAGTGGAATTTGGTTTTTGTGAAATGCACACTTTCATTAAATTTATTTCTTAAATTAGCTAACAAATTGTAAAGATTCGCATTCAAAGTTCAAAGATAGCACAAAATATCATATGAAAATGCAGAGGAAAACAGCGTTTGAGGCATGAATAAATTTCACTTAGACTAGGTCTAACTTTAGACCCGGTCTAACTCTTTTGTGCATACGGACCTTAGTGGATAAAGTTATGGCTTAAATGACCAGACTTTAGATAAACACTGAGTGGATAAAGTTATGGTGGCTTAAATTACCAGACTTTAGATAGACACTGAGTGGATAAAGTTATGATGACTTAAATGAACAAACTTTAGATAAACACTGACTGGATAAAATCATGATGGCTTAAATGACCATACTTCAGATAAATACTGAGTGGATGAAGTTATGATGGCCTAAATGACCAGACTTAAGATAAACACTGACTGGATAAAGTTATGATGGCTTGAATGACCAGACTTCAGATAAATACTGAGTGGATAAAGTTATGATGGCTTAAATGACCAGACTTCAGCAGATAAACACTGAGTGGATAAAGTTATGATGGCTTAAATGACCAGACTTCAGATAAACACTGAGTGGATAAAGTTATGATGGCTTAAATGACCAGACTTCAGATAAACACTGAGTGGATAACATTATGATGACTTAAATGACCAGACTTCAGATAAACACTGAGTGGATAAAGTTATGATGACTTAAATGACCAGACTTCAGATAAACACTGAGTGGATAAAGTTATGATGGCTTAAATGACCAGACTTCAGATAAACACTGAGTGGATAAAGTTATGATGGCTTAAATGACCAGACTTCAGATAAACACTGAGTGGATAAAGTTATGATGGCTTAAATGACCGGACTTCAGATAAACACTGAGTGGATAAAGTTATGATGGCTTAAATGACCAGACTTCAGATAAACACTGAGTGGATAAAGTTATGATGGCTTAAATGACCTGACGTCAAGATACAAAAGTTGTAGCAAATTATGTTTCTGTGGGATATCATTGATTTGTATGATACAAATCGAAAGCACTCGGGTATGGATGATTGATTAGCTGCAATTCCTTGGCACTGGCACTGCGTAGCACGCAATGAAAGCATTGATATCCAATGTAATGATATTTAAATGCATCCACTCAATTTTTATTTTCTGAAACGGGAAACAATTTGCGAATGTAATGTACATCTCAGATTTGTGATACCAATTATTGATTTTGATTTATGTGTGCACCGATAACAATATGTGCACTGTAAAGGTTATGACATGTCTGAAAATAAAGAACCAGACAGTTTCAGTGAACTCAACAATTTAACATCAATTAATTCACCATTTAAAAGCTATTAAATTAACTGGACATGGATTGGACTCGGCTGTGAGTCTGAGTCTTTTTGTGTCCATGGACCGTGTCTGTCTTACAAAAGTAAGACCCGAGTTCGAGTCAGAACTTGATACAAGTTCGGGTTTGATATGACCAATATTTTGTTATTTCGTATAATACTCAGTGGGAAGACTTGTTTCTAAAATATCCAGGACATAATATTTAACATCAGTTAAATTTGATAGTAATTCGTGAGCACTTACAACTTTCTTAAATTATCAACTTACCAATCTGTGCCCCAGCCGAAACATAGCTTGTTATTATGAGAAGATATACATGTATTATAGATAGCAACATAGCGAAGACAATCATATACCATGTTCATAATCAACTGGACGTCATTGTGGTATATCAAGTGCATTGCTTTAATGGCTAGTATTCACAGTTCGTTTACTTAACAATGTCTGACACAGATAATATATGGTTTTGTTAACAAAACAGTAAGGTTTACTTCCTTCTTTGACTCTGAATGACATTTCGCAATATTTTACGCTACTGTGTTAAAGTCAAGGTTATACTGAAAGGTTCATTAACGCTCTATTGGGCATAATGACGTATTTGAACCGTTCTGTGTGAATTGTATGCTATTGTTATCGTTTTGCTGAGTGAAAGCGGAATAAAAATAAAATAACAATTTTTAATCTAGAAATGGTACCACTATGTTTCAACATATTTTTTTGAATAAATATTTCATAGGCCTATACTTTTATTTGAAGATATCTACCAAGTATTTATTTTCAGTGGCATAGTATAAGATTTGACGTTATCGTTCAAGGGTTAAACACGGCCACGGCGGAGAGGTCGGCGTTGTTTTGCTGCTGTTAGTGAATGAAGGATTCTTAATAGTCGTTTTTAGTTTATTAGAGTCTGAAACTCAGCTTAGTTAATCTTAGAAATATTGGCGTTGCTGATTTTTGTTGCCTGCCAAAGATTGCACACCGGTAATTAGGTTCCCTACACTTTCACATAAAAAGGAGATAACGAAACATAAATGCTTTGCCTATGCAATAAGGGTCCATATCCAAACTCTCAGTGCTTTTAAATTGTTTTTCTAGCGATTTAAAAGCGCTTTACCAACGGTATTTCGTTGGAAAAGCGCTTTGAAATCGCTAGAAAAACAATTTAAAAGCACTCAGAGTTTGGATATGGACCCTAAGGTAACTCTGAAAGTTCAGAAAAATTAGCCTAAAAACTACTACTTCCGTTTATATTTATCATAATAAATTATAGAAGCGTTGACAGGACAACAAATCCCCTCAAAAACTAAGATTTGAACTATTTGTGTTTATGCTATTAGGTATTAGTCTTTTAATCAGGATTATACCAATTTCAACCAGCTAGAGGCAGTAAGTGCACTATCTAACTACTGTGATTGGAGGCCAATTGATTCAAAAATAGGGCGATAATACGACTCAGACCGGTAAGGACTCGAATTATTTATTGGTATATCAAGTTGAAGGTATCGCAGAAGTGCTAAAATCATTTCTGAAGGACTTCATGTAAATCTACGCATCATTTGCATCATGAATATGTGTTAGACACAAAAGCATATCGTCAGTCTGCTTCGATAATTGCCTAACTCATTTTTTCTAGTTTTGAGAAAACAACAACAATAGGAAAAGTGAGTTAGGCAGTTATCGAAGCAGGCTGACGATATGTTAAATAGCATCATGAATATTACAGGTGAATTCAAACAGGAGCAGTACCTGTTGGATATAATTATATGGGGATATACCTTTAAGTGAAATGTGGCTTGCTATAGGCCTAATACGAGTTAATATGACCCATTTTAAACATTTTACATAATTATTACAATCTGCCTAACTCACAATGCTGACCTAGGCAGAATTGCAATTGTGCATTTATCAACACTTTTGATTGGTCAATGACTTAGGTATTATAACAGCATGTGCATAATGTAATGAAGTCATGATTTATGCAAAAAACTCAATTTCGCTGAAAAGTGAGTTAGGCAATTATCGAAGCAGGCTGACGATAATATGCTTTCCTACACCTCACTACTTTTTCCTATCGTGCCCACACAGGTATGTTTCAACCAAAGCTGAACACATCCTTAGCACACTCATTGAACTCAGCTAGATCTAGAACAGTGCATTCCTTTTCCATGTGATTCATAGTTTGTGATTCAGAACCATATTGGCAGGTAATGGGTAGATTCTTCAGGTTTCCCCATTCCTTTAGTGTCACTTTGCATCGATCAACTTTAGACGATTGAGGGCATCCACTGGGTGTGAGATCTTCGTCTGCTCCTATAGATTTGGATATTGGAGTTGGATGGTTAGCAAGCAAATCCCCCATCAGGACTCTTTGATGTAAGCTGTTTCATTAGGTCCCACTGTTTTTTATTGCTGTGTTTCTGAGAGATGCTCTATTGACTTTTGAAGACAAAATAGTGATGATTTTGGTATTCAGATTGAGACCTTCCCATACACTCAAACACGTGGCTGAGCTCTGAAACAAGTAATTGCTACACATTTGGTATCACTGGAAAGATGAACACATCAGCTTTCAAAAAGCTAAAAGAGCATCTCTCTACAACACAGCAAACATATTGTTTGGCAGTTTAAAAAAACCAGGGGGTTCTTCAAGTTCTCTGTTTAATCAGTTTTTGCGTAATTAAACATTCGTTGAGCAGGCTACCGAAACTGCCGGAACGATAGCAGTTGTTTAAAAGAGTTAAACAGCGTGTTTACACTGTAACTATCAATGTAACTCTTCCTTGAACAGACGACAGGATTGTTCTTTTGAGTACGAAATAGTGGTGAATTTGGCACAATTGAATTAATTAAGCACTGAAACAAGCGATATGAGGTATCGTTGGATGGACGAACACATAAGCTTCTCATTGAGATGAAACACAATAATATCCCAAACCATTTGAGCATTTGGTGGTTGAAAACAAATTTCCGAACTTTCCTTTAGTAGTTTCAGCTTTACTCTCATTGCATAATATGACTGGTCATGCAGTGAGACCATAGTAGTAAACAATGGTAGAATACAGAGATTTATCAAAGAAATACCAGAGTACAATATGTGGTGAGAAAATATCAAACATCGAAATATTTAAAGTAATATTAATTTAAATATGATTTTTAAAGGACATGCTTTTACAGGAGCAGATGAGCAAAACAAAATTGGTACCATATACACTTGGCATTCAATAATCAAAGATAATGAAGAATACTGAAAACCAACATGCAGAATTTGTATTAAGTAGTAGACATAATATTTATTACTATTTATTTAGAATAAGAAAACGTAGATATAGAGTGTCGCATACATTATAGTTGACAAAGTATGCATATTATTTCTTTATATACGGCCGAGTGCACCAATGACGGGTAACTTAATAGGGAGGTAAGCTACCTCCCTAGTAGTTATGCTCTAACTGTAGCATAACTTACTAACAATGTAATTCTTAGAGCATAACTGGCGAGTAACACCAGAATAGCAACTAGCGAGGTAAATATTCACATTAATCAGCATCGTCCCCTTACAAAATTAATTAGCGCATATGACAAGTGTTAACCTATAGTTTACTGTAAAATTCTGACGTGAATGGTCCTCCGTAATATAAAAACACGTGTCGTAAAAAAATGATGCCATTTTATGGCCAAAAATTTCGAAGTTTGTTTACCGCTTTTTCAAAAATAAGGACTATCATGACATTACAAACATATTTTGGGCGAGGGGCACGTACAAACATTGCACCAAAAAGCACAATTTTAATTACAAACACAAGCACCCGATGGAAACAATTATATACAATTATAACACATCTCTTAACACAAATACTTCCGTGGCGTGGATACCTTGTCCTTCGCTTGTTAACCGCAGAACCCCGGTTCGATCCCCAGACCACGCACGGCACGATATGCTATTTTTTCTTCTTTTCCGTTCTTCTAGTTCCACTCACAATGATGTTGAAACTTGGCTTTATTAGTTTTTAATAACTGTTGTTTTTAATTAATAAAAACAATAATAAGTTTATTTATTTAGTCATTATTTAAGATCCTTGGACAATTAGTATATTTTGGTCAAAATATGACCCAAAGTCTGTGCGATTAGTGTTTATGGGCAAAAAGAATTGATCTAAATTTTGACTAAAAAGATCACCAAATTGCATGAATGGATTTTCAAAAATATAAATCTTTCAGCTTATGAGGGTTCACATTCCACTTCAAATAGACACCCCTGGGTATGCAAGCGCAATTGGTCCTTGAGCATCAGCGAATCATCCCCTTCAATGTTCACAACAAATTTACGCTACTGCCTGAATTGACTGACTTGTGGCATAAAACGTTATGCCCCAACTTACTCTTGGGTCCGGTCAGGTATAACATTTAGCGTAAATTACCCGCCAGTTACTAGCCTAGTAGCTTACCCCGCATTGGCGCTCTCAAAATGTTGGGTTACGCCTCACTTACTAGCGAGGTAGCGCTATTCTTCAGCTACCCGTCATTGGTGCACTCGGCCGCATAAGTTATAAGCTCAATATAATTTTGTTACCACAAATGCGCAATTTGTTTATGAATGAAGGTTATTCACGAATTCATTAATAAAAAGAATTATTTTGCTTGTCTAACATAATTCTGAGTTGCTCAAGCACAGGATTGCCAGTGCATTTTTTCATGGCTTTTTCAGACGGCCTTTGTCTTGGTTCCTTTAGGCCAATCACAAGTTCGAATTGCTAACCCGCGAATTTTTGCTTTGTTGCTCAGCCGTGCGTATCCGGCTCAACACAGCCCTTGTTTCCCTGGATTCATTCGCTAGGTCATATCGTTCTGCGATTTCATACCAGAAGGATCTGTGAAAAATTTTCGAGTTAACTTCAAGTCAAGTTTAGAACTGGTTATTTTAGCCTTTCTTTGTTAATTTTAATCATCGTATCACTCGGTGTTACCGCTGATCGCCTTGGGAATTCTTCAGTTTCAGCTCCGTATTTACCTTCAGTATTATCAACTTATTTTCGTGAGTACTTTCTAAGGCTTAATTAATAATTACCAGCTTTATTCACGGAAAATGCCTCCAAAAAAAAGGGGGCCAGTTAAGAGAAAAGCGGTGGATCAGGGCAATGTCGTTCGCCAAACCAGATCACAAGCAAGGGCGTTTAACGATCTAATGCAGCCACCTTTACCTGCCGGGCCATCTACAAGCGGCGGCACTGGACGCCAACCTAGTCAAGTTCAACGGGGTAGGGGCCGTGGCCGTGCCCGTGGGAGAGGTGCTGTTCGGGGTAGTCGGAGTATTTCCGCCCCCCGAAATGAATTCTCCCGTCAGCAGCACAGAAATGTTCAACTTCAAGATCAAGATATTCTTGATGTGAGAATAGACGCCGAGGATGACCTCAGAATTGAACTGGACGGTGGGGAACAACCCGCCGATCGCAATCTTGTTGGGGAAACCCACGATCATCAACAACAACAACCGCAGCCAAGTCGCCATGACGACCACGCTCCAGTTAGCTCCCAGGGACGACCTAGCACATCCGGAACTTCGACCTCCATGACCTCTACTAGCTCCGGTAACAACAACAGCCGCCATTTTGTCGCGAGTGCAGCGGGTAGTTCGTCAGGCCTGGCGTCGAGTAGCAGTGGTACACAACAACAACAACATGTACAGCACTTAAGCCAGCCGAGAGTTGACCGCCTGGTCCAGGGAACTGCCGGTGAGAACGTTTCAACTAATTTTGGGCGGGTGTTGACGGGTGGGGTTTCGTTGACAAATGGTTCTAATTCTGTTTACCAAAATCCTGCTAATAATGGTACTACTACTACTAGTAGTAGTAGTACTAGTTATAATAATCACAACATGGGTGACAGTGCCGTTTTCAATCGTAATTCGGGCCTTGGTTTTGGTCCTGGTATTATTAATAATAACGGTGGTACGAATAGTAGTGCTGGTAGTTTCAATTCCGTTTTCGCAAATATTCCAAGTCAACCTCAGCCTCAGGCTTTGTCATCAATTTGCAGTCCCTTGGGTGAGTTTCTTCCTTTAAATCTGAAGGATAAAATTATCAGGGGTGATTACGTTGATTTTGGCCTTTTGTTGGACAAGGGAGAAGCTCAAGCTATTGCTTTGTCCGGCAAAAATGGGTCGCCAATCCTCGAGTTGAATACCATGGGTCAATTGGTTATGAGGGAGGCCAAGTCACAGCAAAACATTACGTCCATTCATTCCTGGACGAATGCATTCCTTGTGTACACGGCTGTTTTTTTGTCCGCTCATCCTGCTCGCACTCAGGAATTACTAAAGTACGGTCAGATCATTAGGACAGCTGCAGCTAGATTTCAGGGATATGGTTGGCGTCAATACGATATCCAATTTCGATTACGCCAACAAAACCATCCCCACTACTCATGGGCTTCTATGGATGGTGAATTGTGGAACTTATATATTGCAGTTCCTTATACACCTTCACCTTCAAGTTTCAGGGGTAGGGGGGGTCATTCTTTTCGTGGCAATGGGAGAGGTCAATCGCAATCAGGGGGTGATCAACACTCCTCCAATATCACATCCGGGTTATGCTACGCCTTTAACAATAAGAATGGATGCTCCCGCAACCCCTGCAAATTCAGTCACATTTGCCAAGGGTGCAATAGTGGGGACCACGGGGCGTCATCCTGTAGTAAAAGCCTATCTGGGTTAGAAGAAGGGTATTAGAACAAAAGTTTTGGAGTCTAAGAGTTTTTTCTCCTTACAGCTTTACAATTGGGGCAGCCACATCTCAATGAATATATCATAAAGCTCACCTGTTTATTGCTATTCTAATCTCTCTTTTTTATTTTTTTATATCTCCCCATATTCTTTTTTTTTTGCTTTTTTTTTCTTTGCTTGTTTTTCAATAAACAATATTTTTGCACAGGTCGCCTTTGGGTTGCTGGCGACAGCATGGTCAGCTGGGCCGGTTACTACAACACACAATTTGAAGGTTGCGGCACTACCTTTTGGATGGGCGACAGCGGTGCCCGGCTGGTCAGAGTGTCAAAAATGGTAAAAACAAACCTGGCTGGTTACCCATTCCCCACCACCCTCATAATACACGCAGGTACTAATGATTTGTTCACTGCCCCTATTTTTGACCTAAGACAGCGCATCCTTGAGACACTGACAGTGTTCCGTAATTTACTTCCTCGTACTAGAATCATTTGGTCTGACATTTTGGAGAAGCGGTATTATCACGATCAGTCTAAGCCAGGGGGTGGTAAATCCTGTGATATCTCACTCAACAAATATGCCTTCAAGGTTTGCAGATCCATAGGTAACGCGTGTGCTATCCGTCACTACAAAGTTATCTTTCCAGCAGACAAGAGTCTGTATAGGTGGGACGGCTTGCATATGTCCCCTAAAGGCAATATAATACTTAGGGACTCTCTCCAAAGGGCTCTCACACACTTCAACGAGTTTCCTGAGGTAATTACCTTCACCACCCCTCCTGTCTAAAAACTATTTTACTTAAAATTCACTTATTACGGGGGGGGGGGGGGGGGTAGGTCAAGTCCCCTCATAGGCCCTTGTTTGGCAGTTTGCTATACACCTTTTGATTAACCCGAGTCACATCATCATTCTTTTTTTGTCCATTTCACATTTGCTTTTCAGTGAACAATATACATTTGAAAAAAAGTTTATTAATAACCTCTACCTTAAATCCCTTGGAGAGGGGTTTGGCTTCGCGTTCCCGCTGTCCAGGCTTTGTTAATAATGTTAGCCTCATATGGCAAGTTAGGTTCCCATACGATAGTATTCTAGGGAGAAATTGGGACAAGCTCTTCGCTGCCCAGGTTCTATTCTTTCCCAGTGCAGGCTCAGAAATGTTTATTATGAATACCATTGCGATGTGAAAAAGTATGATTGGTCGATAACTTCCACCAGGTAAATCCGGGGAAGGTTTCATGTTTCATTTTGGCTGGTTATATACAACCCCCATGGTTAAATTTAATCGTCCAATACTTAAATAATTAATAATTAATTAAATTTGATGTCAATCAATGAAGTGTTTATCTACGGATAACAATGGAACAGAATGACCAAATATGGTCGGTTTACACAACACCCAATTCTATGTGTCACTATGGACTGGAATTTATAGACACAATAGAATGGTGTTGGTGTGTGATTAAGGTCAAAATCTTGAAGTACATTGAAAATGTGCTATTATGTGTCTCTAAAAACTTTAAATATATGGACACATTTGAATAGAGTGACCTCAAGGTCAGCTCCTCATCTATTGATAAAAAATGTCATGTATTACATTTAAAAATAAAATTTAATGTGCATAATCAACTCCTTTGTCAGGAGTGAGGTCTGGTTTAATAATGATAACATTAAAATGCACTTCTGGTATGAGCTTACAGATAACGCTCCATATGACTCTTTGCGTTTGCGTCTTGTTCTTGTAATCCTCGTGTCTGGCAGCAATAAAAGAATTATTTTGCTTGTCTAACATAATTCTGAGTTGCTCAAGCACAGGATTGCCAGTGCATTTTTTCATGGCTTTTTCAGACGGCCTTTGTCTTGGTTCCTTTAGGCCAATCACAAGTTCGAATTGCTAACCCGCGAATTTTTGCTTTGTTGCTCAGCCGTGCGTATCCGGCTCAACACAGCCCTTGTTTCCCTGGATTCATTCGCTAGGTCATATCGTTCTGCGATTTCATACCAGAAGGATCTGTGAAAAATTTCCCACCCTCCCACCCTTGTTACAAGTGGGCGGAGGCGTTTGCCCGTCGGTTACATTGTTTGTTTTAAATACCCATCTGGGTTAGCAGTTTGCTATACACCTTTTGATTAACCCGAGTCACATCATCATTCTTTTTTTGTCCATTTCACATTTGCTTTTCAGTGAACAATATACATTTGAAAAAAAGTTTATTAATAACCTCTACCTTAAATCCCTTGGAGAGGGGTTTGGCTTCGCGTTCCCGCTGTCCAGGCTTTGTTAATAATGTTAGCCTCATATGGCAAGTTAGGTTCCCATACGATAGTATTCTAGGGAGAAATTGGGACAAGCTCTTCGCTGCCCAGGTTCTATTCTTTCCCAGTGCAGGCTCAGAAATGTTTATTATGAATACCATTGCGATGTGAAAAAGTATGATTGGTCGATAACTTCCACCAGGTAAATCCGGGGAAGGTTTCATGTTTCATTTTGGCTGGTTATATACAACCCCCATGGTTAAATTTAATCGTCCAATACTTAAATAATTAATAATTAATTAAATTTGATGTCAATCAATGAAGTGTTTATCTACGGATAACAATGGAACAGAATGACCAAATATGGTCGGTTTACACAACACCCAATTCTATGTGTCACTATGGACTGGAATTTATAGACACAATAGAATGGTGTTGGTGTGTGATTAAGGTCAAAATCTTGAAGTACATTGAAAATGTGCTATTATGTGTCTCTAAAAACTTTAAATATATGGACACATTTGAATAGAGTGACCTCAAGGTCAGCTCCTCATCTATTGATAAAAAATGTCATGTATTACATTTAAAAATAAAATTTAATGTGCATAATCAACTCCTTTGTCAGGAGTGAGGTCTGGTTTAATAATGATAACATTAAAATGCACTTCTGGTATGAGCTTACAGATAACGCTCCATATGACTCTTTGCGTTTGCGTCTTGTTCTTGTAATCCTCGTGTCTGGCAGCAAATGTGTACAAAAGTTGTCTATTATTAAATGACGTCATGGTTTGACATCGACTGTACTTATCATAAGCCCTTCGAGTCACTCTTTATTATGTACTAGCAAAAACCCGTGCTACGCACAGGTGAAGCTAGGTTAACGCATGGTTGACGCAACTGTGAGAGAAAAACCTTGGCATTCAATAACCAAATTTCCAACATTCCAATCTCAACCGACAAAATCACAACAAACGGTGCCAATCTCAACCGACAAAATCACAACAAACGGTGCCAATCTCAACCGACAGTGGCAAATCTTAACTGACATGACTCTAATTTTGAGGGCAATCGCCCTCACCCCCACCCCTCCTCTGGCTACGATGTATTCAAATTCCCCACTGATTTTTATGAACGTAAAAAAGGCTTTAGTTGACTGAAGGTCCATATTTCTGTAAAAAGGTCCACTTTGGCCAATCACCCACCCCCCACCCCCCCTCCCAATTCTCTCCTCTGGTAAAAACATCCAACTTCAACAAAATTTGCCCATGGCAAAAATCTTAGTTGTGCCTGGATTTATGAAACGTAGCATTCTGCAGTTGTGCCGAGTGGAATGAAGTAAAGCTGCGAACATACTCCACCTACGCTCCAACGCTTGCGCTCTCATACAGGTTGAACTTGACAACGCTTGATCAGCATCAGCAAGCGGTGTTTTACGATAATTTGATTAGGGACCGCTCATTATTTCCACCGGAGGGCGGGCCGGGAGAAAAGAGGGGGGGGGGGGGGGGTCACATGGTTTTGGTCAAGCAAAAAGGGGGGTCATATGATTTTAGATTATCGGAAGGGGGGGTCATATGGTTTTGCATTTTCAAAAGTCAAAAATATTCGCGCGCTACGCGCGCAATTATTGGATTACAAGTCTTGTCGGTTCATTTTCATTTCTCGCCCCCTAATATGAATTTCCTAGCTACGCCACTGTAATTTGCAACAATAATTACAACAATGCAACATTTTGATCCATACTGAATTAAATTTTACAAGTGCTTCAATATTGGCTCATTTGTAATGGCATATTCCAATGACAAGCAAACACAACTTTACACTCTTGTATCCAAAAATTAAATTAAAAAAACCAACAACAAAACTTCCTGCGCCAGCAAACTTTTTGTTTCTTTTGTGGTCAAACTGGACAAATCTAAAATCTCCAGCCTTTGATATCTTGCCAACTTCATGGGCATTTAAAAACAAGCATCATTGATTACTATTCACATTTCTATCAAAACTTCAAGCTCATTTGATTATGTGCAGTGGCGACTGTTACCTTTATAAAGTTTTTCATTTTGTATACAAGACGGGACACAGGAAGATCAGATGAATACAATTATTGACTGATAATGACTAATCATAACTAGTTGACTACATTAATACTTATTTATGTCTATTACAGCTAAAACTCCAGAGTACCAATGATGAAAACAGACTAAACAACCAATGCACTCACAGTTGATTTCTTTCAACTTGTGATTATAGTCCACTTTAAACTTTAAATACTCATGCATAAAAGGCAAAAAAAACCAAAACAGGTTTGTCTCAAAAGGCTACAATTGGCATTTCAGGGCATCACTTTTAAAATAGTTTTTTAGGTTTGTGAGACTTTTTTAAAGTCATATTGGGGCCAAAAAGTTTTGATTTTTTAGGTCATTCAGGGTCACAAAAAGAAAGTTGCCTGTATAAAATGAAGACAAAAGGAATATTTGTACTACATTTCGCATAGCTTTTTTTCCGGTAAAAAAATCCCACCGCATTTCGCATAGGTTTTTATTTTTCCAGTTTCCTCTGAGACAAACTTGTTTTTTTATTTGGCGTATTAAAGTTGAGTGAAATACGAAAATGTTCATTCAGGTCTACTTGACCGTGACATATTTTTGTTAATATCCTGTTTCATAAAATATGACATCACAGGCAAAATAATTTTTAACATCTGCGATAGAAAAAATGATTTTTGTTGTTGTTGTGCATGCAAATCTGGAAATATATCCATGTTCACCTCTAACATGGATAGAGGTTGTGGCAAATTGGCAAGGGTTCCCATGCTTGGACTATCGTTGTTGAAATAAACTTCCTTTACTGCAGGTGACACTGCCTAATCAAGGAATGTTGTTAATGCATTTTTGCTTCTTTTTTGCTTCCTTCCATGGTAGTTTTCTTTTTGTTTTCTTTAACCCTTCTGCTTTTACCTGCTTTTGCTGGTTGAACCATAATTTTGTTTATCAGTACTTGAATCTTGAATGCAAAATAACTTAACTTGTACTTTCTTTTTCAAGAGTGAAAGTGAATTTCCTAGAGTATTTCACTCCCAGTATAATTTACAGAATTGCTGTACTAGTACTGTATGTATGAAGTACAACATATTTTAATGCTGGAATATTGTTGGCAAAACTATGTACCTATCACATTATACTTATAGTATGTAGTAGTTTTGAATGTTGATTAATGATTCATGTATTATGGGACTCTCTATTGTTTTGATGTATAGATATCAAATGAAAGTAAAATATTGACCAACTGTTTTTGTTGCAAACACATATGCCTTTGTGTACACCAACATTAAGTTTTTCTAGTGTGAAGTTCATAGGATATGACTGTATGGACTGTATGCAAATCGGTGAAAAGGCTGGAGTATATAATATTTTATTCCATATTTGTATAAAACAAGCAAGATAAAAACAAATCAAGGTTTTGTGGTGGGGGGGGGGGGGGGGGGGGGGGTCATATGGTTTTGGTAAATCACACAGGGGGGGGGGGTCATATGGTTTTTATGTGATAGGAAGGGGGGGTCATATACTTTTCTGAGGTGGTTTGCCTTTGGCTCCCGGCCCACCCTCCGGTGGAAATAATGAGCGGTCCCTTAATCAACGCTTTTTGAGAGAGTGTGAACACTACATCCAACGCTCATGTTCAAATCAGGTCAACTTGATAGCGCTGCACTGAGCGTAAAAAGTATGATAACAGCGCTGGCCCAACGCTACCGTGTAGCGTTGGGCCAGAGCACAGCGTTGGAGCGTATATGTAGGTGGAGTATGTTCTCAGCTTTAGTCTTTTCGAAGATGTGTCACAGTACGCAAGAGTTTCGAAGAGTTTTGATTGTTTCGAAACACTATTTTTTCAAGTTTATAGATCAATTTTGCTATTGTTTTCAATAATTATGAGTCAAAAGTGTGGTTTAACCAAATATTTTACAGTGACCGGCTAATAGACGTGCACACCATTATTTGGTAGTACTATAAAGTGTATTTTACATCGGAAATATGGTTTTTACAAAATGAAAAAATAACACCTAAACCTCAGACTTATTTATGCACTTATCAATTGCATCCCCGGCCCCGGGGGACCCGGGCCGGGACGTACAAATTGCCCATGTGACGTCCCGGCTACAATACTGTCCCCGCAGGGCCGGGCACCATTTTTTGTACGTCCCCGCTACAGTCCCGTCCCCCCTTGGCCGGGACAAAGTGTACCGAGTCCCGGCCACCCATTTCCCAGGACAAAGTATTCACCCGGCTACAGTCCCAATGTCGCTTATTTCTTTCTGCAACTATAACGGAATGCATTTCTATGTGTTCCCTATGTGTTATTAGGCTTATTCCGTCAAGCGCATCGCATCTCCATCTTAATTATAGCAAGCGCCCGCCCCCGGGGTACGTACGTCCCCGCTACACGCCCCGGCTAGCGGGGGCACAGTTTGTACGTCCGCGTACACTCCCCCGCATAGCCGGGCATCATTTTGTGTACACTCGTGTATGGTCCCCGTGTGGTTCCCGCCATGCCCCGGGTCCCCAGGGGCCGGGCTTGCAATTGATAAGTGCATAAGTAACACAGTAACATTTTGGTGCAGAAATCCTATTCATTATTTTAGATACGACCTGATCAGCGTTTGATATTACAATAGCACTGTTTCATGCAAGGAAATAAGTTTGGTTCACAAATAAACCTGATTTTATTCATTTCATATGGATTTTAGGGACTGGATTGTATCTAGATAATTAAATCGATCGCAAATTTATCACCATGTAAAAATTTGCAAAGCTGCCGAATTTTGAGGTTTTTTTCGTAATTCGCCACAATTTGATTTTGATGAAAATGTGCAACTTTTAATTTAGGGGAAATGCGGAATAAGGTTATGATTAATGGTATCTGATGATTCTGAAATTTGGTGTACTTGCGTTAGGTGCGCCACCTAATTTCTTTTCTGAAGGGTTTTTCGCCAGTCAAACGGCGGTCTATCATATCGTCGTTGAAAAAATAAATTGGCAAAATAATTGTCCAACTCCCTTCGTTCCGTTAATATCCAAGATGGCGTTTCACCCCAACAACGCGATTTCGCTGGTTTCTAATTCCGATGACCTTACGACCTCTAATTCCCCACAATTCCGTTGAAAAATCATATTATTTGACACTTTACGTGATGATGCTACCTAAATCAATGTCGATGGGCACAATAAGAGGAATAACGGGATAAAATGACACCAAGTACGTAAGTTTTCGTGGCGTGGTGTGGAACTGATGCCTGGTACAAAAAACAACTAAAACCGGAAACAAAATGACCAACTCCGTCTTAATGTATAAGATTGGGAATGTACACATAGGATATACTGTTACGGTTCCTATTCAGCCTTGGTGCATGTTCAATATTCGGCTAAGTACTTTTGCCATGAGGAGGAAGTTTAATAGTAAATTAACAAGTTATATTGTATAAAGAAAGTTTGTATTGGCACTGGTCACTGAAAGAAAATGTTTGCATTTATAGCGTTCCAATTTCGCGAATTCCAATTTCGTCAAATTAAAATCCACGCGAATCTTTGTTGGTCTACAAAAGTTGAAAGCGTTCACCCTCTCCTTCTCAAAAAAAGATATACGCATGCTTGGTACAGATAGCACTAGTTACTTGCTGTCGAAAGCCCTGCACTTGGAATGTAACTGAATATATGACTTACCTTAAGGGGGGGGTCTATGTTATTTTCACCAATTTTGGAAACAGATTTTCTCAATGTTACCATGGGTTTACTCCTTAGAGTCATATATCAAATTGAAGCTTAGGTAACAGCGTTTCAAAAAATGCATGTTATTTTGATCTGGTTGCTATGGTAACCGGTCAAGGCCTCTGATTGGCTAAACACGGGATCCAACTTTACTAGAAAACTAAATGTTGCATGTTCACCATACTTTGGTAGATGGTGCATGGAAACAATGCGCACAACCCAATGAAGCCGGATTTTTTATACGGTTGCCATGGTAACCAGGAACCGACCAATCAGGTAATTTTACGTTATAATTCAAATTTGGAAAGATAAATTGAAAATCCGGCTTCATTGGGTTCTTCCTCTATTCAAGCTTATTATCCATTCCAAATATCACCCTGATACGAGGTTTCGTTTTTGAGTTATGTTGGATCCCGTATTGCAAGTTTGCGTGTTTTCTAGTTTTGAGATATCGTGCAAAACGTATGAAAAATATTAGAATTGGCGAGAAAAAAAAAGGTTGACATTTTGGATAAAAACAGTTGTTCAATTATGGAAGAGCATGAATTTAGACACATTTTGAGCCATTTTGGGTGAAAATAGCAATTATAATTACCATTTTTATTGATTTTTAAAGATAAATGGCTTAAAAATAGCCGGGTGAGAAAAATAAAGAAATACATAAGAAATTGCGTTGACTTTGAAATTTTGATGATTTATGATGTGCAATTAATTATTTTAATATTTTAATAAATAAATTTGATCAAATGTTACAATTATTTGATCAAAAAATAATTAAAACTGAAAATGCTTAAAATCGCAGGGTGAGCGTTTTCTACATACAAATGTATACAAAACACCACCGATATTTTGAGACACCCGAAACTCAATCAACCATAACTTCAGAACCGAAAATCCAATTTACCTCAAACAAAAAGCATTTTAAAGTAGAGACTTAGCAGTTTCCTACTGTGCTAATATCTTATTTTTTTCCGAAGCACTGAATTTTACTATTTGACTAACATAGACCCCCCCCCCTTAAATGGGCCCTCAAATTAGCATTCAGTTTCCCCACACACAGGGCTGGTACTCACTATATCAAATTCAATTCAGGATGACCATCTGACAAGCACCCAAAACTAACCTGGTTGGAGATTGGTCAGTTTTATGAACAGCTGTCACTTCATTGTCAGGTCATAATTTTTCGGAACAGATCAAGTGGAAATACCAACAAGGTTTGATGGCTGAAGATAAAGGAATCTCAATGCAAGGACTTCTAGATTATCACTGATGTATTAAATGTAAAGTGCTCAACAAAAGAAAGTCATACACTTTGTTTATGTTTTATAGAGTGTCTTCCGATTATTTAAAGATAGACATTTATATGAATATTTTTCGAACAATTTGGTACCAAACATGCCACAAAACAACAAAGATTAACCATTATTAACACCATTTAATAAGAATCCGTGACGTTTCCAAATTCGCATTTTAACGCACGCAAGCGGCGAGAAAATGCTGTGAGTAGCACTTGAATGGCCTGTAATGAAAGGGACATTGATCACACAATAAAACTGCGTTGGTTCGTGCCTGAGCGAGCGGGCTATTCGATTGTGAACAGGTAACATGAAGTCTTTTTCTCCCCGCGTAGTTCGTTGAAAATGTGAATTTGGAAACGGCACAGATTTGTATTAAATGGTGCTAATCATGGCTTATCGTTGTTGCTTGGTGGCAAGTTTGGTACCAGATTGTGCGAAAATGTATATAGCCTGCTTGTTCAAAAGATAATCGAAAGTTACTCTATGGAATATAAACAAAGAGTATGACATTCTTTTGTTGAGCACTTTAGTTTGAATTCATAGCTCATGAATCATAACTTGATCATTTGGAGGTTCATACTATGGAACTACATACCAGTTTTCTGCTGAACCAGCTCTAAGTGCAGAAGACATTTGTATTGGTTGTCATGGCTGATTAGGGGAAGTGTACTTTATGTCCAAGCTATACTAGAATGCACTAGTATCGACAAATACTAGAACAACCAGTATCGTTCGATACCAGCAGTGTTCCAGTATCGCTCGATACTGTCAAGTATATAATAATGTTCCTGTTAGTATTACCCGATACTGGAACAAAAGAATGTACTAGTGGTGTTATGTCGTTTCCCCAATTCCTATTCCATTTGTTACCTCAATTTGAAAGAAATATGTTGAAATATGTTGCGCGGCATTGCTCACTAATAAAACAGTTACTTGAAAGTACAAACAAAATTGATGTCTACCGTAAAGGCAGTAGATAGAAATCCCTGTTGTAACTTTGTATTATTAACTCTTTTCATGCGGCAGGCGTCTGCAGACGACAGTTTAAAAATTGCACAAAATGTTTTTGAATGTCATCACCATATTTGGAACCACCATGAGAAATGCATTAAAATAAGTACAAACATGCTTAGTATCGGTAAAGTAATTCTTGAAATAAGACTTTGAAAGTTGGGAGAGGTTTCTGAAAAATCTGTTTGGTATATAGTAAAAGTGGGTGTTCCAGTTTAGGACGATACTAGTATAGTCCAGAATCTGGGACCTAAAGTACACTTTTTCCAACTTCAATAGTGCAAAAAATCCACCGGCAAAATATCCCGAATTTGCTGAGAACCCCCCTATCTTAGACATCCGTTTGCTCATTGAGCAGGGTTGTTTTTCGTCCCTAAACGATCAACTAATACGCGGTCTCGGTTTCAGCACTGAAACAGAGTTGCACCGGGCCAAAGGTCAATTCATCGACTGGCTTTGTTGTATGGTAGGCTAATTGTATTGTGTAACGGTAATTTCGGTACATTTTAGCTTCCGGTACTAAACCTCAAAACCGCGTGCTGAGGGTGAGGCGCTACCATATAAAGCATTGTTCGGTGTTTATTAAACAGAAAATTATATAACTTTAAAAAAAAGAGACATTTGATATGAAAGAAATCTAACCAGGTCGCCCTTTTATTTATCAACTCCAAATTCAATCTGTATTTTCCTTGAACCATAACCGAATCCTCGCCCATGTTTGAATCCGCAATACCTCCTGCTCGTTGCATTGACCTTGTCCGAGAGGGGGCACAAATCCACATCAATGTATCGAACGCCACTCACCACAATACAAATTTGTACATAGAAATAAATAGGTAGGATTTCTTTAATTTCCAGACCAAGTCATTTTGTGCCCGTTTCTTTCTCACTGATCCAGGATCCAGATTTTCCAATATTGGAATTTAGCAAATACCGTCTACCTAATTCACATTAAACCATAAACACTGGCAAGGGAACACAGCAGACAAATAAAAGCTATTGATATAATCCAACATCTTTATTTCAGCAGTAGACAACATGAACATACTATACACACAAAGCTATACACATGGAAAAAGTATCGCACCACTTTTTTGTTGTTGAAAAGTGCAAATGTGGCCTCGAATTTTGCCACTATGGTGTGATATTAAGAATCATTTGTTTGCGTAAGCTGTCCAAAAAAATGTTATGCAATAAAAGGGCCACATTATAGTTTGTGACGTAATCGATGTAATGTTATTCAAAGCCAAGGGGAAAATGCATGTTTTTGTCGAAAAGCATGCATGATACAAGTTTGGGTATAACCCGATATTGAATAGACTTTAAAAACTTTAAATAGTCATTCTATTAGTTCTGTACTTGGCGCAAGATATGTTCCATTTAGACGTTATAGGCTACAATGCAGTGAATGAGTCCAAACATGCCATTTTTTTGTTGCTCATAAATTCAGCATATACGAAGAGGTCACCGTTGATTTTTTTAAATTATTTGACCTAGGTCAACACTTCCGCAATATTGTTTTTGTCATTTGAACTTATTTAAAATTTGATTTATTTTGACCTTTGACCCCAAAACCGTTGGGCGTACGAAAAAGGGAGTTTTTAATTTGATTTATTTTGACCTTTGACCCCAAAACCGTTGGGCGTACGAAAAAGGGAGTTTTTTCATGTTTGAGGACAATCGGGCAACTTTTGAAATTTGACCCCAGATGACCTTTGACCTTGGAAGACTTGAATGTGTTACCAAGGATTACAACTGTAGAGATTAATCATTGGGCCTCTCAATATCGCGTTATACCCAAACTTGTTTTATGCATTTTCCCTTGGTCTTGCTTGAAAAACATTACATCGATTACGTCACAAACTCAAATGTGGCCCTTTTATTGCATAACATTTTGCTGGACAGTTTTCGCAAACAAATGATCCTTAATATCACCATGGTGGCAAAATTCGAGGCCACATTTGCACACTTTTCAACAAGTGGTGCGATACTTTTTTCCATGTGTATAGATAAACATCATAAACTATTGAAATAATGAATAATAACTTTTTTATTTGATATTTCTGTGAAACATACTCCCACAATATATCTTCCCGTTGACAAATTGAACAGGAAGCTTTCTGCATAGAAACAACAAGAAAACACATTGTATAACATGGATCTTTAGGCGACACTACACCGTCGATACATACACTTATATCTTCCCAATACAGTAATTATCATCCCGGTGACCAATTTATACAACAGGAATCTTTCTGTGTAACATATACTATTACTATGATACCCATATATATTCCAATCCAACTGGGATCTTTAAAATACAAGCAAATATCACCCGGTGACAAATATATAGAATGTTTCTCTGTGTAAACACACACCCATAATATATTTCCGATGACCAATACAATCGAGATCTTTCTGCATAAAATATTGCCATATTTCTTCTGTGTAATTTACCCCCAGAAATATAAGAAAAAGGCATAAATTGACCCGGTGGTCGCAAACTATTTTGTTTTAACTAGCAATTACTTTTGTAAGGACTAAACATTCAAACATCAATTATGAACATGTATTATTTCGTCGCTGTTCTGACATACCGGCACATCACTTAATTCTGTTGTGATGTGCCGGTATGTCAGAACAGCGACGATTTGTTTGATCGCCGAGTAAATATTTGTTACAATTTTAGTCTAAATAAATAACTAGTTACTCATCCGAACTTTGGTGTTTTTTATTTAAAGAAACGCAATAACCAGTGACGTATTACATGATTGGTTATATCGAGGGCTCAGAAACAAAAGACCTTATCTCCATTTTGACCATTTTGAGAAAAAGACTATTGAAGATTTTTAAACACATTTTAAAAAAGATGGAGATAGACCTTGTGATACTTGTGTTATGGAGATAAGGCTGTGTTACTGGAAAGGGAATTTCTTTCTGAACATTTTGATACCAAATTTGAAAAAATGGAGATGAGGCCTTTTGGTTCTGAGCCCTCGATATATTTTGAAAACAAAAGAGGAAGTAACATTTTTAAAATAATTGATTTGGTTGTCTTGTACACCTTCTCTATAATGAAGGGTGGTAGATTTAAATATCTCGGAAATAACAAACCTAAGGGACCTATAATAGATTGGTAACAAGGTATTCTAAAAACTGGCGCAGCGGAATTGAAATTGTTTGAAATGCTTAAGGGATGCGAATAGGCAACAAAGCATTTCTTTGCATCGAGACTCGGCAACGTTTGATTTTTGTTTGTTTCACTGTATGTAAAACTATATATACCGATTGGAGTAAACTTGGAGATGACAAAGCAAGGACAAACAGTTCGGTCAATAACTTGCATGCTTGTTTAGGAATCCTTCCGTTTTAGGAAGCATTACCCATAATCCCTTGCAACATGTATGCACCGATAAAATAGTATTCCTACCAATTTAACTTATGATTTAAACCAGAACATGATGGTATTATGAAGATTTTAGATTGGTTTATTGAAAAATACAAAATCGTGGCCTACAAGCCCAATTGCATTGCACTTACAATATTATAAAAACATTTAAATACATTCAAAGAGATACATTAAAATCTAAAATCTAAATACAAATTACAAAGACACATTTATATATAACATGTGATACCATACATTCACGAGATGAACATACACACCCCCACCACTCAAACACTAACACACACCCCACAAACCCACAGACCACTCCCACTTACTCACCCCTACACCCCCAGCACCCACACGAAATTTGTATCATACACACAAGCACGAAATACAATGCCAAAATGATAAGCTCACGTGCCAATCACTCACTTTAAAAAGGGCCTATAGGCCTTTACTCACAAACATACATAATTTAAAATTAATTAAATTCAATTATTTAGATTAACCATAAAAAGGGCAAATACATCTCATATATATCATCCTTTAAAAACCCATTAATTGCACAAAATATTGCTAAAAGTATTCATTGTTTAAAAGTCTGACATAATATGGTACCGGGCTGTTAAAAAAAATTTGTCCTGAAACGAGGCTGGGCAATTACACTTGAATTACGTAGGTTAAAACTGTGACATTCATTTTATTCTGGGTGGTAAAATATTGTCAGTCCTGACATTTATATTTAAACCTTTGGCAAACTTGAGAGAGTGATGTTCTCTTCTTTCCGTCAGACTATCAAGAGCACACATGCTTAAGGCATCAGAATAAGAATGCTACTTACGGCCTAAGATAGATCTACAGGCCCGTTGACGATCAGGCAATGAGTCAAGATAATAAATAAAAAGAATGTAATATTATAATAATATTTATGAGCCATTATTTTGGGAATATCGATTCTTTATTTTACATTGCGAGTTGCTCAAACTTGGAGATGTGAAAGAGTATAACATTATGTACACATTTAATTTGTAGAAGGAAAAAAAGTGAACATATACTTTTCTAGATAAAAGAGTTTGAATATTTAATGAGCTAATTAAGTCCAAATTATGTAATCAAGAAATCCGTAAGATGGACACCTAACCAACAGTGTGAATGATGTAGGAAAGGAGATGAACTTGAGGCTTAATGTCAAGAAGACCAAGTTACTTGTTGCAGGAGGTGATCCAGAAGAACAGTATAACATCATGATCGACGGTGAGAGAGTTGAACATGTAGATCACTTCAAGTATCTTGGATCTACAAAGAGAGCTAATGCTAACTGCTCAAATGACATCAAATCAAGGATTGCCATTGCCAAGAAAAGAATGATAGACCTGCAGAAGATATGGAATGACAAACACCTTTCCAATCATCTCAAAATGAAATTGGTCAAGACCCTCGTTTGGAGTGCACTCATTTATGGCGCTGAAAGCTGGACATTGTGCAAATCAGATGAGAACAGAATATTTGCAGCTGAAATGTGGATATGGAGGAGTATGCTTAACATCAACTGGAAGCAGAAAAGAACAAATGTTAGCATTTTGCAAGAGCTAGAAACAGATAGACAACTGTTGGGAAAGGTTGTAAGCCTTAAACTAGGATACTTTCAGGGGCCATACGCTCAGGGGAAGTGGAAGCCCCCTATCTCTTAATCTCATTGAGAAAAAAGAAGAAGGAAAGAGAAAACGTGGCAGACAGAAGAAAAACTGGTTTGATAACATCAGGGAATGGACTGGTCTCAACTACGTTCAAGCCAAACGTGCAACACAAGATAGAATAAAGTGGAGAAAGAACACTAAGAAGAGTGCAAATATGGTCGCCAATCATCAGAAGTGATGGAGGTATCAAGGTATGTAATCAAGAAATCCATAAGTTGGACTAATTAGCTCATTAGATGTTTATGAGCCCCCGAACGCTGAGAACGACAATAAAATCTATCGTTGTATTATTGAAATGTTTCACCTATTTCAAAATAGGTCTAGGTCTAATGTATATGCTACAATTCTGTTATGTTATGAAAAGAGGGTTCCTTCCATATGACTAGCCAAAAGATATCGCATGTCATTATGGGTAATGCTTTCCCAAAAGGAATGATCCCTGAACAAATTATTAGCCTGCTGAACTGACAAGACGATTTTGAATGGTTCACAATTTACCTATACACTGCTGTTGTATATGAAAATATATGGTTTTATGATTGAACTTATGTAAAAGGTAAAGGTAAAGGTGGTCGATCCTGTAATACCAGGAGCGGAGTGCCCATCTCTCTTTCAAAGCGATAGGGCCAGACTCACTCCATTTTATAATGTTGCTGTGTGGGGCGCGAACTTATGTACTCAAATAAATTTGCATAATTAATGAGATTGGCACAATATCCTGTCTAGCTCTGCTACAGAGCTCTCTTAGTCACGCCCTTCATCAACCCACCCCATCCCTCACCAACCATATCAAACCCACCCCATCCCCTCACCAACCATACACTGCCTGGCCTGCACCATGGAACTACAGCACAGACTACATGTATACTACTACTAGTATACATCACTGGTACTGTCACTGGTACTGTACATGCCACTGGTACATGCTACTACAGTGATCAGACCAATGATAAACTGCTCATATTACTAATTGATGCCAAGGCAGTGACCAGCGATAAATCCGAAACACATCACACACATCAGTATAGACCATCTGGTGAACTGAATAGAGTCAGTGTTGGTAGATAATTGACCTGCTGAAGTGTTTCTAGAAATTGGATTAAAATACAGTACTATTAATGGGAATTATGGGAATTCTAGGCGATGCCAGCAGAGCTATATCCTGTCATGCAGGGGGCAGCGCCAATCTACTGTGTGCACACAGGCTTGGATCGGGATTGGGAGACTAGCTCCGTTTAGCTTCTGTGTCAACCCGCTCTTCCTTCTGTGTGTTTGCTCTGCATAGGACCAGGTTAGTGCTCGATTGTCTTGACATAACTACCATAGGATAATCTTAGTGGCGCAATGCCCAGTATTATTCATCTGAAGTTTAGAACATTTAATTGAAGAGAAAGAAGTGATTCATGGGTCACAGAATCTTTTCTTTGTATATTTTTTAAGTTGCCTCAAGGTTGGTTGATCTCTACACAAGACAGTAAACCAGACAGATTTGAAACTAAGAATTAGACCCTCTACAGACATAGACTAACACCACACGATTAGGGTCTTAACATTTTCTGGAAAAAATGTCCAGGGCTGCCACCGCATGTCTGGCTTTTTGAGAAAAAGGCCCGGCAGATAATATAAATTATTCAGTTGGGAAATACCTCGATTAGTTGCTCAATTAGGAAACACCTCGATTTACCACACAATACACGTACAGTTTTATTTTACGAATTCTGAATCGAAACGAAAGAACAAATTCGGGTGGTAACCATATTTGAATTTACTTATACAGGGTGTATCAAAAAAATTGGACTGTCTTAAGCATGGATTTAATCCTTATTAAAACCACTGAACCATGACCAATTTGATTTCCTTGTCAAGTACAACTAATCAAATTAAAATCCTAAAAAGATGAGAATTTTTTCCATCAATGCAACATAAGTGTAATCAACCTTGCTTCATGCGTGCATTTTGGAATTGTTTTCCAGATAGGTTTCCAATTGAATATGAAATTCGAAAAACGCCTTATCCAGAGGTTTTGACAAATTGTGGGAGAGGTGATGGATTTAAGAATATCCTTTCTGAACATCTTTACAGAACAAATAGCAATCGGTATGCCACTAAAAGAAATAACTGTGTTAACATTGATGTTTGGATAACGCATCGATTTCCAAACTGCCGGGAGAGCATTATAATCTAAAAAAACATTACTGTTGTTCGGCATACGATCTTTGAAACTATTAAGTGAGAGAAGATTACCCTGATTGTCCCTGGAACTTGCCATTTGATAACATATGTACCCAAATGAGCAATGTCTAAACAGCCTGAAATAGAATGTAAGCGAGATACGGACCCAAATGAAGCTATTGGAGTGAGCTCAAAGAACACATTTCAGTTAAAAATACACGTTAGCGTAAGCGTAAGTAAGGTCAGTCGGATTTTTCGTGTCGCGACCATCTGGGCGTAGATACAACGTATTCATGGTAGTTGGGTCTACGGTAGCGTACGCGTAAGTCAGGTCAGGATTTCCCGTTGGCGAGAGAACATTGCTACGAGGTGTGTTAGTGCCATCTGTCATATTTTTTTTATTCAGATCTGATTCAGGCTCAGGATTTTCATACACGCCTTCGTCATCAGTTGCTTTGGCCATTGTATACGGAATATGGCTACGAATAGGATTAGATGGTATCTCGTCAGTTTTCTTCTTGACGGAGGTATCATTCAGTGTCTGATAATCGCTGTTTCCACTTAAGGTTTTCTTGTTCAGATCTTCATACGCACCAGCTGATGCAGGCTCAGGATTTTCATAAACGCCTTTGTCATCGGTTTCCTGACACAGAGAGATTGGTGTAGGCCTATGGGTATGTCCCTGGTTTTCATAACGCGGTTCGATACTTTGCGTGTCATGAATAGCGCCATCATTCGACGTAGCCATCGCAATGGTTACAGTTGGTGCAGTTTTTGTGTGAGAATTTCCATTATTGCTTGATGTTGACTTTCCCAACCTATGAGAATACAAAACGGTAAATATACCAACATGGTATTGGGCGGTTTATTATGTTTACATAAATAATATTAATAATGAAGATTAAATGGGCATTGGGAGACTCTCCGAGAAGGAAGCCCTCGATTGTGTTCAACAGTTTCATGCAACATTCATGAATTTGATAGTTGTTTAATTTTGATGTAAATCCATATCGAAATTAACACAAATATCTAAATCACCATTCTACCCAGCTTACGTTCATTGAATAACCTTGAAGTTAGTGTTAATTTTTATCAAGATTTGAAAACAGTGAAACATTAAGAGGTTTTAAATACATCTTACAATAATTTGTTTTGAAGTGACAAATGCCCACTTTTCTATGCCACAATGCATCAGAAAAGGATAATCAATTGATTTTTACCTATTTGCAATAAGGTCTACAGAAAAATATCACAAAAATTATGACAATGTCCTAGCCTAAGGAGACATATATTGAAACGTTACCCTGTAGACAGTTAGTTTATCATAAACAAAATGATAAATTCTTGTCTTATTGTCAAAACTATTCATTCAAATCTCAGAAAAACCACCATCAAAATGAACTTAAGATATATTTTGTTATTTTCTGGTTTGTAAAAAGTTTAGTAGATACTACTATTTGAAATACGGACACAAATATTTGTTTATTAGGGAGCACATCAAAACTCGATCGCCCGGCAACCGCCTGTTCCGTGCAGTTCCGTGAGGTTGCAGCCGGTTTCTATTGTTCTAAACAATGATATGCGGTCCAACCGGGTGGAATCGCCGGTTGCCGCGCGGTCGAGTTTTGATTTGCTCCCTTAATAAAAGTACCTCTTCCGATCAGTTGGCTATAGAAAGAAACACGATGATTTAAAATTGTCGGCATCAACATTTTTGTGTCACGATAACAAATAGTATGGCCATCATAATGTACATAATTATACATGTACATGTATTAAGAAAAAGAACGTGCTCATCAATTTACCTTTGTAAAAGGATAATGCTTAGAACAATAATGAGGACAAGGATCACGGCCGCTGCGATACCAGCAATAACCACTCCTGCAAGATTTGGTAAAAACATAAACATTTAAGAAAATAATTTTGAATTATTAAACATTTCGTTATGGTCGGAAAGAAGGTTTTCTCATATTTCGGGGGTCTTTTTCTCATGGTGTCTACATGTAGGTATAAAGTCAAATTGGATTATTACCGAAACAGGTAATGTTATCATTTGCGGCGTAATTTATTTTAAATTATTCAGATATTAATGTTTTTATAATGATAGACCTGATTCCTTCAATATGCGTATTATAATACCATATGGCTTGAACATATTTGCGTGATATCATTTTATATAACAATTATATCCATTGTTTGTTACAAAACTATGTCACACGAATTATAATTGTTCCATCACACTCGTGTGACGAACACAATCAAAATCTGCCCTCTTGATATAGTTTTTTTTCACTATCACACTCTCAGACATTCAGTATGTCATCTATGTGTATACTATCTCTTTACCTGTATTTCCATTCCTCCTATGTTGATATATTCCGGCTTGAGTAGTATGTTGGGTAGGTGTCAATGTGGGTGTCGTAGTATGAGAGTTGCTAGGTGCTGCTGAAAGAAAAGAAAAAAATATGGTGATCAAATCTGTAATATTTCAAATTAAATATCTTACAGGAACAATTCTGTACAATCATGCAAGCTTGTACGGTATTTAATCAGATGGTTTAATCCGGGGGGGGGGGGGGGGCACTCATGTATAAAAACAACTACCATCAACGCGGATTACCATAGAATAATTGTTGAAAGTAATTGTGTAATTCAGTTTTGCTAGTAAATTTGTCTTATAGGCCTAATCATTTTCGGCTATTTTTAAAATTATGACTTGTGACTATCGGCCCAAGCAACCCCTATGGAGTGTTCATAAATACTTGGGGGGGGGGGGGGGTGAAAAAACAGGTAATGTTATCATTTGCGGCGTAATTTATTTTAAATTATTCAGATATTAATGTTTTTATAATGATAGACCTGATTCCTTCAATATGCGTATTATAATACCATATGGCTTGAACATATTTGCGTGATATCATTTTATATAACAATTATATCCATTGTTTGTTACAAAACTATGTCACACGAATTATAATTGTTCCATCACACTCGTGTGACGAACACAATCAAAATCTGCCCTCTTGATATAGTTTTTTTTCACTATCACACTCTCAGACATTCAGTATGTCATCTATGTGTATACTATCTCTTTACCTGTATTTCCATTCCTCCTATGTTGATATATTCCGGCTTGAGTAGTATGTTGGGTAGGTGTCAATGTGGGTGTCGTAGTATGAGAGTTGCTAGGTGCTGCTGAAAGAAAAGAAAAAAATATGGTGATCAAATCTGTAATATTTCAAATTAAATATCTTACAGGAACAATTCTGTACAATCATGCAAGCTTGTACGGTATTTAATCAGATGGTTTAATCCGGGGGGGGGGGGGGGGGGGGGCACTCATGTATAAAAAACAACTACCATCAACGCGGATTACCATAGAATAATTGTTGAAAGTAATTGTGTAATTCAGTTTTGCTAGTAAATTTGTCTTATAGGCCTAATCATTTTCGGCTATTTTTAAAATTATGACTTGTGACTATCGGCCCAAGCAACCCCTATGGAGTGTTCATAAATACTTGGGGGGGGGGGGGTGAAAAAAATGAAGGGTGGGGAAGGTCTTTGTTGGGGGATCAGTAAAAAGGTCCTTGTTGGGGGGTTAAATAGTGGGTATTTTTGACCAGTGGAGTAGCCGGGGGGGGGGGGGGGGGGGTGAATTCTAATTTTAATCGCCCCCCCCCCCCCGATATTGACTATCATGTCGGTTGAGATTTGCTCTATCGGTTCACTTGACAAGAAGAGGAATCATGGAATTATGATGGTCAAAAGTAAACAGTTGGAAAGTCCCCACAAGGAAATCATTGTTTGCTACAAGCTTGTTTTGAGCCCAAATGTACCTCAAGCGTAGCAAAAATAAGTGTAAAATCGAAAATTTCCCCAATATGAATAAACGTAACTATGTCTCTGTTTTTGACAAATCAGCATTTTGAAAGAGTTGTTAAATTGAGAGGAAACCGAGGACTATTATTACATTTTAAAGTTTGTGTTTATCTTACCTACCATAATAAAAGTAATTGTGACTATAAATAGATGACAAAAACCTCCAAATAAGAGTGATTTTAGAGGTATTTTTGACCAAAAATGTCTATTTTTGATGGTTTCCATGGTAACAAGTAATAAACAAAGTACAACTGGCACAATCTATCCATCTAAAATTATGCACCATGTTATAGAGAATATATTGGTGAAATCTGGGGGTATAAATCACAATAATATTTGATTTAGAGCAATTTTACTAAATCTCCTATATTTGAATGGCGGCCATTTTGAAATCCAAGATGGCCGCCACACCATTGCTCGAAAAATGTGGGTTCCTGGCTTTTTGAAATCAGTGCATCAAAACACCCCTATATGCCAAATTTTATGCTTCCTGCCAAAAGTGAACATCTTTTCACATATCCGCTCCACTACTATGGTTATGTTTCTGTTAAAGATTATAGAACATGAACGAGTGGGGGGGG
Organism: Ophiura sarsii; assembly: GCA_035610835.1. Classification (NCBI taxonomy): domain Eukaryota; kingdom Metazoa; phylum Echinodermata; class Ophiuroidea; order Amphilepidida; family Ophiuridae; genus Ophiura; species Ophiura sarsii. Next base: position 66,343,907 of record CM069457.1, on the reverse strand, counting down.
GGGGGGGGGGGGGGGGGGGTAAATTAAAACAAGTTCTTAAAAGGGGGGATCAAGAAAAAAAAAGAAGATGTCCATGGCTCAATTTTTTCCAACCTCCCACCTAAGTATTTATGAATACTCCCTTAGCGCGCGGATTCGGGTTGAAAAAGACACCCTTATTCTCTAAAATTGGAAATTTTGAGAACACTAATAAAATCGAAATAATGCGAATTGACCTTTTTTGAAAGAATCTACTATATCCTCATAAAAATGGTATAGCCTATTCCAAAGTTTTCTAACAATTCTTATGTCTATTGAAAAAGTGGCTGACCAGGGAGTTTAGTAGTAATGGAAGAGGAAATTCGAATTACAAAAATGAAACCTATATATGGACATATGGGCGTGAGGGCATGGGGAGCTATCTTGACAACGCCATGATTGACAACACGACAACAAGTCCTTATAAGGGACATAGAAAGACGCGCGATGTACCTCACAAGACGCGGGCGCTATCGCACTAGAGGCTTTAATCAGACGACGCTGGCCAATCGTCTCGAATATTTTTAACAGTCATCGCCCTGTTAACGATTAAAATATTTTTTCAAAAAATAGCATTTACAATGGAGTTGGTTAGCAAACTCCAACGGTTTTGGATTGGGAAAAAATCTTCTAATTATGATGAATTTTTCAAAATGATAAGATTAACATTCGCGATTACGTGTTATTCCAATACGAATTCAAAATTCAGGTTTCGCGTGGCCACCGCGTCGTCTTTAATATCGGCAATGGGAAGTCTGTGTTTAGTGGCACAGGCCTGGGCTGACCCGATCAAATCCCCTCTTTCCTATCAAAATGTATATTTTGGTGTCAGAAGAAAGCCTACATTTTTTCGATCTCATGAAGCTTACCCAATGATTTTTTAGGCCTGTTTACTCTATATGTTGTATCTTCTGGAGTATGGCGTATGGTGTTTAGGGGTGTTATTACATAGTGACGTATCATGATAGCAATGGATCAATTAAAGTCAATACAAAATGGGCAAACATTGGTTCATCCACATATAAGGTTTTGACAAAACATTTACCTCCACCGGCGTCACCTCCAGCGTCACCACCGGCAACACCGCCAACTGGTCCGTTACACAAATCGCCGTCGCAACATGTCGTACCATCGGCAATAACCTGCTGGTCGCAGACTCCAAGACCGCATCCTCTGGCACCCCAAAGCTGAAATCTTCCAGGGTCTGTAATCTGAAATATAACAAGGTGTTATTTTTAAACATTCCATTAAAATGGAATGGGGCGGTCTTATAATAAAAAAAGGCATGTTTGGTAACTATTTTCTCGAATGAGAAGTATTGTAGGGTTTTTTCGCTTAGACAAGAGTGAAATTTCATCACTACTTTTGATTAACGAGTTAGAGTATGGGTCATGAGAACTGAAAGAGGTTGACCTTTTTTGGTCAATATTTAAAAACTGATGATGTCTTAAATGATTTTGGCGTCATTTCGTCATTTTTTTACCAAGAAATGATTTAGTTACGTAATTTGAAAACTTTTGAGCCCCAAAAAGTGTTGTTGTTTTGGTGGGGGTTTGTGGACTTTTTTTTGGTGGGGACCCTATTTGGCTGCACATCACTGACCCTGACTTTGTTCAAAAGTCACAGCGCCCGAGATTTTTTTTCTCCTATTTATGAAATTAGTACCCCAAAATAACGTTAGTAAATTGATTTACTTGGTGAAAGTTCGTGAAACCACCAATGTTTTATGAAATAAATATTTAGGGGAAAGAAAGTTCTTCAATGATATGAGGTGTGGATGCATTACAAAGTAACTTAACAACTCTACCGCTCACTCACCACACTAAACTCACTCGTACACACATTTCATAACTTGCCACAAAAAAACCCAAACTCACCAACTCAACCATCCACAACTCGATACTTAGAGAACCCCATAACAAGTTGGGATTTCTCCCTAGATTCAAGAATATAGCCAATGTCTTTCATCCGGGAATTTTGGCAACGGTAATGAGCTTTGAGTCCATCACAGACTGCGGGTACTGTTTCATTAACAGTGATTAAACAACAATACACATGTTAAAGGTAGATGTTCTGATTGTTGTCCCGATTTTCAACTTGATGTTTTCTACATGAAAGGTCATCTTTAAAATTGTCGCATTCCAAAGTTTGAGTTGCATAACTCCAATGGTTCTTGTTTTAGAAACACAAAGTCACAATAAATGTGCCCATTGAGTAGTACAGAAACTGGCTGGTGGTTAACCACCTTTGGCAGTACTTCACCACATTTTAGCCTATAATTTCTAAATGACACATTTCTGGCCCCTAAGATTTTACAGACACAATAAGAAGACAAAATATGGGGATTCGTCTGATAGTGAAACAAAAACCATAGCCAAAAAAGTGATCGGAACTTACACCTTTAAACATATGTTTTTACGAATGTGACATAGACTACCAATTAACACACGGCTACCTCCGTCAATATCTAGAAATACCCTAAATGTTCACAAACTCACGTCAAAAGTGGTCGGCTCGAATTGCGACCCGCCCGTAGAAAGTTCTTATAGTTGTAACAGGCATTTTTCTTGACTGCCTATAAGGTATTTCTGTTGGCCTTTTCTTTTACATCTTCCTCGTCCATGGATGTACTTATCATATTTTTCAGTCCGCATCTATTTGATTTTTGCTCTTAGCCTCGTCCAACCAATCTTGATACGCCATTATTGTCTTCCAGTTTCCAGGTCAGAATTAGTCAGAATTAGATTCATCATCGTCATATTCATCTGTTTCCCTGGCGGGGGTACTTTAGTGGATTCGAGGTTACGGAGGGATGTGCCGCAAAATATGGTCCCATTTCCCCACGTTTCCGTTTGGTAAATGAATGACCTCTTTTCATAGCTTTTTTGGGGTACATTTGTGGGTCTTTAATCCTTAATTTTGCTGTTTATCACATACATTTTAGCAACATCTGTCAAATAATATAGGAACATTATGTGTCTCCGGTAAACACAATTGGTAAATGTTTGGGTCAATTTGCACATCCCTACCAAATAAATCAAACAAATATCCGAGTCACCCCCCCCCCCCGGTTCTTCCTCATCACTTTCACACTCAGAATGGTCGGACTATTCACTCAATGTCATCGTTTTTACGGAAAATACAGTAAATATTCACTTATTTCAAACAGGGTACAATTATGTTCACACATCAGTAATATCCTTTAAAATAGATTTGACGAGCCTTATAGAACCAGCAAAAGAATCATGCGCATCCTATTAAAATATGGTTTTATAGATTAGGACGTAACCAGACGGTGGCGGATATACACGAGTTACCCAGATAAGCGATATGCAGGTAGATCATACTTACATAACACTGCCCACCAGCGCATGGTACCAAATCAACAAAAATTGAACCAAGGTCAAAGTCGTCATCTGCGCAGTCGACGAATGAGCATTCGTAGCAAACCAGAGACGCCACAGGATCTCCTGTTGAAGAAATCATATTAATAATACACCTAGACTTGACTATTGCAATGCCCTTTTCACTTTGCTTTCAGCAAAGGATGTCAGCCGCCTGCAGCGACTGCAAAACAGCGCTGCTCGCCTTGTGTTCGCGGTTGGTAGAAGAGTTGATGCCACACCCCTTATTCAGACATTGCATTGGTTGCCAGTTCAAAAAAGGATTGTGTATAAAGTAGTTTTGTACATATTTAAGGCTTTAAACAACTTGGCTCCTCCCTATTTGGCTGAGCAGTTCTCTGTGTATGTCCCTGCTCGCTCCCTACGATCTGCGATGGACACTAACCGGCTGGTTGTTCCCAGATCCAACCTTACTATAGGTGATCGCAGTTTCAAGGTTACTGCTGCAAAGGCCTGGAACTCCCTGCCAATACACCTCAGAACTGCTCAGTCAACGGAGACTTTTAAAAGTAATCTTAAGACTTATTTATTTTAACCTTTATTTTCTTGTAAACGCTATGGTACATATGTAAATAGCGTCCTAAATACCCGTTTGTTGTTGTTGTTGTAGCAATCAAAAGTAAAAATAATTTGGTGTCATTTTGACACTAAAACAAGTGTCAAAAAATGGGTCTTCAGTTGGCCATCTAAAGGTGTCAAATTGACACCATTATGGGTGTAAAATATGACACCTTTGGGTGTCATATTCATTTTGACACCTAGGGTAGTTACCTGAGGACCCATTTTAAAAATGTCATTACACCCCAAATGGGGTGTAAAATTGACTCTCTTAAGTGTCATATTGAGTGAGATACATTTACACCCTAATTGGGGTGTAATTTTTGGAAATGGGAAAATGAGTATTTGTCACCTCTAGCACATGTTTACGAGCCGGTAAGACTGGTAAGTACCGATCTGCTCCATTTCCAGACATTTTTGATAATAATTATGATACAATTAGCGTAATGTAAGACGTCCGTATGAAAAAGACGACCACTGAGCCAGATGAATCGGGCTATATGTAATGTTGCACGTATCATCGTATGCATGCATGACGAACACACACATACTAATAGTACTAGTAGTAGGTCCACGTTTTGACATGTTTTTACACGTTTTTTTACACGTTTTTAACGTTTTCGCCCTGTCAAAAATAAGGGGCGCAGGCGCCCTGTTAAAAAGGCGCCGTGTAAAAAATAGGGGGGGGGGGGGGGGGGCGCGTTTTCGCACGTTTTGACATGTTTTTACACGCTTTTTTACATGTTTTTAACATTTTCGCCCTGTCAAAAATAGGGGGCGTCTGGGCCCTGTCAAAAAGGCGCCGTGTAAAAAATAGGTGGGGGGGGGGGGGGGAGCGCGTTTTCGCACGTTTAATACATGTTTTTACACGCTTTTTTATACGTTTTAACGTTTTCGCCCTCAAAGATAGGGGCGAAGGCGCCCTGTCAAACAGGCGCCGTGTCAAAAATAAGGCGGATTTAGGGGTGGGTGGGGGGGGGGGGGGGGACGGGGGGGGGGGGCGCCTCCCAAATGTCAATACTAGGCCCTGTCAAAAATAGGGGGGGGGGGCGCAGGCGCCCTGTCAAAAATAAGTGGGCCTCTGTCAAAAAGGCGCCATGTCAAAAATAAGGGGGGGGGGCACGTTTTGACATGTTTTTAAACTCTTTTTACACGTTTTTAACGTTTTCGCCCTATCAAAAATAGGGGGGGGGGCCGCAGGCGCCCTGTCAAAAAGGCGCCGTCTCAAAAATAAGGCGGATTTAGGGGGGATTTAGCCCGCGCGCCCACTAAATTCCAAATGTCAAAGTCTATCTCAAGGATTACTGAACCAATACTAGGTATGTTTGTACTTATGTTAATGCATTTCTCATGGTGATTCCAAATGTGGCGATGAAATTCAATAATGTTGACATTTTTGAATAATTTTGTGATATTTTGGAACTGTCCTCTGCAAATCCCTGCCGCATGGAAAGTGTTAATAATAGCCAGGTGTAAATATGTTGTTAAAAAGTCTCGCGCTACGCGCGCATCAAGTTTAGAATGGGACATCATTCGGTGGATTAAACAACCTAGCTGCGCCATTTTTATGTAATAGGGTCGGACTGGTGTTCACCGGGGTAAAATACCCTTTGACCCCTCCCTGACAAAGACCCCAGATACGCGATTTCAAAGAACCTTTGTTATTATATAAGGTTATGACAACAACAAAAAATATTTACCTCCAGTAGCGCCCCCGGCATCAACACCGGCGTCACCTCCAGCGTCACCACTGATAATACCGCCAACTGGTCCGTTACACAAATTGCCGTCGCAACATGTCGTTCCGTCGGGAATAACCTGCTGATCACAAACTCCAAGACCGCATCCTCGTTCGAATCTACTAAAAATGTCAGATGTTCCAGGGTCTGTAATCTGAAATATAACAAGGTGTTCTTTAAAATAATTATAGAATTTGGGCGGTCTGCTAGAACTCTTTGTTTTGTAACCAAGTGCAATTTCGTCACTACTTTCTATTAATGAGTTAGAGTAGGGGTCATGAGAACTGAAAGAGGTTGACATGTTTTGGTATGGGCATGCTCAGAAGTGATTTTTTATAGTGTGTACACCATTTACGGAAAATACAGTTATTCACTTCATTACGCTCCAGTTACCTGTATATTTTTAGCACAAGTTCGAAATACAGGGTGTCCCAAAAAAATGTTAACACTCCGGGCACCTGTGTTCCTGTCCTTTTAAGATATCTTATGTGCCCGGAGTGTTAACATTTTTTTTGGACACCCTGTATTGTCTGACAACACGCTGCCAGGTTGAACTTGCCATGACGCTAGGATTTGCGTGTGAACATGTAATGGTGTGAAAGGTGTGAACACCATGGACCAGCTGTCTGGACCCAATAGTCAACACTCCGGCTATGTGCCTTGGCACATGTGTTGATCTTTAGCCCTATTTGGCTAAATTTTAAACTTATATCATGTATGCTCTATATCGTAAATTTGAACTTTTTATTTGACGAAATTTGAAATAGTATTAATTTTTTTAACAAATTGAAGTTCAAATATTGAATTTCTTAATACAAGAACTTTGACAAGTCAAGAATTGGTCAATCCAACACCATTGATTGCATGCTGGGGAGACCTTGAGGATGGCCGAGGGACTCTAGTATATCTACAATCTTGCTACATGACTTGGCACACGAGTAGTACATAGGCTTATGTTCAATTTTTCGTCCCTTCGGGCATTTTATAAACAATCTCCACAAATTTCATATTTTAATCAACATTTTGTGTAGATTCCAAAAATTCTTGGTGGGAATTTTCTAAGTGGTGTCTTGGGCGCTGTTTGGGCTACTTTTGGCGGCCATCTTGTTTTGACTTTTTGATGGTATTGAAATTGATAAAATGGGAGTACTTGGCATGTAAAACATTTGCACACCACCTCTTATGGTATAACTAGGAATATATGATAAGTAAATCTCTAAAAATAAAAATAGCAGTCATTGGGGGGGGGGGGGGGGGGAGCTTTTGGGCTACTTTTGGGTACTTTTTGGGTGCTTTTGGGTGCTTTTTGGGCTCATTTCGTCATAAGTGTGAATTCGGACGTTTTAGTGGTAATTGGTCATTATATTTTGATGGATTTGTATATATTTTCTTGCCACCACATATCTGACGATGGGCTATGTCAATAGGAACTGTGTTATCTGCTATTTAGGCCATCCGTAGGGATATAATGCTCTGATTGTTCAGACACGTCCTAAATGCATATTATTTCACCTTAAATACCAGGACACATACGCCTACATCCTCGCATGTTTTTTTCACTTCTATACGAGGCCTGTTCCATAAAGAGTGTACAGTAATGGGTCTTCAGACTGTCCCAAAATGATTAGTACCCATCATATCCCAAGTTCATCATGTTTTTCATCATGAAACCAAATGAGATTAGGTCCATTGTTTTTTCATCATCTTTTACATACCCTTTCATTAGAATTTTAGATCATATAATTACTTGGATTTATCAGACTGAAGATACACACCATTGTGTAAAGACAAAGTGCAGCGAATTGTCTTGTTTGAGAGGAAAAAGGCTTCTGTTAATCTCTTGTCAACTACTATGTTATTCTTTTCTATGTTGAACTGTTATTATATAATATTGTTAATACTGTTATTATATAATGTTGTTAATAGTTACTCATGTATTTCGGCTGCTAGATGCTTTCAACAAAGACTTTGTATGCTCGTTCGTCTGGTATAGTGGTCTAGTGGATTAACCAATCGCCGCAAATGCGAGAGGGACCGGGTTCGAGACAGTGTATTTTTAAGGTCTTTGTTAATGTAATTCTCGCCAGTTTGTCCAAGTCTATATATTATTTGCATAGTTATGCTTGTTCAAAATCAGTGATAATTCTCATTTTGACGAGTACGTGATGTGCATCACACATGAGTAGGGGAAGGTGGGGTAATGGCGGACACATTTTGTTAGAGAGGTATAACACACATATAATACGTCATATAACAATAAAAATCATGTAAACACAAAACACTGTGAAGGTTCTACCTTTTATCAAGTTTTTATCAACTCATCATTTTGAAATTCGAAGCTACGACGCAATACTCTGGGGGTAATCCCGGACCGTATTTATCAATGGCAGCTCTCTTTTTATTGGAATATAGCATTTCAATGGGAGTTAAAAAATACCCTTTTTAAAAGTGTAGCAGAAATCAAAGAACAATGTCACATATTTATATGGTCAACAACTATTACCGATTTATGATGTTAAATTGACCACGCCCATATTGGTTACCATGGAAACGGTACATGTCCGGGATTACCCCAATCCATGTACAATGTATGGGTACATCCTCTCTTATTATTATTATGCTCATCATTGTGACTCCGAATTAATTTCTTTTTTATCAGAAGGTATCAAACATTACATAAAAAAATAATAAGACTTTGTTTTCCTTGATGTAGAAATACCAGTTTCAAAGAGAGATTAATGCACCAAAATATCAACTTGCCCAAAAAGTGATTTTTGTAATTCTCGCGAGAATTTGCGAGACAACCATCCCATTTAGGTTTTGTGTGATTTCAATGGAGAGGCACCTAACATCATAGGGTGGCAAAATACCACCTTCTTTCACCTGCCTTTAGATACAGCCCTGTCCGCGATTACCCCGCGTCCGCCATTACCCCACCTTCCCCTAATCCAAAGCTTTGTTTCTACATTGGGCCAGGCTAATTTTTAGGGACATTTAAACGTGTAAAGAAGTGGTCTTATTCTTCTTTTTCACATTGGGTGGAGTTTCTTTTCAAAATTGGTAAACATTAAAAAGTCCCTTACTTTTTAACTTTTGATTTAGATGATAATTTCATGCTTTAGGCAAAACATTGTCTGTCTGCAAAGTATGAGGGTCATTCACTAAGTTCTACATCCTTAAAATCAAATATGAATGTCATCCCCATGACATTTGTCATGATTATCTGAATCATGGCTATACATTTAAAGTAAATGATAATTGATATCTGTTTCAGTCAGTTGTGGTCAAAGCCAGAGAGAAATTTTGGACAACGGAAACAGAAAAGTACCCTCAAAATAAATACTATTTTCTTCTCCGTATTGTGTGGGATATAATAGCACGATTTTATACTGAAAATGGAAAAACAATGGATGTTATTTAAAAATAATACAGACTTATCGTGTATAAATAAGCTTGTAAGCAATATTATACAATTCATTTAGCATACTGGAATACTGCTAATCGGTCAAATTCGTTGTTACAATCCAGGTGAGCTAGAAAGATGAATGAGGTGTCATTTTCCACTAATTCTGGTATTTACAAATCCAATAGAGGAGTCATTGTGGGTGACTCTACCATCTTAATCTTAGGGCGTGTTCACACTATAGGTAGTTCTCTCCACGACGTTGAAGTCTGGTGTGAACAGAAAAATGGCTCAAAAATCCGACCCGGGTCGAAAATTACAACCCTGCGAAAGTGAAGGGTAGAACCCGGGTTCAACCCGCATCGACTGTAGTGTGAACAGAAATCGCTGTTTCGACCCGGGTTGCCGGAAGTAGATAACCTGAAAAGAATGTTAATGGTTGCCCGCTTTATTCTTGCCATTATTCTACGGCCTCTGGCACTTTGTCGCTGATGTTTTCGACGGTATTTCATTACCAGCCACTGTTGTTTGTTGTTTATACCCGCCATGATGAGCAAGCTAGGTCATAGGTCATTAATATAATAATGTTAACTTCCGGATTCAATAAACCCATTTGCCAATGCGGATACAACTTCAACACATACATAGCGCTAGTCGGCTAGTGTGAACAGAAAATGAAATATCGATCGATCCGGGTTCGACCCGGGTTGAAGAAAAAGCTATAGTGTGAACAGAAATCGCTATTTCGACCCGGGATGCCGGAAAGATAACCTGACTGCTGACCTAACATCTGATCGTGGTTTGGCATTGTAGTCGTGGTAGTTGTTTACGTCAGTTTCGAGCTTTGCTTCGCACGTTCTCTTCTGTCTCTGGTTCTGGTTGAAATATTATCAAAATGACAAATAAATGGATTCAAATTGAAACGGAAGCCATGATGGAACTCTGGTCGGATGAGACCGTGCAACTCAATGATCCACAATAAGAATATTTACGCCAATATATCACGCCAGATGGAGGCAATGGGTTTCCACCGTAACATTGAGCAATGCCAAAATAAAATCAAAGCACTCAATAAAAAAATCACAGATACTGAAACACATAACAACAAGTCTGGGGTGGAACCCAAATCTTTCTTTGGATTTGCCAGTGTTTTAGAATGTAGATTTGTTTTTAGATGTACAGAATCCCTACATACGTATTTCATTTGAGATAAAGCTTAAGGTGACTAACTCGGCTACGGTGACCAGCAATGATTTGCTTCAAAATAACAGAGGATGTGTATATTGATGAGAAAAGATGATATGCCAAGTTTGAATTTTTTCCAAAAAGCCGTTTTTGATTTACGGAATTTGTTGTTATTTGAAAACCCATTGACTTAATATAGGAGGCGTAGCCGAATTCCCAAATACTGCCAAATTTCAGAAAACACATAGTTTTGTAAATATTTTTTTATCTTCTTTAAAATCAATGTATGCTAAAGACTTTTATTTTATTTTGATGCCAAAACACCAAGGTATAACACAATTTGTTTCCCTCCACAACTGAGTGGTGATGGATGGTTTATTCAATGGGAATGTTAGTACTTTTTCACTATTTTCTAGAAACACTAGATTGCCAAAGTTTGTGAATTTCTACAGAAAAAACTACATGTTCAATTTGCACAAACAAGGTGTCATATTAAGTTTAAAAAGTTAAAAAGACAGCCAACACTTGCAACAAATAGACTTTGACATACATAGCGCTAGTGTGAACAGAAAATGAATTATTGATCAATCCGGGTTCGACCCGGGTCCGACCCGGGTTGAGGAAAAAGCTATAGTGTGAACACGCCCTAAGATGCCATCTTGAAAAACCTAAAATGCCGTCCTTAGCACCACTGAGAGCATCTTATACACCGGCCCCTATTGGAGTAGACACCTGTTTGTATGGTACTTATTTTGTTTAGTTCACCGCTTGAGTACGGATTTAAAACCGAAATCATTCAAATGGGACACCAATAGATACCGTTGAACCACAGATAACTGAACTGTCTGACTAAATATATTCATATGACATAAGATCATTACCATCCAAGTGATAATTTAAAGACCCAAGTGGTGATCATTCAATGACCACAAGTGATCATTCAATGACCACAAGTGATTCATATAAGGACCACAATGGATCATTTAAAGGACCACACGGGATCATTTAAAGGACCACACGGGATCATTGGGACCACAAGGGATCAATTAAGGACCACAGGGGATCAGTTAAGGGTCAAAGGGGACCATTTAAGGGTCAAAGGGATCAGTTAAGGACCACAGGGGACCATTAAAGGACCACAAGGGATCATTAAAGGAACACAAGGGATCATGTAAGGACCAGGGGATCATTTAAGGACCACAGGAGATTATTTTTAAGGACCCCAAGGGATCATGTAAGGACCACAGGGGATCATTTAAGGACCACGGGGGATCATTTAATGACCACATGGGATATTTAATGACCACGTCGGATTATTTAATGACCACAGGAGATCATTTATTGACCACAGGGGATCATTTAACGACAACAGAGGATCATTTAATGACCACAGGGGATCATTTAATGACCACAGGGGATCATTTAATGACCACAGGGGATCATTTATTGACCACAGGGGATCATTTAAGGACCACAGAGGATCATTTAAAGACCACGGGGGATCATGTAAGGACCACGGGATCATTTAAGGACAAAAAGGGATCATTTAATGACCACTGGGGGGTCATTTATTGACCACATGCATGGAAACATTTAATGACCACAGGGGATCATTAATTTAATGACCACATGGGATATTTAATGACCACATCGGATCATTTAATGACCACAGGAGATCATTTATTGACCACATGGGATCATTAAACGACAACAGAGGATCATTTAATGACCACAGGGGATCATTTAATGACCACATTGGATCATTTAATGACCACAGTGGATCATTTAATGACCACAGGGGATCATTTATTGACCACAGTGGATCATTTAGGGACCACAGAGGATCATTCAAGGTCCACAGGGGATCATGTAAAGACCACAGGGGATCATTTATGGACAACAAGGGATCATTTATTGACCACATGGAAACATTTAATGACCACAGGAGTAGTTAGGTAAGTGGGGGTTTTGGACCATTTACCTTGTATACTCCGGCACCAGTAATTACTACCAATACCCTCGCTTCGCTCTCTCTCAGCTTGGATTTATAGTTATAAATTACTGGGTACCTGGTATACAAGAAGAAGAAAAAAATCCATAACCCCCCACTTGCCTAACTACTGCAAATACAACGAAGGGAATCTTTTTGTATGATTTTTGTATTAATTTATTTATTTAAAATAAAAAAAAATCCTCAAATATATATGGATTTGCAAACAGCACTAGTAAACTTTAAAAAGTTTTATGGGATACCAGAGAATACAAACATTAATCTAGACTTCAAGTTTGAGGATAATGACTTGTTCGTAAAGTACAAAGAGAATTGGATACAACTAAATTATAAAAAAAGTCCCGAAAAGTTTAAAATGAAGTCAAGTTTGGGGATTAAGTTTTCAAACAAGTTTATGGCAGAACTTATACCAACGCCAATAATTGATTATCCAACGGGTGAATATCCTGAACTTAAAAACGACCCATCGTGCCAGTGGGTTAGCGCAAAAGCAAAGAAATGTAATAATGGCCGAAGACCAAAGAATTTATATTGTTGGAATCATAACACTCAAATACAAAACGGGGCAGAAATACCAAAACCGCTAGTTAAAGAAGAAATAACAATAACAGTAGAAATGCCAACAACTGAAGCAGTGGTGTTAATAGTTAATGATAATTAATTATTTTTTTATTTGAAGATTTAAATTTACTTAGTATAACAATGACCACAACTAACACAACTGAAACAACTTATACAAACGAAAGTACAGAAACTATGTTATCGGATGAAGCGTTTGACCAACTACTTAAAACACAATACCCAGAAACGACGAAATGGAGAGAATTAGTAATTGGCAAAATTTATAAAGTGGTATCGAAAAAGATCATTGACACAGAAAAGGGAGAATCAACGATCATAACCCTTGCCGATGGAACTCACGTATGGGCATGTTCAACACTAGAAAAGCGTTTAGAAGAAGATAAACATAGAGAATTTCCTTGTTACATTCGATCCAATGGTGAAATTCAAAGCAAAAAAAATAAAGCCTATAAGTATTTCGGCTTTGATCTTGTATGGCATGTTAATAAATAATTAGTTAACACAAATCTTTAACAACTTGCAAAACGAAATAAGAAATGCTAATTGTTATAAATTGCACCAATAAACAGGTTATAATTCCGTCACAAAATGCTTTAAATTCATCTGATGTAGAGCTTATAATATGCTCAGATTTACTCATTATTTTTTTTATTTTTTATTTTTTATTTAATTTTGATAATCGCTACCAGGCGAGCAACAAATAATGCTTAGAGCCAAGCTGGGTTTATTAGAATATGTTGAAGGGGTTGATGGATTTACGTTTAAGGGGCTCCAAGTTTCATAAGAGTATTCACAGCTTCTTTCTTGCCTATTTCCATCCCTTTTTTTCCGGCATCTACACGAATTTGCTCTCTAACTTCATCATTTATTTCTTTGACTTCTGTACGCACTCTCTCGCGTATCTGATTTTTATGACCGCGATAATTCTCTCGCTCAGCCAGAATTAATTGGAATTCTTCATCGCTGATTTTATTATCTTTTAGGGCATTTGATACTAGGCCATTAATGCTGGACATCTTGGACATGGCTACATTCTTAATGCGTTCATGTTTTTCAACTTTCTTAAGTATGATTTTACAAATTGCGGATGCTCCGACAGATACGGCACCCATTCCGATAGATACAATTCCTAAAGGCAAAGCGATGGGAGCTCCAATCCCAGTGCCAAGCGCGGTCATACCAGCGGTGCCTGCACCAACGGCAATAACGCCAGATGTGGTGCTAGCATAGAAAAAACTATTGTATATTGATTTATATCTGCGTCTCAATCTACTTCGTGTTTCATTTTCTGATTCGAGAAAACTTCTTATTTCCGAAATTTGTCTAAGTCTAAAAGTTATTCCATTATCATTAAGTTGTTGTTGTGCAAGCTCATCTTCTAAATTTGGGTACAATGGCGGGGCTGTTGGTTTTTTACTAGGCATGATATATTATTATGAATATATTTTTTTAAATTAATACTTCATCGTCTGTAAAATTTTCAACATGATGATCTACGAAATGTTGAACTATTTCCCCTTTGTTGAGATTTCTGTCGTAGAGACTCACGATGCCTAATTCCTTCATTCCCATTCTGATATAATGTACAGAATCGAAGTTTAAATTATGTTGTCTTATTTGTTTACCATTTATCCACACATTAAGTTTATTTGCAACACATTGAATGGTAACATGATTAAGCTTTGTGGTGTCTACAATGTGAATTATAGCATTTTCATTGCTTAAAACATTATCAGTAATTGTATATTTAAAGCTATCTGCTGTCCACATCATTGTTAGATACTTATCAGACTGGGTAGTAGGGTTATAAAATGTTAAAATGGAAGTATTATTATCCACTGGTGGTGATTCTCCAGGCCGTGCTGAAAAGAGTAGAGTCCACGGAGTTGATAAATTTGGTGTACATTCAATGTGAAGTTTAGAGTTTAATTGCATAATACCCAAGTCTTTACTGGGGTTTGGTATCAAATCTATATCATAAGTTGCTGTAATAGTTTGTGGACGGTTATTAATGTACGTTTCACCGCTACCTGCATTGTCGTGTTTAATTTCAACCAGAAGTCCCCTTTCCAAATTGATATTTTTTCTCGCTCTAACAGAGAAGTATACTTTACTATCATCTTCAGGTAGTACAATATATCTCGCTAAAACATATGGTCTGGTATCATGTTCATGTTGTTCGATTCTGTCCACGTACTGTTTATTTACAGCGTCAGTTTCATCTACAGGGTTTCCAACCTCTTTGATTGCGTTGTAATCCATTATAAGATTTCCTGTCATTGTATCACCAGCTTTGCTTAATTTTTCTGTATTAAGGCGTGATGTTAAGTCTAAAACAAAAGCAGCAGTTGCGGCATGATGTCTTTGTCTTGGTTCACCCAAGTTAATAATTTTGTGCTGTTCCATATCAATATTGTCTTGCGATGTAGAGGTTAAGGAGGTTTGCATGGTTGTATAGTTGGGTCCATAAATGCTCATTGTTATATATATATTATTATATACTTTTTATTTCAAGATTTAAATCGATTGGTAGTAAATTATTGTCTAGCTTGTGTGTCACTCCGTTTCCCCATTCTACTTTAAAATCAAAATCAAGCTCATTTATATCCACTGAGTTCAGTGAAATATAATCGGGATTATCAAAATTAAATGTGGAATGTTGTCCAAAGGGCTCTGGTGATATTGGAATGATTTCTAACAGTTGAGATCCTCTTAGATTTTGATTTAGATTATGGTAATTACCCGTTGTCGATAATTGCTTTAAATATATAAGTATTCTTTTAGGTGCAAGTTCTACCGGACGATCCCCTACGTAATCCTCATTAATCCAGCTAGATCCATCGATACCTAACGCATATCTAACTGGGTCCGGCAACCAAAGTTCAATGTTTGGAGGTAAAGTTATATCCACGAGACCACTTTCAGGATTAACTGTTATACTTAAGTTTTCAATTCCATCCATAATAATTTTAGTAAGATGATTAAAATTGTAAAACCCTGGCTCAATCGGTAGTTCCTGTGATTCCTGTTCATTTCTTCCCCATCTAACCGCTGTTTTTTCATAGATATTATACCATCCAGACCACACTGTAATCCTTTTAATTGCAATTTTCATATCTCCACTTTGGTTGTAGAGGGGTATATTAAAAGTAAATGGTTTGCCTTTACTCGCGTTAGTAATTCTCACAATCATTATAATTAATATATATTATAAATATATAAAATTGATTCTGCTAATTTAAAAGACGTGCCTTTACAGATGTTATTTATTGTAATTTTCATATTTTATATTATATATTTATAATAATGGCAAAAAATAATGCAACGAGTCAAACCGACCCTAGTGTTCCAAAAATGTTTAAATTAAACTCTAAAGCATCTTATAGCTCTGGTAGTGTTTATGAACCAACGCATCAATTTAGCTTAGTAAATCAACACATTCAAGTAAATCCGCATAACAGCTTTTTAGTGAAGTTTAAAAATATCTGGAATCGGTACAAGTTGCCCAAAGTGACGGATGAAGCTGTTTACAACGACTGGATTATCAACCCAATGCAATTTTGGCAAAATCAATTAAATTTTGCAATTTGGTGTGCAACTACAGGATGCGGCGTGTCAAAAGAACACTTACAATATAAAGACCCCATGGTCAAAAGCATATTTAGATTTCATACATATTACCAAATTAGGCGCATTCTTATTGTTTTAGGATGTCCACTGCCGAGTGAGAATGATTTTGACCCTTATGGACAATCCAATCAAAAGAGATGTGTTAGAAAAAATGGTTAAAGATTTTAATTGGGATGATAAAATACCATCTACTCAAAGGCTTGATTTATCTTATGGTCTTGGGTCTGTACGATACAATTCTCTACATGGGTTAAGAGGAGAACAAACAAAAATACTAGAACGTGGAGGCGACTACGACCCAGCTAACAAGTGGACAGTTCATATTCCACCTTCAGGCAAATTTGCAGTGAATGACCGACACACTTATAGAATTGAATATATCGAGCAATACTTTAAACCCACAGTTATTGATTCGCGGCATTGGTTCAGAACTTGATGCAATTGGATCGCTTATACTCGATAAAAGCAATGGGTTCACAAAAGAGGGTATTTTGCGAATTAATGAATCGATAAGAACATATGTATACACAATCGTTGGGGCACAAGTAAAAACAAAAACATCAATTATAAGCGGCAAGAGAGAGAGCTTGAAGTCCAATCTCAGTTTTATACAAATGTAGATGCCAAAATTAAAGGCATAGAAAACATTGAAGAGTCAATAGATCAATACCAAGACATACTTCAACATGCAAGAAGCAAATGAGATTTTGTTGTTGGACTAAACTTGTACATGATACCAAGTGACATGGATCTTTACATAGGCACAATAAACGGATATAACAACTTGCTTACAACAGGCAACGACAAATGATTTTCATATTGGGGTAAATGACGCTGTGAACAGCATAAAAAAAATACCACCGGTTTCAGCCACTGAATTTGATGCAACTCCAGTAATACGGCCCAATTTGAGCGATCAACCTGTAACCCCTACGTTAGTTCCTTTGCCAGACATTCCTTCAGAATTTGACTTAGCCCCAGCTCCCGAAGATAATTTGCGTGATAGCTCTGATTTTGATGCTTCAGATAATCCTGAAGAAGATCCAAAAACATTAACGCATGAAGAGCTTAAAATAGGCTTAACTGTAGGGGGTATAATTATAGGAACTTTAGCTTTGGGGTATTTGAAATAACTCGCTTACTTTGAGGATATAAGTTTACTAGCAAATTCATACACAAGGTACCCAACGGCAATAAATAGCACCCACAAGTTTTCTGCAAGCACACCAACTACAGAAGCCGCTGATTTCATCAAAAGGCTAATAATTGCCCCAATAAGGCCAGGCAGTGCAGCCAATGCTTTATCTCCCAATTTTATAAGCACATTTACTAACTTTTGAAGTTGTGCTTTGATCCATTTGCGAGAGCCTGGAGTTGGTTTAGGATCGGGTTTTGGGTCGGGTTTTGGATCGGGTTTTGGGTCAGGTTTTGGATTTGGTGTTACTGATTTTACTGCTGATGTTATGGATTCTACTAATGTGGTAATAGCCAAGCCTATTGCCGTTAATATAACCGTAATTGTGACTCCCTGTTCGCGAAATAGTATGCGGATTTTATCACCAAGCGTCAGTTCTTTACTTAGCATTTGTTCGTATGTGTGTTTTATTGCTTCAATTTGAGTCTTAATTTCCGGTACAAAGCCTGTTATAATATTTTTTTGAAATTCGATTTTGGAATCTAACTCTGCAATGCGTTCTTTTCTTGTGGCTTTTTGTTCTTCAGTTATATCAACAATAGAATCAGCTACTTCTTGCTCTCGTTGCCCATCATATTCATTAATTTTAATCATCGCTGCTTCAATTTGCCCCTTAACAGTATTTAACTGTTGGTTAAATCGTCCCACATCACGAACTAATTGCGCATCAAAATTGTTTTGTTGTTGTGTTGATTCATTTTGTGGGTTGTAATCATTTAAAGTTTTTAGAAAAATATCTGTGTTTTCTTGAGTGGAATCTATGACTTGTTGTAAATTTGATGAAGTAACGGATTCAGGTAAACCGGATAATGCCTCATCTACGGCGACTCTTACTGATGGCGAAACATTCCTGGGAGTTTGATTTTGTCTGTAATTACTCAATAGTAGTCCATTTCTCATAAAATTAGTGCCACCTTGCCCCATGGGAAGAAGTCGCCCATAATCATTTGCTATAGTACTTGCTGACTTAAATATTTTTTTATCTCTTACTGTAGTTAGTTCTACCTCAAGACCTTGCCATTTTGCACATATAGCACCATCACTTCCTACTCTTAATTCCGCAGATGGTACAAGAGCATCGCTTGTTGCTATTATATAATTGCGAGGAGGGCTAGTAAATACTCTATTAAAAGCAGCACCGGCTATTTTATTTTTTTGCATATTAAGAGCATTAATAGCATTAATTTGTGTGTTGTCTACGGACATACCATCATTACTTTTTAAGTTTGCCAATCTTTGTTCTAAGGCATCAAAACTATTTCTTTCGGTTTGATATATTTCATCTGTGAATGATGTTTCTTGAGTGTCTCCTGTTGTATCTTCGTCTCTACCTCCTCTCGCAAAATCATCTAAGTTAACGTCATCCATAATTAATTTTTATTTATATATATATTAGATATATATAATAAATAATAAAATGAGTATGGAGTATGGTAATAAACTTAATCCTATGAGAAAGTTACGTAAAGCGAAGGGAATTAAAGGCGAGCGCATGACAAAAATGGATTTGATTGGGCTTACCATCGATTGTAGTTGAAACTTTAGTAATTTTGGGGTTGTAGAAATCTTCACTGTCTCCTTCAAATGCGGTTTGCGGCTCCTTGAATATAATTAGAATTCCTTTCATTGAGAATGCTTGAGGTGCTAGAGTAATGTTCCAAGTTGATTCGCTTTTGTTTAGGGGTAGTTTAGTATGTCTTATAACACGATCATAAAGCACAATATGGCGGCCTTTTTGCTTTTGCTTAATGTCCATTGCTAAGGCTTTAGAGTTTAGCACTTCAAATTCCATACTAATCCCAGTAATTGTATAAGTTGCAGTATTATCACTGGACACAATCACGTTGCCATAATTATTGAAAGTTAGCTCGTAAGATAGTCTGTCCTTAAGGTCGTATTGATGAAATGGCATATTAGCCTCGAGCAACTCAAAATCAAGCGGAATGCTAAACAAATTGCTGTAGGCATCTCCCAGGGCAACATCAGAGGCATTGGCACCCTTATCGCCGGCATTAATTCTAATCTTTCGCAGGGCCTCGGATTGAATTCCTTGATATACTGCGTTTTCACGCTCTTGTTGCGTCATCCACAGATCTTGATAACAGTGAAAAATATCACTGTCATTAAGGGTGTAAACGCTTTGACCTTCTAGCTTAACTTCAATTTTGCTTACGATTGCGCGACCTAAGTTATTGACGATTGTGCGGTTTGCATCTGCAGGTGCATTGAGGGCTATTTTAAACGATAGTTTTGCTGTCCCGGGTATAATTACATCATGAGGGCCTAAATCTGGAAATCGTACTGTTAGAATGCCGTTTGGATCAATTGTGTCTGGATTGTGTGTGTTGTATACATAATAACAATTTCAACATGGTTAATATTAAATTATTTTGTTTTTAAAAAATAATTTCTTAAATATAAAATGGACGACGCTAGTATTGATGCATTAATGAATAGTATTCAAAAACTTGAAAACGAAGGTGAACCTTCAAATCTACCTCCTGTAATTCCACAACTTGATCTATCACCGATGCGAGAACGCTTAATTGGGGTTGTTGCGGGAGGAAATAGCAAAGAATATTTAGGCAAAAACATTACAGTAGCTGAGATTGAGAGCATGGAAGAAAAAGGACTGTTAAAATTATACTCGCGATATGATGCATACATCGGCAATGTAATGGCAAAGTCAGTAAAATCAGCATTATGCTCAGCTTATGCAAATGCAGTGGGATTGCTGGCTCGTACACTTTCAAATAACAAACTAGTACTACGAGATGGTGAAGAATTAACAGAAAAGCTAATAAACAATCCAGTAATTAATATTGCTTTGAGTACATACAGTTGCACGCTTTACCATAAGTATGGACATTACTTAGCACCGCTTACAGCAACTCTGCTTACTTGTGGATACATTCACAGAGGGGATTGCGCCACAATAACTCCTGAACAATCAAAAGATAATGAAAAAGTTAAATCGTCAGAATCTCAAAAAGAGAAATAAATGTATGGGTAATTGTGGATAATTGAGGGTAATATTATGGGTAATTGTGAATAATTGTGGATAATTGTGGGTAATATTATGGGTAATTAGGGATAATTTCTAAATAAAAAAATTATAATTTAATATTATAAAATGTCAGAGCAAAAAGACGATGTTAGTGTATCTGAACCTAAAACTGAGGCGCCAATTCCAGTACCTGTAACAGCCCCAGCAGTCAAAATCAAAAATCCCAAGAGACAAGAGGCAGGGCGAAGAAATGCCGCGAAACAAAAAGAACTAAAAGCGCAAATGCAAAAGCAAATAGAAGAGTCAGCAAAAATAATAGCTAATTATAACGATAAACCATCACAGCCTATTTCCATTCCTGAACTGCCTAGAAAACATACAAAAATTACCACTGATAACTTGTATTGGCAAGTTCCTGCAGCACTTACTATTTTAATTGTAGGGGGAATTTTAGTATTCCTTCAACGAGGTAATAAAATACAAACAAACACAGTTCCTTCCCCCGCTCCAGTCGCTAAAACAACTGATTCCGCTCCATCAGATAATGTATTTGATTGGTAAGGCAGGGCTTATCGCCTCCGCACCTCCACTTGTAAAAATTGCATTATGTAGTTGGGATTGTAAAAATTATAAAGAGCATTGTAGTTAATTATTATTATTTTTTTTTTGTGTGCATAATATATAAATGGACACTACAACAAATACACTAGTTAATTCGGCATACAATACAGCCTTGCTAAGTGGGCTTGTTTTCACCAACTGTTTCCTCACAGAAAAGGCATTTGGCACTAAACCAACTAATCTAGGCAAATTTAATATTGAAAATATGGGCAAGTTTACTCTCAATCTTTATCTTGCAGATTTAACAAAAACTTGGGTCCAAAAACAAGGATGGCTTCCTGAAAATATTATACCAAGCTCAAGCGTTACACCGGGAAATTAAAATAAAAAAAAGATTAAATATATAATGGCGATGTTAATAGGTGGTGCTGTTGTAAATGCATTAGCTTTCACAGGAAGTAATTTCTTGTTTAGTTTCCTTAATGGGTTTGTCCTTAGTGTAAGACGGCACGAAATTTTGCCCCAGGTGACCCCATAATTTGCCTGTTCCGCTGTGGCACCACTCCGTTACAAGCCATTTGTTCCTTCATCTATAAAGCATTTCATGTTTTATGAACATATATATAATTTGTTCACACGTTACTTTTCCTGATTCCACGTGGCGCCCGTAATGACACCTGATAAAACCCCTGTTCCTCTGTGGCGCCCGTGATTACACACAATTTTTTTGACTATACAATTTTCCTGTTCCGCTGTGGCGATCCCGGTGAAACCCATTCTTCCCCTGTTTCGCTGTGGCGCCGGTACGCCATGTTTTCCTACAGCTACAAAGCATTTTATATTCAACATTGTATTTACCTTTTTGACTTTTTCCTCCTGTTCCGCTGTGGCGCCGGTACGCCATGTTTTCCTACAGCTACGAAGCATTTTATATTTAACATTATGTTTACCTTTTTGACTATGCGATTTCCCTGTGGCGCTGTGGCGGCCCCGATGAAACCCATTTTTTTTCCTGTTCCGCTGTGGCGCTGGTCAGCCATGTTTTCTTTCTGCTATAAAGCATTTTATATTCCATGTGTATTCACTTTTTCACTCTCTAATTTTCCTGGTCCGCTGTGGCGCTGGGGCGGCCCCGATGACACCCATTTTTTCCTCTGTTCCGCTGTGGCGCTGGTCAGCCATGTTTTCCTTCTGCTATAAAGCATTTTATATTCCATGTGTATTTACTTTTCACTCTCTAATTTTCCTGGTCCGCTGTGGCGCTGGGGCGGCCCCGATGACACCCTTTTTTCCTCTGTTCCGCTGTGGCGCTGGTCAGCCATGTTTTCCTTCTGCTATAAAGCATTTTATATTCCATGTGTATTTACTTTTCACTCTCTAATTTTCCTGGTCCGCTGTGGCGCTGGGGCGGCCCCGATGACACCCATTTTTTTCCCTGTTCCGCTGTGGCGCTGGTCAGCCATGTTTTCCTTCTGCTATAAAGCATTATATATTCCATTTGTATTTACTTTTTCACTCTCTAATTTTCCTGGTCCGCTGAGGCGGCCCCGATGACACCCATTTTTCCCTGTTCCGCTGTGGCGCTGGTCAGCCATGTTTTCCTTCTGCTATAAAGCATTTTATATTCCATGTGTATTCACTTGTTCACTCTCTAATTTTCCTGGTCCGCTGTGGCGCTGGGGCGGCCCCGATGACACCCTTTTTTCCTCTGTTCCGTTGTGGCGCTGGTCAGCCATGTTTTCCTTCTGCTATAAAGCATTTTATATTCCATGTGTATTTACTTTTTCACTCTCTAATTTTCCTGGTCCGCTGTGGCGCTGTGGCGGCCCCGATGACACCCATTTTTCCCCTGTTCCGCTGTGGCGCTGGTCAGCCATGTTTTCCTTCTGCTATCAAGCATTTTATATTCCATGTGTATTCACTTGTTCACTCTCTAATTTTCCTGGTCCGCTGTGGCGCTGTGGCGGCCCCGATGACACCCATTTTTTCCTCTGTTCCGCTGTGGCGCTGGTCAGCAATGTTTTCATTCTGCTATAAAGCATTTTATATTCCATGTGTATTTACTTTTCACTCTCTAATTTTCCTGGTCCGCTGTGGCGCTGGGGCGGCCCCGATGACACCCATTTTTTCCCTGTTCCGCTGTGGCGCTGGTCAGCCATGTTTTCCTTCTGCTATAAAGCATTTTATATTCCATGTGTATTCACTTGTTCACTCTCTAATTTTCCTGGTCCGCTGTGGCGCTGGGGCGGCCCCGATGACACCCATTTTTTTCCTCTGTTCCGCTGTGGCGCTGGTCAGCCATGTTTTCCTTCTGCTATAAAGCATTTTATATTCCCTGTGTATTTACTTTTTCACTCTCTAATTTTCCTGGTCCGCTGTGGCGCTGTGGCGGCCCCGATGACACCCATTTTTCCCCCTGTTCCGCTGTGGCGCTGGTCAGCCATGTTTTCCTTCTGCTATAAAGCATTTTATATTCCATTTGTATTTACTTTTTCACTCTCTAATTTTCCTGGTCCGCTGTGGCGCTGTGGCGGCCCCGATGACACCCATTTTTTCCCCTGTTCCGCTGTGGCGCTGGTCAGCCATGTTTTCCTTCTGCTATAAAGCATTTTATATTCCATGTGTATTCACTTGTTCACTCTCTAATTTTCCTGGTCCGCTGTGGCGCTGGGGCGGCCCCGATGACACCCATTTTTTCCTCTGTTCCGCTGTGGCGCTGGTCAGCCATGTTTTCTTTCTGCTATAAAGCATTTTATATTCCATGTGTATTTACTTTTTCACTCTCTAATTTTCCTGGTCCGCTGTGGCGCTGTGGCGGCCCCGATGACACCCATTTTTCCCCCTGTTCCGCTGTGGCGCTGGTCAGCCATGTTTTCCTTCTGCTATAAAGCATTTTATATTCCATTTGTATATACTTTTTCACTCTCTAATTTTCCTGGTCCGCTGTGGCGCTGGGGCGGCCCCGATGACACCCATTTTTCTCTGTTCCGCTGTGGCGCTGGTCAGCCATGTTTTCCTTCTGCTATAAAGCATTATATATTCCATTTGTATTTACTTTTTCACTCTCTAATTCTCCTGGTCCGCTGTGGCGGCCCCGATGACACCCATTTTTCCCTGTTCCGCTGTGGCGCTGGTCAGCCATGTTTTCCTTCTGCTATAAAGCATTTTATATTCCATGTGTATTCACTTGTTCACTCTCTAATTTTCCTGGTCCGAATGGGTGTCATCGGGGCCGCCCCAGCGCCACAGCGGACCAGGAAAATTAGAGAGTGAAAAAGTGAATACACATGGAATATAAAATGATTTATAGCAGAAGGAAAACATGGCTGACCAGCGCCACAGCGGAACAGGGAAAAAATGTGTGTCATCGGGGCCGCCACAGCGCCACAGCGGACCAGGAAAATTAGAGAGTGAAAAAGTAAATACAAATGGAATATTAAATGCTTTATAGCAGAAGGAAAACATGGCTGACCAGCGCCACAGCGGAACAGGGGGGAAATGGGTGTCATCGGGACCGCCACAGCGGAACAAAGGGAAAAAATGGATGTCATCGGGGCCGCCCCAGCGCCACAGCGGACCAGGAAAATTAGAGAGTGAAAAAGTAAATACAAATGGAATATAAAATGCTTTATAGCAGAAGGAAAACATGGCTGACCAGCGCCACAGCGGAACAGGGAAAAAAAGGGTGTCATCGGGGCCGCCACAGCGCCACAGCGGACCAGGAAAATTAGAGAGTGAAAAAGTAAATACAAATGGAATATAAAATGCTTTATAGCAGAAGGAAAACATGGCTGACCAGCGCCACAGCGGAACAGGGGGGAAATGGGTGTCATCGGGACCGCCACAGCGGAACAAAGGGAAAAAATGGATGTCATCGGGGCCGCCCCAGCGCCACAGCGGACCAGGAAAATTAGAGAGTGAAAAAGTAAATACAAATGGAATATAAAATGCTTTATAGCAGAAGGAAAACATGGCTGACCAGCGCCACAGCGGAACAGGGGGGAAATGGGTGTCATCGGGACCGCCACAGCGGAACAAAGGGAAAAAATGGATGTCATCGGGGCCGCCCCAGCGCCACAGCGGACCAGGAAAATTAGAGAGTGAAAAAGTAAATACAAATGGAATATAAAATGCTTTATAGCAGAAGGAAAACATGGCTGACCAGCGCCACAGCGGAACAGGGAAAAAATGTGTGTCATCGGGGCCGCCACAGCGCCACAGCGGACCAGGAAAATTAGAGAGTGAAAAAGTAAATACAAATGGAATATTAAATGCTTTATAGCAGAAGGAAAACATGGCTGACCAGCGCCACAGCGGAACAGGGGGAAATGGGTGTCATCGGGACCGCCACAGCGGAACAAAGGGAAAAAATGGATGTCATCGGGGCCGCCCCAGCGCCACAGCGGACCAGGAAAATTAGAGAGTGAAAAAGTAAATACACATGGAATATAAAATGCTTTATAGCAGAAGAAAAACA
Source organism: Ophiura sarsii (assembly GCA_035610835.1). Lineage (NCBI taxonomy): Eukaryota > Metazoa > Echinodermata > Ophiuroidea > Amphilepidida > Ophiuridae > Ophiura > Ophiura sarsii. Next base: position 66,318,137 of record CM069457.1, on the reverse strand, counting down.
TGGCTGACCAGCGCCACAGCGGAACAGAGGAAAAAATGGGTGTCATCGGGGCCGCCCCAGCGCCACAGCGGACCAGGAAAATTAGAGAGTGAACAAGTGAATACACATGGAATATAAAATGCTTTATAGCAGAAGGAAAACATGGCTGACCAGCGCCACAGCGGAACAGAGGAAAAAATGGGTGTCATTGGGGCCGCCACAGCGCCACAGCGGACCAGGAAAATTAGAGAGTGAACAAGTGAATACACATGGAATATAAAATGCTTTATAGCAGAAGGAAAACATGGCTGACCAGCGCCACAGCGGAACAGGGAAAAAATGTGTGTCATCGGGGCCGCCACAGCGCCACAGCGGACCAGGAAAATTAGAGAGTGAAAAAGTAAATACAAATGGAATATAAAATGCTTTATAGCAGAAGGAAAACATGGCTGACCAGCGCCACAGCGTAACAGGGGGGAAATGGGTGTCATCGGGACCGCCACAGCGGAACAAAGGGAAAAAATGGATGTCATCGGGGCCGCCCCAGCGCCACAGCGGACCAGGAAAATTAGAGAGTGAAAAAGTAAATACAAATGGAATATAAAATGCTTTATAGCAGAAGGAAAACATGGCTGACCAGCGCCACAGCGGAACAGGGGGAAAATGGGTGTCATCGGGACCGCCACAGCGGAACAAAGGGAAAAAATGGATGTCATCGGGGCCGCCCCAGCGCCACAGCGGACCAGGAAAATTAGAGAGTGAAAAAGTAAATACACATGGAATATAAAATGCTTTATAGCAGAAGGAAAACATGGCTGACCAGCGCCACAGCGGAACAGAGGAAAAAATGGGTGTCATTGGGGCCGCCACAGCGCCACAGCGGACCAGGAAAATTAGAGAGTGAACAAGTGAATACACATGGAATATAAAATGCTTTATAGCAGAAGGAAAACATGGCTGACCAGCGCCACAGCGGAACAGGGGGGAAATGGGTGTCATCGGGACCGCCACAGCGGAACAAAGGGAAAAAATGGATGTCATCGGGGCCGCCCCAGCGCCACAGCGGACCAGGAAAATTAGAGAGTGAAAAAGTAAATACAAATGGAATATAAAATGCTTTATAGCAGAAGGAAAACATGGCTGACCAGCGCCACAGCGGAACAGGGAAAAAATGTGTGTCATCGGGGCCGCCACAGCGCCACAGCGGACCAGGAAAATTAGAGAGTGAAAAAGTAAATACAAATGGAATATTAAATGCTTTATAGCAGAAGGAAAACATGGCTGACCAGCGCCACAGCGGAACAGGGGGAAAATGGGTGTCATCGGGACCGCCACAGCGGAACAAAGGGAAAAAATGGATGTCATCGGGGCCGCCCCAGCGCCACAGCGGACCAGGAAAATTAGAGAGTGAAAAAGTAAATACACATGGAATATAAAATGCTTTATAGCAGAAGAAAAACATGGCTGACCAGCGCCACAGCGGAACAGAGGAAAAAATGGGTGTCATCGGGGCCGCCCCAGCGCCACAGCGGACCAGGAAAATTAGAGAGTGAACAAGTGAATACACATGGAATATAAAATGCTTTATAGCAGAAGGAAAACATGGCTGACCAGCGCCACAGCGGAACAGAGGAAAAAATGGGTGTCATTGGGGCCGCCACAGCGCCACAGCGGACCAGGAAAATCAGAGAGTGAACAAGTGAATACACATGGAATATAAAATGCTTTATAGCAGAAGGAAAACATGGCTGACCAGCGCCACAGCGGAACAGGGAAAAAATGTGTGTCATCGGGGCCGCCACAGCGCCACAGCGGACCAGGAAAATTAGAGAGTGAAAAAGTAAATACAAATGGAATATAAAATGCTTTATAGCAGAAGGAAAACATGGCTGACCAGCGCCACAGCGTAACAGGGGGGAAATGGGTGTCATCGGGACCGCCACAGCGGAACAAAGGGAAAAAATGGATGTCATCGGGGCCGCCCCAGCGCCACAGCGGACCAGGAAAATTAGAGAGTGAAAAAGTAAATACAAATGGAATATAAAATGCTTTATAGCAGAAGGAAAACATGGCTGACCAGCGCCACAGCGGAACAGGGGGAAAATGGGTGTCATCGGGACCGCCACAGCGGAACAAAGGGAAAAAATGGATGTCATCGGGGCCGCCCCAGCGCCACAGCGGACCAGGAAAATTAGAGAGTGAAAAAGTAAATACACATGGAATATAAAAGGCTTTATAGCAGAAGGAAAACATGGCTGACCAGCGCCACAGCGGAACAGAGGAAAAAATGGGTGTCATTGGGGCCGCCACAGCGCCACAGCGGACCAGGAAAATTAGAGAGTGAACAAGTGAATACACATGGAATATAAAATGCTTTATAGCAGAAGGAAAACATGGCTGACCAGCGCCACAGCGGAACAGGGAAAAAATGTGTGTCATCGGGGCCGCCACAGCGCCACAGCGGACCAGGAAAATTAGAGAGTGAAAAAGTAAATACAAATGGAATATAAAATGCTTTATAGCAGAAGGAAAACATGGCTGACCAGCGCCACAGCGGAACAGGGGGGAAATGGGTGTCATCGGGACCGCCACAGCGGAACAAAGGGAAAAAATGGATGTCATCGGGGCCGCCCCAGCGCCACAGCGGACCAGGAAAATTAGAGAGTGAAAAAGTAAATACAAATGGAATATAAAATGCTTTATAGCAGAAGGAAAACATGGCTGACCAGCGCCACAGCGGAACAGGGAAAAAAAGGGTGTCATCGGGGCCGCCACAGCGCCACAGCGGACCAGGAAAATTAGAGAGTGAAAAAGTAAATACAAATGGAATATAAAATGCTTTATAGCAGAAGGAAAACATGGCTGACCAGCGCCACAGCGGAACAGGGGGGAAATGGGTGTCATCGGGACCGCCACAGCGGAACAAAGGGAAAAAATGGATGTCATCGGGGCCGCCCCAGCGCCACAGCGGACCAGGAAAATTAGAGAGTGAAAAAGTAAATACAAATGGAATATAAAATGCTTTATAGCAGAAGGAAAACATGGCTGACCAGCGCCACAGCGGAACAGGGGGGAAATGGGTGTCATCGGGACCGCCACAGCGGAACAAAGGGAAAAAATGGATGTCATCGGGGCCGCCCCAGCGCCACAGCGGACCAGGAAAATTAGAGAGTGAACAAGTAAATACAAATGGAATATATAAAATGCTTTATAGCAGAATGAAAACATGGCTGACCAGCGCCACAGCGGAACCGGGAAAAAATGGATGTCATCGTGCCCGCCACAGCGGAACAGACGAAAAAATGGGTGTCATCGGGGCCGCCACAGCGCCACAGCGGACCAGGAAAATTAGAGAATGAAAAAGTAAATACAAATGGAAAATAAATTGATAGCAGAAGGAAAACATGGCTGACTAGCGCAACAGCGGAATAGAGGAAAACATGGGTGTCATCGGGACCGCCACAGTGCCACAGCGGACCAGGAAAATTAGAGAGTGAAAAAGTAAATACACATGGAATATAAAATGCTTTATAGCAGAAGGAAAACTTGGCTGACCAGCGCCACAGCGGAACAGGGAAAAAATGGGTTTCGTCAGTGTTGCAAGCATGACAGCGGGCCATGAAAAATTGAATTGATGAAATTGATTGGTACGTGGTTTTACACAGGCGTATTCACGTGTCGATCGCTTGTATATGCATTATGTTACAATTTCGTGCTTCTATTCGACAACATTTTAAAGTTAATACTAAACGTGCTACAATTTCGTGTTACAATTTCGTGCTTCCGTTCGACAACATTTTAAAGTTAATACTGACGGTTTTCCATATAAATATTTCGTGCTGTCTTACACTAAGGATATACCAATTAATGGCGATGCTGAGAGGAAAAGGCATGACTTAGCTTTAGAAGACTTACAAAAAGGTAGAGACATATGGAATCAGAAAAGACTAGACAACATCGATTATGCAAACAGACGATTACGTGAAGAAGCAAACTCTGAAAAAACATTCACTCAGATATCCAAAGCCGCTGCAGAATATTATCTCGTTACGGGGCAACATTTAACGCTACAAGATAGAGGCCCAGAGCCTATGTTAGAAGATTATTTAGACGAAAATCAAGTCTCAAATATACAGACTGGTGAAATATTTGTTATTAGCACAGGTCTAGTTCTCACTGGTTATTTAGCATACAAGTATTTATAAGTGTGGTTATAATTATGTAAGTGCCGTGTGCTAATTATTATTTTTTTTAAATTTTTATTTTGATTATAATTATTACAGTTAACACAATTAAGCCTATCTACTGTTAAATCAACAGATGATGAGCTGGCTTAGCAAATAGTGTGGTATTTACATTAGCCACACGTTATTATCACACACCTCGAGTTCACACAGAGGACATGTGTTTACATACAATAGTCATAGGGACAGTGTACTTGCAGTGTTAGAAACATCCAATTTGACTGATTGAAATTTAAATCACCTAACCAAACACACTAAACAGAAACCAAAATGCGTCTTAGTAAACTTAGATTGAATAAACAGGCTATATACACTGCGCATGACCAAAAAGACACCGCCGGTGTCCCTTTATCTTAGATTGAATCAACAGGCTATATACACTGCGCATGACCAAAAAGACACCGCCGGTGTCCCTTTATCTTAGATTGAATCAACAGGCTATACACTAACTTATCCAAGCAAATTTGACTTTGAAATTGTGCTGATGCTGAAATTTTAGATAATACAGAACAATAGCAATGTAAGTCATAACAACTATTTAAAAAAAATTAAATTAACATACAATTTTAGTTATAAGTACTTACCTGTTTTCATTGGACTTCTTGCTTGAAATTTATTTATAACAATAAATTGAATTATTTTCTGCGGTCTTATTTAATTCAAGGGTACATGTAGTGTTAATTGCAATAAATTATTTTGTATGCATTTAATATATCATGGCTTCAAAAACAGAAGTAACCCCCCGCACCTCCACTAAGCTATCTAAAATTTACTATAGCCCAAAAGGATATTGGCGTGGAATTGCTGCCATCAAAAAGTTGTCATCCACCGCGAGTGTGTCAGAAGAAATTGCAAAAAATTGGCTAAAAAAGCAAGCAATTTGGCAAATATATCTTCCTGCTCCAAAATATATTCCAAGACCTAAATTTGATATAATTACACCAAATGAAGCCCATCAAGCCGATCTATTATTTTTACCACATGATAAATTACCCCGCGGACGCAAACTATATAAGTATGCTTTAACAGTTGTCGACATTGCCTCGCGCTATAAGGAAGCCCACCCGCTTTCGTCGAAAAATTCTGATGAAGTTGCAAAAGCATTTTCTAATATTTATAAACGCGGCCCACTAACATGGCCTAAATTGCTACAAGTTGATTCAGGACGTGAATTCATGGGTACTGTTAGTAACTTAATGGCATTAAATAATGTTGCAATTAGACGTGGTGAAAGGGGTTTGCATAGAGCTCAGGGAATAGTTGAGAGATTTAACAGAACACTTGCTGAGAGGCTATTTGGGCATCAGTATGCGCAAGAATTACTGTTGGAAGCACATGGCAAAGATGCACGATCGAGAGAATGGGTCGCTAGACTTCCAGCCGTTGTTAAGGCTTTAAATAATGAGGTAACTCGATTAATCGGTAAAAAACCTTCTGTGGCTATAACAAATAATCAAATTGAAATAAAATCTTCTGCACCACGGGGTTCCAAATCTGAACAGCGCATACCTACAAACATTGGAGTACGATACTTATACCAACCTGGTGAGTTAGAAGGTGGTGAACAAAGAAGGGCAACTGATCCAATTTGGTCGTTAAGCATAAATCGAATAGGTAATACCATCGTAAAACCTGGAGACCCAATTTTGTATTATTTAGACCAAAAAATAAACCCTCACACACCAAAACGCGGTTTTGTACGTCAAGAATTATTAGTAGTACCTCCTGATACTCAATTAACATGTATGCCGTATATTTGATGTTTTTCACTCCGTAGCATATTCATGCCATGCCTAATAACTTTTTGATCTTTAAGTACATTTTTATATTGTTCATGCGTGATGTGCTTTTTAACCACATATTTTTTTACGCCTTTTGCTTTGCGGATATTACCATCCGATTTAACTATTGAATACATTTTAGGTCTTAAGCCAACATATTCCTCAACCGCTGCTCCACCGCATTCATCTTTCATTTTGCCAAGAACTTTTTTATTTTTTTCACTGTAAAGAGGGTGTTCTTTAGGATAATTGCTAGTATCGTAAAAATCTGCATGTTGCGCCATATCACGATAAACATCCTCAGTTTTAATATGTAAAAGTAAACTATCTGTGTCGGTGTAAAGCAATTTGCAAGCGCTTCCATACTGTTTTTTAAGATGGTTGTAATAAAAGTCATACATCAGCAATTTACTTAAATCCAAAATACACATTCCTACATATGCGGGCCGATTAAGACATAGCTTACTTTTATACATATGCAATGCAGCTAATTCATTGCTAAATATTTTCTCTCTTGCAAATGTTGGATTCGCAATTAGCTTTCTTATTTTATTATGCTCATCAGCACGAACCAAATGAACATCAACACGCTTTCTCAAATTCTCCATCGTTTTGCCAAACACTGCATTATTCATTAGCTTATACAAGTCCTTCTCGAAATCACTAGTTGCTTGTTTTCGAAGTTCTGTGTTCATTTGAATATATGGCTTCATCCAACGTGAATGATTAAAACGTAATACTCTATGTATTTTTGTTAATTTCATACCTAAATCAATGCACTGTTGTAAATTTCTGTAATGCAACACATATTTTTTCTTATTACGCAAATTCGGTACAAGTTTGTCTGTATTAAGACTAGTTTTCCAATCAAGTTATTTTGATAATCTGATAGCCATTCTTTATCTATTTTCATGCGCTCTGGTGCTAAAGGATAATCATTATGCTCATCGTGCAGCTCTTTTATATATTCAAGATCAACTTCTAAAATATAGCCATTCTTTGAAAAATCACAGTTTGATAAATCTGTAACCCACTCAAACCCTCCTGTTGGTAAATATTGAATCATTGCCCAACCGTACAAGTTATTCGCATCGTTATATTGAATGTAGCTTGTTGGTTTAGTTGGATCATAATCTGGAACTTTATCATTGTTTGCTTTAGCATATCTCTGACTTACCATAGAAACACCACCTCGCATACCTTTTTCTATAAATAAATACATGTCATAGTCTGTTAATAACTCAAGTTTAACTTTTGTCTTTTTAAGCAACGCATCCCACGATAACCCCGGACCTGTATAATAGTGAGCCGGATCTAGTTTATAGTGTTTTAAGCATGTATTTCTAAATTTCTCAAATACATCCGCAAGCAGCATTGTATCAGTTTTTTAAATACAAGTCATGATAGTCCCCCATGTTTTTACAATCGAATGTATCCCAAACTTTTTGTGCATAAGTATAGTCTTCTTGACTAATTCCACAATCCGTTAAACTGCTGTAAAAATCATCAATAGGAGGTAGTTGTTTATCTTCAAAACGCTCCCAATCATCCATGTACTCGTAAGGATAAACTCCTTTTCTAAGCAATAATTTACTTTTTTCTTGATCTGGCTCATTTAATTTTGTTATTTTAAATACTTCAGCTGGATTTGCCTTAACCAAATTATCTAATGAAGCTAGTAAAAATTGTGCGCTGTCAATAAATCGTAATTGTCGTAAAGAAAATGAAATATATTTTTCCATGTTATTCGGAATACACTTAATAACACCTTCAGTTTCACTAATAGCTTGCATAATTAGATGAGAATCATAACCTCGTAAATTATGAAATACTACAGGGATAAAGAACTCTCTATTCGAAGGTTTAATTCGCAGTTTTAAATTACAATCTGAGTGGGCGGCCCCTCTAAATTCCCCTGTAATATGACAATGATCACGTACTTTATATCTTTGAGAAAACTTTTTACAACAAATTGCACATTCTTTCGCCTCAAAATAGCTATTATTTATTTCGTAATTTACATCTTCAAACTTACCTTCAGGACGACAGCGCTTATGGACAGCCTTTTGATTATAACACACTTTCTTATTTTCATTATCAAAACCACCCTCTTCACATATCCAACATTGTTTAGTGTTGTAATACTCCCTCCATTCTTTAGAAGTTAAAGTATCCATCTTTTTGGGGAATTTTAGCGATTTAATAATATCATTTTCACATTTTTCAACCTGTTCAAAAAACTTACTCATCGCGTCAGGTCCTCGGTAAACTATAGGCTTCTCAGATACTCCATCAGATCTAACAGCTACAATCGAAAATCCGCACACATTGTGAACAGATGTTTTTTGCGTGTTTTTTCTTTCTTTAGACGCTGGAGCTCCTATTTTCGTAACTAGTGCTTCTAAGTCTGCATATATTACCCATGGTACTTTAAGCTGTTTGCGATAGTTTTCAAACTTTAGAATTGATTTGTTTTTCGTTGGCATTTCTATTTTAGTAGACCTTTCTCCGATCCCTCGACATTCAGGTTTATGCTCCTCAAGTAAATCTGCTCTAATATATCCGTGATGACATCTATCGCAAAAATACTTCTTTTCTTTATGCAAAGTCTGATCATATAAAAGACCATTTAAATTTTTAATCCAAGTATAATGCAAATTTGCTTTTGTGTCTTCACCCCACTCAAATTCCTCCTCATTATCTTTTAATTTTTCAGTTAATAACATCAAACAAATGCGAGGTATTTCTGAAGGCTGACTACTAATATAATAATTTACAGTACATCCTTTTTCCCATCCATACACGTTAATTGCTAAGTTATTTTGTTTTTCTACTTTTTTAATCTGAGTTAATGGAGTAGGAAATTCTATACCTGTAAAATTTAACCCATCATTAGTTGGATAACTTGAAGTTCTATTTGAGTGATCATTTGTTGGAAATAACGCTGATCGTAATGCCCACCTCAAACAATTATCATCTTGGTTTTGTACATTAATAATAACTTTCTTGTTTGCTAATTTTTTTGGTAAAGGAATATAAGAGCCGCCCCTTAAAGGTGAGTATTCCGCAAAATTTAAAAACAATCTTTCAATTCTATCCACAACCCACCCAGATCCCATGCTAACGTAATTTTCGATACTTGCTATTATTTTAGCATGTGCTTGAGCAAGATCGATGTTTACTAAATTCAGCTTAATATTGTCTTCATCTGTATCACCTTTTTCAAAACGGGTATTTGCGCACTATAAAAACTTGGATGTGCGTATGTTGAGTTATTTGTTTGTGAATTGTCTTTTCTCATTAATATTTGCAAAACTAAACTAAATTTTACTCCATTTAACTCTGCTGCTTCTCTCGCTATCCGTGTTGCTGTTATTGACTCAACTTCTTCTAAAAATGCGACAGGATCATTTCTATTTTCTAAAACTGCCATTTCATAACTTTTAAGAAATTTACCAAAAGTATATTTGGTTAACTTCAAATACATAGCAGTATTAGACGGTTCTAAAGGTGCAGGAAGATCTTCTAAAATTGGTGAATTAAACATAGGATCAATAGGGTTTACATCTGCTAATTCGTTTAAAATTTCATTTTCTATTGATTCCCTGTTATATACCATATTTTTAAGAGGCCCATCACTAATTGGTTTTGATTTTTCTTTTTTGTTTTTTGGTTTAATTTTTATCTTTTCAGGCTCTAATTTTAAAGCGCGTAATAATTCAACCCCAAATTTCTTTTTCAATTTTAACACAGACTTTGTATGAAATGAACTTATTCCGCCTCTTATATATGATACCGCCCAGTCCTTCGATTTATATACTACATACAAAATACCATTTTCTTCCTTAAACGGTAATAAAATTGGTGTTGTAATATTATGAAAAGTATTGAAGTCATCTAGTAACATTTTGTTTCTATACAAGGTAAATAAAAAAGTTCAAATTAAATTTATTTACCTATTTAATATTTATTTACATAAAATGTAATACATTTAGTTTTAAATCCCTTAACCAATTTTAAAACTACAAAAATCATACCAAAAAAGAAATCTCAAAATTCCCTTTGTTGTATTTGCAGTAGTTAGTTCTGGACAATTTACCTTGTATACCACGGCACCAGTAATTACTACCAATACCCTCGCTTTGCTCTCTCTCAGCTTGGATTTATAGTTATAAATTACTGGGTACCTGGTATACAAGAAGAAGAAAAAAATCCAAGCTGAGAGAGAGCAAAGCGAGGGTATTGGTAGTAATTACTGGTGCCGTGGTATACAAGGTAAATGGTCGAGAACCCCCACTTACCTAACTACTACAGGGGATCATTTAATGACCACATGGGATATTTAATGACCACATCGGATCATTTAATGACCACAGGAGATCATTTAATGACCACATGGGATCATTTAATGACCATGGGGATCATTTAAGGGTCATATGGGATCATTTAAGGAACACAAGGGATCATTTAAGGGTCATATGGGATCATTTAAGGAACACAAGGGATCATTTAATGACCACAGGGGATCATTTAATGACCACATGGGATATTCACTGACCACAGAGGACCATTTAATGACCACAGGGGATCATTTAATGACCACAGGGGATCATTTATTGACCACAGGGGATCATTTAATGACCACAGGGGATCATTTAATGACAACAGGGGACCATTCAATGACCACAGGGGATATTTAATGACCACATGGGATCATTCAATGACCACAGGGGATCATTTAATGACCACATGGGATCATTTATTGACCACAGGGGATCATTTAATGACCACAGGGGATCATTTATTGACCACAGGGGATCATTTAATGACCACAGGGGATCATTTAAGGACAACAAGTGATCATTTAATGACTACTGGGGTTCATTTAAGGACCACAGGAGATCATTTAACGACCACAAGGGAACATTGAATGACCACAGGGGATCATTTAAGCAGGGGGGGGGGGGGGGGGGGGGGGGGGGGGTAGCGATGAGCGATGTGGTTGTCTCAAAACCGGCAAAAAAAATTGCATGGTAAAAGTGGCAAATGTACCGACGAAACCTACTTATGCCTCTAAAAGAGGTAAAGTGGTACACACAAAAATGTATATTGTTAGTGGCTAGTTAAAATAAAGACTGATAGGCGCTTCCGCTTGCCATCATCACGAGTGAAATTTGGGACATGTTACATCGCAACCAGGTCATATATATAAGACACTTTTAGAAAGTTAACTTTTCTTTAGTATTGTGAACGAACAATTCCAGATTGTCAAATTTTGTATTGTGACCAAACTTTGAATATGTTATTGTTATGTTGATTATCTATACAAAAATTACCACAGTATCAATATACTGGTATTGGTCTTGATTGCGTGTTATAATTCCTTTATATTTTATGATACTATCGTGTTTTGTTAAAAATTAAAACAAAGGCCTGCATTCTAGGAATGCCCAATCACAACTCTATTTGAACTTTTACTTTCAGAGTTAAACATGCAATATCCATTGTAGTTCATAATATTTCATTTGCTTTTTAGCCCGTTCACAACTTTTTGTTGAGTTGTTTTACATTACTTTTGTTCCTATAGTTTATATTACTTTTTCCTTTGATATCATTTTCATCTTACTCTTTTCCAGCTACTTCTCTTTTTCGGTTTCACTTTGGTTTCGATCATTTATGTTGCTTGAGCAACCAGTTTGTCCATATTTGTTTTGCTGTCTTGCGCAATGTATGTGTGTCTGTCTGCCTGTCTGTCTGTCTGTCTTTGTGTCTGTCATGTCTGTCGGTCTCTATGTATTTCATTGTTTTCAAGGGGGGGATATTTAACAAATTTGCAAATAAAAATGAATTACACAGTTAATGATGTTGATTTCTTCACTGGAAATTGTGTAAAGTATTAATTAAAATATGATTGTAATAGTAATCAGTAGGCCTATTTTGAAGATCTAATTTCCATAATTGTAAATTTGAATATTCAGTGTTTCTAAACTTTAAATGTCATTTTCTACCTGGGATGAAATTTGACGTGTGTGCTCGTTATATTTATAGATTAATGCTTTGTACATTGCACTTTACATGTACATTATATCAAAATAATATGATTAACAGGTGCAATATAGGCCCATTTAGTAACGTGTCACAATTTTTTCTCAGTTTAAGGGGTGCCTTTCTTACTGGGCCTTCTGAACCCTTTAATCACCCCTTAGCAGCCCTAGTTGCATATAATCATGTATATTAGACTTTGTCTCCTTGTTGTTCTATATAATTTGAGCAATTTGTTTTTAGCTTTTTCTCATTTTTGAGGGCAATTTGAATAAGTTTTTTAAACTGTTCATATTTTTCTAAAGAAAAAGGGTACTTTTTCAAAATACTCTTGAACTCATTTCTTAATTTCCTCGCATTCACTTTGTTATCAATAGGTTTGGGAAAAGTAATCTATATCATACTTGAAAGTTCCTTTTAACCAGG